>JAODXP020000017.1:17738657-17751157 GCA_027497455.2 Sardinella longiceps
CAAATCCACTTTATACCCTGGGCAGGCGGGGATGTAAATAAAACTGAATGGATGGGGGCTGTAGTCTGGGCTAATCCGGCAGGTTAATGCCCCTGGGCACTCCTCCAGCTCCACTGGTCCAGGGGATGTGTCGGAGAGGGCTTCCTCCAACCTCTCTTTCACCTCCCTGATCACTCGCTCACTCACTCGCTCTTGTCCATCTCTTCGTTTTGTCTCTTCATTCCCCTCGTTCTCAAAAACACAAACGGGGCCGTTCGGAGCGGTCCTCTGCGGGCGGTTGTGTTTAGATTTTGTTTTTTCTCTTCCGCTGTTCATGGTCCGCGCTGTGTGGCCCTCGTTGACGACTCATCACTGTAAGCAAACATGGCAGCACACACAGCAGGAAGCCACATGGAAGCAGTGGGTTTCTCTAACCGGGAGGGCTTTAGAGAGAGAGAGAGAGAGAGAGAGAGAGAGAGAGAGAGAGAGAGAGAGAGAGAGAGAGAGAGAGAGAGAGAGACTCATACAGACACAGTGGGTATATCTTACTGGGAGGGGGAGGCAGAGAAAGAGGAGGAGGAGAGAGAGAGAGAGAGAGAGAGAGAGAGAGAGAGAGAGAGAGAGAGAGAAAGAGAGAGAGAGGTCCGTTGCTACCCAGTTGGTTTCTCTAACTGGGAGAAGGGAGGCAGAGAAGGAGAGAGAGAGAGAGAGAGGAAGAGAGACCTTGTATGTATGCAGTGGGTTTCTCTAACTGGGAGAAGGGAGGCAGAGAAGGAGAGAGAGAGAGAGAGAGAGGAAGAGAGACCTTGTATGTATGCAGTGGGTTTCTCTAACTGGGTGTTCTCAGAGAGGGATAGAGAGGGTTCAATATATTTGCAGCAGGCTTCCATATCTGGCAGAGAGAGAAAGTGTGTGTGTGTGTGTGTGTGTGTGTGTGTGTGTGTGTGTGTGTGTGTGTGTGTGTGTGTGTGTGTGTGTGTGTGTGTGTGTGAGAGAAAGAGAGACAGAGCCATATGCATGTGGTGGTCTTCCATAACTGGAAGGGAAGGCACATAGAGAGAAGGGGGTGTGTGTGGGGCAGCCTTTCCTTCCCTTCCCTTCCCTGCCTTCCTGAGTCAAAGCTGGAGTTATATCGGGCCACGGCTGGTCCAGCCCTGCATTTGCAGACCGCTGAGCTCATGTATTCTTTAGTTGGCTTTGGCAGCGACTTATAAAAGCCACTCTGTTCCTCCCATCCCTAGCCCAGAGACCCCCCCTCACACACACACACACCACCACAGAGTCCCCCCAAATCCAGCCCCTTCTTCCACAAGTTCCCACTCTCTCCTCCAATACTGTACTTCCAGCTACGACTGCAGTATCCTATCCTTGGAGTGTTGGAGTGTGTGTACAGTACATGTTACAGACAGAGATGGCGGAGGATTTATGTGTGTGTGTATGGATGTGTGTGTGTGTGTGTGTGTGTGTGTGTGTGTGTGTGTGTGTGTGTGTGTGTGTGTGTGTGTGTGTGTGTGTGTATACATTCTGATGTTTCTACTGTGAGCGTGTGTTTGTGAGAGAAAGAAAAAAAAGAGAGAATGAGGGCATATCTCTGTGTGTGTGTGTGTGTGTGTGGTGGGAGTGTGTCTGTGAGCATGCTCAGGGGCCTTGCCGTTCTTGGCAGCTTGATACAGGAGGGGTGTCAGTTACCTCAGGCAGGAAGAAGGGGAATCTTGGAGGCGTTGCAGCAGCTCTGCGTCTTCCACCTCCGTGACACAGACGCCATCTTGAGCAGGGCACAGAGAGAGAGAGAGAGAGAGAGAGAGAGAGAGAATTCTGATTACTTGTGTGTTATTATATCCTGTATACCTACCTAGTTTGAGAGAGACAATGCCATCTTGGGGAGGGCAGAGAGAGAGAAAGAGAGAAAGAGAGAGAGAGAGTGAGGCTTGCCCCTCACAGATGCCCCACACACTGTCTCAGCAGGCAGGGCACAGGAGCCATCTTGGGGAGGGCACAGAAAGAGGTTGTCTCTCGAGTCACGCTACAGGAGTGGCACTGGCAGGGCCTCTCTGCAGGGTCTCTGATCCCAGATCAGCTCAACTGTGCTCCACTCTGCTGGGCTATGTACTGTATGTATGCACAGTGCGTGGGCTGGTTGCAGTGCATAGAGGAGGCAGTGGGGGTGGGAGTGGCAGAGAGAAAGAAAGAGGGGGAGAGAGGCAGACAGAGAGGAGAGAAAGAAAGAGAGAGAGAGAGCAAGCTGCAGGAAGAGTGCAGGGGTGCTGACTGAGGGTAGACGATGAAGGCCGTGGCGCTGCCGCTGGTTGAGTTTGAAGGCTGGGAGGATGCACTGTAGTCAGTGAAGAGAGGAAACAGGGTGGTAAGGCAGTGTGTGTGTGTGTGTGTGTGTCTCTGTGTGTGTGTGTGTGTGTGTGTGTGTGTGTGTGTGTGTGTGTGTGTGTGTGTGTGTGTGTGTGTGTTGAAGAGGGCAGATGATGATGGCAGAGGTAGGGGGCGGGGGTGGGCTGGGGTGGGGTTGGGGTTGTTGTGGGTGAAGGCTAGGAGGGCGGATTCACTGCTGTCATCGCTGGCCTCCGCTGATGTAGGTCACCCAGTCAGCCGCATCTGCAGTCGATCTGATTGGCACAGTGACAGGGGGAGGGCACACTGGACACAGGAGTGGAGGAGGATGGGGGAGAGAGAAAGAGAGAGAGAGAGAGAGAGAGAGAGAGAGAGAGAGAGATGGATTGGAACATGGATGGAATGAATGGAATGAAAGAGAGAGGGATGTGAGTGTACAATTGAGGAAAGAATAAAGCAAGAGAGAAGAATGTTGTGCTGAAGAGGAGGAACAAAAGTGGATGGACAGAAATGAAATTGTCGGAAATGTAGAAAATTGTAGAGTGTTAGTACTAAGTACCAAGTAGAGGCAGTGCAACAAATTGCTATAGATACACATAGCTAACTGACTTAGCTAGTTCTATCTATAGATGGAAAGAGATAGACGGAGAGGGAGAAAGAAAGAAGGAGAGGGAGGAGTGAAGAAAGGGTGTTAAGCAGCAGAGATGGAATGCTAGCAGAAAGAAAGGACAGGAGGTGATATGGAATGAAAGATAGAGAGATAGAAAGTAAGAAAGTGGAGAGAGAGGGGGAAAGAAAGTGTGAATATAGAGAGTGAGAGAGAGAGAAAGTACAGAAGAGAGTATGTGTGTTAGCAATGCCCTTGCCTGCTGTGTTTACCTTTGCCCTGACCTACAGTATAAGGGAACCAACCCACCCTATATGCTGTCATAAATCTCCAACCCAGAGCATTGCCATTCCTCCAACGAAAGTCTTGGCCTTGTGTGTGTGTGTGTGTGTGTGTGTGTGTGTGTGTGTGTGTGTGTGTGTGTGTGTGTGTGTGTGTGTGTGTGAACCTGTATGTGTGTGTTTATGTATTTATGTGTGTAGTGTTTGTGTAGTGGAAAGGTTTGTAGGATGTGATGACGACCATGATATTTCTCATGGGAAGGTGAGAATAGTTTTGTGTGAGTTTGCGCGTGAGTGTGTGTGCGTGCATGCTCGTTTGGGTGTGTGTGTGTGTGTGTGTGTCTGAATGGCGTCTGTCTGGTGTCTGCAGTGGCCTTGATGAGATAGTCACGCCGGTGCTGCTGGGAAATCTCTGTGACTGTGCTTTGACCTCAGGACGTGAGGGCAACTTTAAACCCCCTTCAACTTGTGTCACCTCGCACACCTCTTACAGTGGAATGTGTGCTACGGTCTACACACACACACACACACACACACACACACACACACACACACACACACACATATGGAACAGTTCCTCTCCTGTACACTGTGCTCATTCAAGACCTGCTAAGTTTAGCTCCTGGGTCCTCTGGTTCTCCCTCCATCTGTCCCCTGAACCAAAATACTTCCACTGATCTCATTGGCCGCGCTATTGATGATGTAATCATTACCTGATGTGACTAATGATGACTAATGTAGGGCACTTTCTTATGAATTGCATTTGCTTCAGTCAGTTCTGCTTGAAGCTGGTAGGTGCTGTTTAGGTTGATACACAGCTACTGTAAACAAGCAGATGTGGCCCATAGGTGCTGTATAAGTAGCTCTGCAGGTAACCAGGTGTGCATGACAGGGGTGCTGTGGGGGTAGGGGGGGTACCTGATGCTAAAAGAGGAGCTCAGAAAACATTTTGATATAATCAATGATTAGTTGCCCAAAACTATTTCATTATTTTCTGTCACTGAGCTCAAAATATCAACTGCCGTCCAGGGTACTTGGTGTAGATAGAGGCACAGTACAGGTAGACGACCCTCATTGGTAAGGTAAGGGGGCTAGGCTAGGCAGCAGGTGTGGGCCTGATAGCGCCTGGGGTGAATGGAATGCTGGTGAGATTGGATCGATGTGGCCGTGCCAGCTGGCGCGGTGGTTGAACGAGTGAGCGAAGAGGAGGCGGGTGGGGGGCAGGGGTGGGCAACAGGCGATAGCATATGGGGAACTGGAGATAGATAAATGCCGTCTATATATCTATCTACCCATCTCACTGACTGCCCGTGTCAGGTACCCGTGCTCAGCGCCCATGCAGACATAAACACGGGCGCTATAGCGGCTGCAGCTGCTGCTGTGTCCTCAGCTCACCAAGGTTAAAAACGTCAGGAACCTGCCTGTCAGCCTTTTCCCAGGTCGAGGGAGTGGTGGTGGGGGGGGGGGGGGGGGGGGGGGCAGTGTACAGAGAGAGAGATAGAGGGAAAGAGAGGGAGAGAGAAAGATAGGGAGAAGGAGAGGTTTAACTGTTTATTGATCCAGGGTGCACACTAAAAATACATACATGAGAGAAAGAGAGAGAGAGAGAGAGAGAGAGAGAGAGAGAGAGAGAGAGAGAGAGAGAGAGAGAGAGAGAGTGGGGGGTTAAAAAGTAAAGCAGACTGACAGAGATAAAATGGGAGTGATGAAGATGGAAAGAGAGAGAGCAGAAGAGGGAGCGAGTAAAGGAAAGAAAGAAAGAGAGATAGAACTAGAGAGATGAGAGATGGTGAGACGGGGAGAGAGGCACCTCTCCAGCAGCCGGTCTAACTGACAGACTCAGCGTCCAACTGGGAAATGGGAAGCGGCTCGTGATGATGGCTAACGGCCTGTCCGTCTAAATCAGACAGCCCCTTCCTGGACTCAGAGTCTGCAGTTATTTGTCAGCAGACCTCCTGTCAGTGTGTGTGTGTGTGTGTGTGTGTGTGTGTGTGTGTGTGTGTGTGTGTGTGTCTTTGTGTCTTTGTGAGGGGTTGGTAGGAGTGAGTTATAGATATGGCTCAAGGCGGCCTTAGAAAGCCTCACTGTGGTGGAAATGGAAGTGGAAGTGGAACCCCCCCTCAACACACACACACACACACACACACACACACACACACACACACACACTCCTTCTTTCCCCCTCCTCCCACCTCCTTCCCCAACCCCCTGCCCTTGCATGTTGACTAGGGGCGGTGCCATTGTATCCATCCTGTGAATCTGTGGGATGAGACTGTGAATGTGTGTGTGTGTGTGTGTGAGAGAGAGAGTGAGTGCGCGAGAGAGATAGAGAGAGAGAGAGAGAGATGTGCACAGTCTCAGACAGCCCGTGACCCGTTTAGGGTTAGCCTATAACCACCGAAGACAATATACGGTAATAAATTAAATGGCTCTTCAATGGCGTGCTCTTCCTCCGCTCCTCTCCCTCCATAAGCCATAAAGCCCTGCAGCCAAGGCTGTGTTTATGACGACGGCGGTGGACACGCCCAGCCCTTCCCTTTGTTCCTCCCCCCAGTACGGCTGCATTCACCCTGCATGCACTTGAGCTTGCCAGGCCTCAAAGACATGAATGGATGGATGGGTGGGAGGAGGGATGAAGCCGGGGGGCTCTGAAAGGCCTGCTTTGAGTCTCCCAGCCTCTCTGGTGTGTGTGTGTGTGTGTGTGTGTGTAAGTGCTGCTGGTACTTCCCCTTTTGCATGCGTATACATGCACGTACACCCACCCACGCCTGCACACACACACACACACACACACACACACACACACACACACACACACACACACACACACACACACACACACACACACACACATGCACGTACACAGACGCGCACACAGTGCATGCATTGAGATGTAGGTTGGGCACACACAAAGGCAGGCACACTCACAGAGAGACTATATGTATACAAATACATACACACCCATGCATACACACACACATACACAATGCTTTCTGATTAAAAGACATGATAAATCATCACATTTGGTGTGTATGGGTTTGGTGTGTCTTCTGGCTCTGGGTGTGTACATGTATATGCTTGATCATTTTAGGAATCTCAGGATCCAATGTCTTGGTATGGTGTCGGTTGTGTCAGATTCAGAAAAGACTCCCTAGCAGTTCCCTCTCAAGCCCTGTGTTTTGTGTGCATACATGTGTGTATGTGTGTGAGTGTGTGTGTGTGTGTGTGTGTGTATGCATGCTGTGCATATGTTAAACTTATGCCATACTCCCCACTAGTTAATTGCCAGACTCCGTCTCGTTTTATTTTAAATGGCGTTATTGCTTTACGAGAGAGTGGGTGTGTCTCCTGCCTTGCCTCCACGCATGGTTCCTCTCAAACCCCACCACCCCCTTTGCCCTTCCCATCATGCCTTGCTGCCGCCGCCGGGCGATGATGTCATGGAGCGAGCCATGTGTAGAGGTGGACGAGAGGCCGGCCAGAGTTTGTGCCGGGAGCTGGAGCTGAGTGTGAGTCTGAGTTTGGGTTTTGGGTCGGCCATCTTATCATTAGCCCTGCGGTCGAGCAGAGCGCCGTGCCCCCGGCTGTGGCTTGGGCTGAGGTAGTCTGGCTGGCTGAATCAAACACTCTCTCTCTCTCTCTCTCTCTCTCTCTCTCTCTTTCTTTCTCTTTCTCTTTCTCTCTCTTTCTTTTTCCCTCTCTCTCTCACACACAAATACACTCTCTCTCTCTCTCTCTCTCTCTCTCTCTCTCTCTCTCTCTCTCTCCATCTTCCTCTGGTTCCCCTTGCCTGGCATAGGGCCATGGCTGTAAACACTAAAGTAAATGACTCCCCCTCTGACGAGCGCCAGTCAGCGCTGCTGCCTTCGCCCGTGCTGCCATTTTCAGCTCAGATTCCCCCCGCGCTGCGCTGCGCTGCCCTCCAACTACCGCCTCTGCCACGGATACAGCCGGATGCCATCAGGAGCGAGGGAATGAGAGAGGCAGAGAGAGAGAGAGAGAGAGAGAGAGAGAGAGAGAGAGAGAGAGAGAGAGAGAAGGAAGAGGAGAAAAGGAGAGGGCAATTTGAGAGAAAAAAGATATGTGGAGCTTTCCTTACTTCCATTTAACTTGATGAGGAGGAGTGTACTCAGTGCATCTTAGCCTAGTACTGCTTGAGGTAAGCAAGAGAGTGAGGGATAGAGAGAAAAGGTTAGAGACAAAGAGAGAAAAGAAAACAAGGGACTTTTTATCCATTTAAAAAAGACTTTTGATTAAGCACTTGGACAGACTAGAGGGGATAATATAAAATTAAGATAATGTAAAATTGCCCCATTAAGATAATGTAAAATTTCCCAACAGGAACTCAGGAGTTCATTTTGGTGTATTAAGTCTGAAATATGGAGGTCGTAGTGGCTTCCTTTTTAAAAGCCAGTATAAGTTGTGTTGGTTGGTTTCTAAAGGCCAGACCAGTAACAAAGCAATAGATCATCAGTGAGAGGACCTACAGTATAACCTTTTAAATATTTTGAATATATTATAATATAATAGTTTTTAGTTTGTAAGTGTTTTTACTCTAGCATTTATCTTCCTTGTCCTCATAGCTAATCTGGAGGTCTTGCTAACGATACCAGGCCCAGGGAAAATTAATTCCTCTGCCAAGCAATCCCTTAGAATAGGATAAAAATGTCTTTTCTACGAATAAATGTATGTGTGATCACGAATGACAGACAGTACCATTCCCCCGTAGCCTTGCACAGGCCTGCTTCAGACTTCTGCTTGATTTTTGTCTTTTGTTTTGTTCCGTCTCGTCTCGTTCCATTCTGCTCTCGTTCCGTCTCGTTTCTCTTCTCCATTTTTTTGTGCGAGCTCCAGCTCTGCAGTGATGTGGAGGTGTTTTAGCTCAGTGATAGAGCCGACTACAGCCTGTCTCTCTCTCTCTGACTGGAGGGGAATTGGATGCCCAGCCTCTCTCGCTGTTCTCTGTCTCTCATGGCGGCGGTGGTTGGTGTAGTTATGCAGACCTGTGTTCCCTTCATGCTCAAGCAAAAGAGAGGTGTAGCAAAACAGCTACGGGGTTGTAGGAGCCCAGAGAATGTTTTATTTTTTTTTTCACTGCTTGCGGAAGATCAGATTGTGGGGTGTGTGTGTGTGTGTGTGTGTGTGTGTTGGTGTGTGTGTGTGAGTGTGTGTGTGATGTGTGTGTGTGTTTATGGTGTGTACTGAGTACATCTGAGGACACCCACAGCCATTGAGAACAGGTTGTCTGGCTGGTGAGAAGGGGGGCAGTGAATCTTTTTAAAGGCAGAGCCAGTGACGCCTCAGTGCCTATGCAGTGGGTCATGTTCACTCTTCTCTATTTCTCCCTCTCTCTCTTTCACTCTTTCTCTCTCTCTCTCTCTCTCTCTCTCTCTCTCTCTCTCTCTCTCTCTCTCTCTCTCTCTCTCTCTCTCTCTCTCTCTCTCTCTCTCTCTCTCTCAGTCTCTGACTCTCTTTCTCTCTCCCCCTTCTCTCTCTTTGTCTATCTATCTCTTTCTCTCTCTCTCTCTGTCTCTTGTGTACCGCTCCACGGATGAGGAGACGGCAGGAATGTTATCTCCTTCCCACCAAAGGATGCTGGCCACTGGGGCAGGTGACTGACGTTAAAGGCTCTGGGACTGACGTTAACTCTCCTTCTGCTCCTGCGGGCGGGAAGCTATTAAGTTCCTCCCGCCACCGCCGCTGCTGCTGTTAGAGCCCCCCTTTCCACAATCTCCCTCATCTCCAGTCCACAAAAAAAGAAAAAAGAAAAAAACCTTTCAGACAGTACCGCTCACTGTCTTTTTTAGGAAACTCGAACGCGCAAAACACGAGAGGTTGTTCGTCGTCTCTCTGCCTTTTTTCGTTTTCTTTTTGTGATACTTAAAAGCAAAGGAAAAGACGCATGTTCTCGTTTTTGCATCCGCCCCACACAGATTAAGGGGAAGGAAAAACAGAATGGGGGGAGAGAGAGAGAGAGAGAGAGAGAGAGAGAGAGAGAGAGAGAGAGAGAGAGAGAGAGAGAGAGAGAAGGGGGAGGAGTGGAGTGGAGTTTAGAGTGGAGTAGTTTTTATTTACTGACCCAGTGGCCCCGAAAGGGAACAGTTATATAACTCTGCTACCTGTGACATAATCGCATCACCTCCGAGGGAGACACTGAATGCTGCTAGCGCTACTAGCGCTGCTGCTGCTGCTGCTGTTGGTGCTTAGCTGAGCGTACAGCGTACAGCAGCAGCAGCAGCAACACAATAACAGAGCAGCCCAGCCTGGTGAGCTAGAGTACAGTACGTGTCCATGATGTAACTGCCTCACGGGGTAACTGGGTCACTGTGTGCATTAGACGAAAGCCCAAAGCTTCACTAATTACCACACCCCCACCCCCCCCTCACAGACACACACACACACACACACACACACACACACACACACACACACTCCATCATCCCCTCCCCGCCCACCTCAGCCTGCGTAGCAGTGGAGGCCCCGCCCGTTCGCTCACTCGTTCGCCCGGCTGGCTGGCTGGCTGCCTGGCTGTCTTTGAGAAGGACAGGGGCACGCGCTGCCACGGTTGGAGTGGTGCCAGAGAGGGATGGCCTATCCTGACTGGTCCTGACGTCAGGCAGACGACGTCCGGAGGCGTCTCCACATCTCGTTTCGCTCGAGCGCCACAAGCGGACAGCGTGCCGGTGGTGGGGGAGTGGGATGGGATGGGATGGGGTGGGGTGGGGGGCAGAGGAGAGATGAAGATGAATGAACAGGAGGAGGAGTAGAAAGAGAGAGAGAGAGAGAGAGATAGAGAGATAGAAAGAGACAGAGAGAGAAGGAAAAAGAAGTACACTAGGCGTGACTTGTGGTTTTCCTTCTATACTACTGGGTATTTTTGTTTGGGTTTGTTTTTTGAGAGAATTGTGCTGAGCTGTGGTGGTGGTGGTGGCGTGTTGACCCTGCACCCCTTACAGTAAGTTTGGGCACTGGCTCATTGTGGGCTGGGCTGGGCTGGACTGGGCGCTCTGTGCCCCTACTCCCGCTCCTACTCCTGCCCCGGGGTCCTGGGGCCCTGTTCGCTGGCCCTGCCCTTACCATTGTGTTCCCACAGGAACAATAAGGGACCCGAAGCGCTAAAGTCTCCACCCTCCACTGCAACCACACCACACCACCCAGTACAGATCAGCCCAGCTCAGCCCAGCTCAACACCCCCCTCTCCACCCCCCCTTTAACCTCCCAGTCCCAACCTCCGTCACTGTTATGAAACACTGATCCAGTACATCATGGCTCTCTCCTTACATAAGTACATCCCTTGCTCATCTGACACACAAAAACACACACACCCTCACACACACACACCCTCACACACACCCACATCCACTGTCATTCTCATATTCCTTCACTCTCTTACTCACTTAAATTTACACATGTAAACACACATATCCACATTCACTTGCACACTCATAAAAGTCTACACAGACACATGTATACAATCACACACACACACACACACACACACACACACACACACACACACACACACACACACACACAACCCAGTGTAAATATAATTAAGACTTTAAGCTCTCTCACATATGGGGTGTGGGTTGCTGACATCATTGTGGGTACATGGCAGACTTGTGGGGCCATTTGGAGTGCCTGGCCAGGCCCGCCTCTTGTTTCAGATGCATGCTGACACAGTGTGTCACTTTTGTGCAAGCACACATACACACACACACACACACACACACACACACACACACACACACACACACACACACACACTGGGCCCCTCTATTGGGACTTTTCCAGAGCTGAGTACCAGCAGCAGCGGCAGCATCAGCAGTGGTCCATTTTAAAAACAGGCACATAGCCCAGGACTAATTCAGCTCTGGAATGACCCGGAAGTTTTTTGTTTGTTTGTTGCTTGGTTGGTTTGTTTATTTGTTCATTTGTCACAGTCCACTTTCAGAATTCTGTGCTGTGTTTTCCTCCAGTCAAAGGTAAAAATAGGCATGAAAGCACACAAGCGTAAATAAAGGAGAGGTTTCATCTTTGTCTCATTCCTCGGGCTCTTATCTATGGGCACAGTACAGTTGGTCTCCCTGTTGGACTCTTGAACGGGCCTCTGCCATGATGGCAGCCTGGGCTCTGCCAATGTGTGTGTGTGTGTGTGTGTGTGTGTGTGTGTGTGTGTGTGTGTGTGTGTGTGTATGGCAGATGCTGTGCGATACTGCTATGGGCACCCCTCTTAGCCCCTCTGAGCATCTGTGAGTCCAGTCCACCCAGCACCAGCACCAGCCTCCACCACACATGCACACACACACACACACACACACACTCACACACACACACACACACATGCTCGTCTGCTCTCTTGGCCAGTGAAATATTCATGGCCTGAGATCTGTTACTGCCACTGTGTCCTTCAGGCAGCTAATGGAGATTTCTGTCTCTCTCTCTCTCTCTCACACACACACACACACACACACACACACACACACACACACACACACACACACACACACACACACACACTCACTCTCCCTCTGTCCTTGTCTCTCTCAGTTTGCTTGTAAAAGGAAAATGTTTGTATGAATATTTCTGTGGAATTCAATGTGCATGTGTGTGCTGGTGTGCATTTTTTGTATGCACTTGCATGTGTTTCGTGAGAATGAACAAGTGTGTGTGTGTGTGTGTGTGTGTGTGTGTGTGTGTGTGTGTGTGTGTGTGTGTGTGTGTGTATTTGTATAATCTGGAGGGATATGCTTTCTGGTGTATGGTTTTGTGTGTGGTCTCTCCTCTTCAAAAACCTGTTATAGTTTTCCTTTCTTGGTCTTTGTGTGTTTGTAATACTTTATGAAGATGCTAAAACAGCCTAGTTCCACACGTGCACATACAGCACAGCACAAGCTAGTAGTGCTGCAGTGCAGTGCAGTGTGTCTGGTAGCTGTGGGAACACCACTCAAAACGGAGCGGAGTTTGACTTTCGCCTGTTTCTTTAGGAACTAGGCTAATCTTAGATTTTGTCTATTTATGTTTATATTTGGAGAACTGTAGATCCAGGATGTTTAAACAGGGTCAAACAAGAGTGACCCACTGGAGATTAGTGTCTCACTGCTGATCTGTGCTGGAACATCAGATACGGACTGAACCGTGTGTGTGTGTCTGTGTGGCTCCAATACAGTTTTGGGTGTGTAGTGTGTGTCAAACAGTGAGTGTATGTGATTTAGCATGTGCGTGTGTGTTTGTACAACTGTGAGCAATTGTGTGTGTGAGTGTGTGTATGTGGGGGGTGAGGGGTGTGA
>JAODXP020000017.1:17758657-17768657 GCA_027497455.2 Sardinella longiceps
TCCCCTGGGGCAGTTTATTATTTCAAAGGGAAACCTCTAGTCTCTGTCCAACAGAGAAACTAACTCTATGATCACACAGTATACGATGCGTCCAATCCCAACCCTGTCAAGTCTAGAGGCGGCCGGCAGGCATGGTGGTCTGCCTCTCTCTCTCTATTCCCCTACTGACTCCAAAAGTCTGCTCACTCACCCCCCTGAACAACTCACAAACGATGGAGCAAAATGCAAAAAAAATATGAAAGAATGAAAGAAAGAAAGAAAGAAAAAGAAAAAGGAGGAGAAAGTTTCAAAGCAGCTGTTTCCTTTTTCTCTCTGGACTGCACACCTGCACATTCATCAACCTCAAATCAGGGTTTCAAAAACGTACACACACACACACACACACACACACACACACACACACACACACACACACACACACACACGTACACAAGCATACATAAACTGTGACTACCACACATTGACTGATGCATTGCATTCAACCATTCAACATACACTACTACTTCAATAGCAAAGGACTTCTTTGTCACAATGTGTTTTTCTTCCTCCTCTTCCTCCTCTGCTGGCCGTCCCGAATAAAAGCACACAAGCCTGACATCAGCAGGGTGTGTGTGACCTCGCTGACCTCTGTGGTGAGGTGTCTGGATGAGATAACCTCCTGGCTCCCGCGCCTCCGGACAGGGCAGGAAGAGAGGGGAGGGGAGGGGTTGGGGGTGGAGGTGGAGGTGGAGGTTGAGGGGTGGGTCCCTCATCTCGTTCTCCTTCTCGTTCTCCTGGTCCCTCTGTAGTTGATGTCACACAGGCGCTCTCTCCCTGGCTGGTAGGCAGTTTTCTCAGGTAGAACCAGACAGCCTGGCCCCGTGCCCTCTCTCGGCCCCCGCACCCAACACACACACACACACACACACACAAGCGTGTGCCCTGCCCGAGGAGGCCTCTCCTCTTAGGAAACAGCTGCATCCCACACAGGGCTATTCATAGTGCAGAGGAGGAGGAGTGGAGAGCCCTTCCAGTGCCGAGCACCTCACACCTCTCTTTCTCTCTTTTTCACTCTCTCTCTCTCTCTCTCTCTCTCTCTCTCTCTCTCTCTCTTTCCTCTCACTTTCTCTCTTGCTGTCCAGCATTCTCTTCTCTCTCTCTCTCTCTCTCGCTCCTTCCCTCTCTGTTTCTCTCAATTTTTCTTTTCTTCCTCCTTCTCTGTTCTCTAAATTTGCTCTCTCATTTTCTGTATTTTTTTTCTTTCCTCTTGCATTTCTCTTCTCTCAATCGTCTCTTTCATGGTGTGCCTAGCTTTTCTCTTTTTGTTGCTATTTTTCACTCTCTCGCTGTTAAGCGGATTCCCAAATGCTCTCTTCCTTTCTCAAGTTCTCCCACGCTCCACTTGGCTCAGAGAAGCTCTCTCCCTCTATCTTTCTCTCTCTGTCTTTCTCTCTCTCTCTCTCTCTCTCTCTCTCTCTTTCCATTTCTCTGCCCATCGCCCTCCCCATCATTTTTGTCCTCTCTCTCCTCCCATACACTACCTGCCGCTGTGGGAGTGTGACTCGAACACCAGCTTGGCTAGAGAGAGTGAGAGAGAGAGAGAGAGAGAGAGAGAGAGAGAGAGAGAGAGAGAGAGAGAGAGAGATAAATAGAGGGAGAAATAGAGGGAGATGGAATGGAGGGAGATAGAGAGGCTGGGCTGGGCTGGGTGGAATCCAGCCAGCGTGCTGCGTCGCTGGGGCTGCATGCAGTGGAGAACAGGGCGGCCCCCGGACGGATGGGAACAAAGGCAGTTATCAGCGGGAGGCAGGAAAGACAGAGCCAGACGAGCCCAGACGATGCACCGAGCCCTACCGATAAACACAGAGAGAGAACAAGGAGGAGGGTGTGGGTGTGGGTGGGAGGAGGGGGGGTTGGTTATCAAGGCCTGCACAGCCCAGAGGAGACACCCACCCAGGCAGAGTCTCCTCCTCCTCCACCACCACCCTCTCCATCTCCCCTCTCTCTTCTCCTCCAGACAGGACCCTCCGCCCAAAACCCCAACCCTCCACACACACACACACACACACTCACACACACACACACATACCGCTGGGGAACACACCCCATCATCCTCCTCCCCAGTCCACAGCAGGGTAGCGCGGTGTATCCCAGAATGCACTGCAGGAGAGCAAGAGGCGGAGGATCGGACACCACTGATTGGCTGATGTCCAGATGCAGGGACACAGAGTTCGTTCCCCCTTCTACAGCGCAGGAAACTGAGTCTCACATAATAGAGGATTGAGACGAAATGAGAGAGGGAGAAAAAGAAAGAAAGACAGAAAGGGGGGAAAAAAACGAATGACAGAACCCAAGCCAAGAAAAGACAAAAAGAGAGCTTGATACGTTATCGTACCAAACCAAAAAAAAAAAAAAAAAAAAAGAAAGTTATGGCGGGGAGAGTGTCTCATATTTCAGTCCGGTTTCTTGTCGGCTCTGGGACCTAACGCAGTCGAGAGGAGGAAAAAAAAACACATTCGTTTAACAGCCATTGTGGAAGTATTAGCTGCAGTGGCTGAACTCTCAGACGAGGTCGTTTCGTTCTCTTTGTAGAGACAGAGAGGGTTTTTTTCTCTCTTGTAAGCACAGGGATTTCTCTGCACAAACACACACTTTTTTCGCCGTTGGCACACACATACACACACACACACACATACATGAGCCACAGAACTCATTACCTCAATAAGCCGTAAAAAAGCAGCTGCTTTCAAACTTGACTCTCTCTGTAAACGGGGCTTTTTTCCTCATGTTGCTATTAGATACAATAGATTCATAACTGTTGTGTATGTATGGAGAATATTTTGACTTTACAGTTATACCCCCCAACACATGTCCCTTTCCTATGCATATCATTGGTGTGGTGTGAGTGGTTTAGCCGTCCACGCTAGTCCCGGCCTAGTGTGTGTGTGTGTGTGTGCCGTGGGAGAGGACAGGAGGATGGATAGCCACGGACATGCCTCAGTAGGTCAGGCGAAAGACACACACAACATCCCCCCCCTCCCGCAGCATGAGAGGCACCACTGTCAAAACTACTGTGGACCTGCCAATCCATGCATTACACACACACACACACACACACACACACACACACACACACACACACACACACACACACACACACACACACACACACATATAAATAGATGGATAGGGACCCACACACATTCAGCCACACAAAGACACACTCTTACACACTCTCCCACTCAGCAAAATTGCATCGATCCTTTTCCTTGAATTTAGGCCCCTCTCAATTACCCATCATTACCCCCCCTCTCCACGATCATCATTGCCCCCCACCTCTCCTTCACTTCCCGGCGGCTCTTCCCAAAGAGGGAAGCAGACTTCAGAGAAGCCCAGCTGGGTTTGAGTCTGCAACCCCCCCTCTCCATCCCCCCAAACATACACACGCACACACACTCACAAACACACTCACACACACTTACACCAGAGGCAGGTGGAGGGCTCTGAATACCAGGCCTTGTCCTCTTCTCTCTCTCTCTCTGTATCCCTTCCCCACTCTCTCTCTCTCTCTCTCTCTCTCTCTCTCTCTCTCTCTCTCTCTCTCTCTCTCTCTCTCTCTCTCTCTCGATCTCTTCTCTCTCCCCTCCCATCATTCTCCCATGGGCCTCTCCTGACCCTCTCCCTCTCCCTCCTGCAAAAGCCACCCATAATCAGGGGCTTTCTCTCCCTCGCCCTCGGCTAAGAAAACAGCCCGAATAAAAATAAACTGCATCACGGTGGCCGTATACACGCAATAAACCACATGTGAAGCCTTTTTTGAGCTGTTAGATAACCATTTTAAAGCAGTTCCAGACTGCGGGCTGACAGTCGGAATTTCACTGTGCTGGGCTACTGCCTGTCTTAGCCGAGACAGAGAGAGGGAGAGAGAGAAGAGAGTGAGAGGGAGATGCACTGGGAGAGGAGAGCACTGCTTTAACAAAGTGACACCCCAGCCCTGATTATGGGCTTCTGAAAAGTCAGTTTAGTGCTAAAAGGTGCGGTTCATGGTTTTTGTTATTATTATATTCATAATTTATTTCAAATAGTTGGAGTGCCTTGTTTCTCAAAAAAAAAAGTCCTGTCTGTCCTTTGGAGTGTTTGGTCCATAAAAGACTGGCGCTCACACAAAGACACAGCTCCAGCTTTGTAGATGGGAAACAAGTTAATGGTTTTTACAGAGCAGTAAACACTCGACGCCCCAACAGCACCCGCGCCATAGAAGTGCTGCCTGAGGGGAGAGGGAGGGCGGGGGAGGGTCTATTTCATGTTCATCGGAAACAGAATTGTGAACTGTATCTTTTTTTAAGGCACTTCCACTGACTTTTCATCCATGTTGTTACGGATGGGGTACTCACTCTGTGAACAACACACACAGAGAGAGTATATTTCACACCTTGGGTCCCTGAGCAGCGACTTGCTGTTATTATTACATAGGCACCCCACAGTGCTTAAAATCCACTGCTGGTCAGTGTGGATCATACACACACACACACACACACACACACACACACACACACACACATGTGTTCACACCTTGTAAAAGGAATGAAGGGACGTCCTCACTAGAGTCCTGCGTTCCTTACCGGTTTTCAGCCCACTCAGTGTAACAGACAGTACCCTCCATATTACATCTTGTCCCTCTCTCTCTCCAACCCCCCTGAGCCCCCAGCCGATGCCTCTCTGCCTTAGACACACAACACCCTCTGTGGTAACATAGAATTATACCCAAGGCAAGGTGGCGCTTTTCCTGTCTCATGATGTCGACATTAGAATACTTGTATAGCTACTGATCTATGGAAATGCATGTAGTAGCACACAGACAGACAGACAAACACACACATACACACATAAATGCACACACGAACACACACACACAGTTTTCTCCCTCCTTGTTTTCACTGTACCAAAACTACTTGAATGATGAACATGAAAGAGACCATTGAACACAGCTTGTTGTGTGTGTGTGTATGTGTGTGTGTGTGTGTGTGTGTGTGTGTAACTGTATAGCCACAGTGCTCCACTCGCAGTCTTTGGCCTATAACTTAGCATGCCCTACCTGTGAGCGGAACCCATAGAGTTTGTTTCTGGCGTTGCTTCTGATTGCTTATTTGTTTTTGTTTGTGTCTGTTTTTTGATTGAATATTATTTTGTTCTGTGTTCAGGTCATTTGTAATTATGATTTCCGCATTCATTATATTATTATTATTATAATTATTATTAATATTATTGTTGTATTAGTCTTTTATAACATATTTGTTCTAGGTTATCTTTTTTTTTCTTTTACTTTGTATTATGTCCTGCTTCTCTCAGACTGTTAGTTGGGGACTGTTGTTTTTTTCACATGCCATTCATGCGACAGTGTGTTATTCTTGTATTAGGGAGGAACGGGGTAGTCAAGAGAGGTGGCCCACCACCCCCACACCCCCCCCCAACAATATCCCCCTTGAATGAGAGACACTGTATGGCTTCTGTTGTTAGTAGGATGTAGGACTTAGAATGGCCTTTTCCCTCGAAACCCAGAGCCATGGAAATGGTGAATAAACACCAGTTAGGAGGTGGGGAGGGGCGGAGGGAGGTGGGGAGGGGTATTTGGTTGGTAAGGGGGTGAACCAGAAAAACAAAGGGAAATTTCATGACTTCTCAAACAGCACCCCCCACCCGCCCACCCCACACCCCCATAGTGACAATGTTTATTTGCTTCATTTTAAAATGTTGCGTAACCATAGAGACCACAGCATTGTGAGTAGATGGTGTAGGCACTTGTTATTATTATGATTATTACAATAATTATTATTTTATTTTATCTTTTTTTATTTAATTTAATTTTTGCTCCCACTGGTAGAGGTCTTAGGAAAAAGCTTGTTGTGTGTGTGATTATTTTTGTCTCACCACACACACATACCTCTATAAAGAAAGAAAAAAAAAAAAACATAAACAGGTATAAAAGATGCCAAGAGTCCTTAGAAGGGTTGCCCCAATGTGGAAGAATGGGTTGAATGGAACGAATGACGTCATTGTGTTACTGTGGTAAAATCAGTTTGGAAATACAAATAAGCCATAAGGCCTCATTTCAAATTCACCTACAGTAGGTCTCTCAATACAAACATGAATGCCCAAATAGTGTCTATCTTATTGCTAGTTTATCATTTTCACATTTTTGTCATTGCTAGTGTATCATTTTTACATTTCTGTCATTCAGTAACGACAGTCACAGTCTAGAATGACCAATCAGGACTGCTCATTATCATTCAGAACTTGATCCCTACTGATGTAATCATAAGTGCCAAAGGCATTGCTTCCAGATTAAATTGGAATAATATAGACAATTGCATTATACCATGGTAGATTGCATTGAACAAAACATGTACAGTTTTCTATGAGTGATATGTGTTTTTAAGTGTATGTACAGAATTGAAACACATTGCTAATGTGTATTAGATACGCAGGCATATTTTAAGTATAAATCTTTTTTTTCTTCTTCTTTTTCTTCCTCTTGTGTGATGTTGATGTACTTATGTTTCATTTTGGTTTATATTAGTTTTTATTTCCTGTTTTACTTTGCATTTGTAATTGTTCTACAGTGCAGAACAAAATTTCATTTGGTTTGTGATTTCTAAAACAAACATGATCGTCATGATAAGTGAATGCCCAACCATTCCAAAGGATTGCTATCGCTATAAATATGCTGCTTGTATCAAACCAATGCATCAAAGCTTCATTTCTTGATTTCATGTATTTATTTTTTTCAGTGTACTCCTTTTAACTGTGATATCTACTACAGCGCATTGTGAGTGGTACTTTGGGTACTATTTTCTCTTTCTTTTCACACGCTTTCTTTCCCTTCATTCTTTGTTTCCTCTGTCTTCCTTCGTTAGCTTCGCTTCAACAGCCTACAGGTGTTAGTATATATTTTGTTAGCTCTTATCAGGCTGGTCCCTCAATCAAAATGGATACTAGCCATGTGATGTCGTCTGCAGACAGAAATCCCTGCTTACTTGGAAAAGGGAATATGAGTGACTTTTCTTCCTAGTGACATTCTCAGTAGATGTGCTTCATTTGCAACAATTCCGCTGGTCTTCCCAAGAGAAGCTATGGAAAGCCTACTAGATGGATGTACGTGGATTTGAGAGACAGATATGGCTTATGGTTGAAACAGGGTGGGAACCCCCCAAGCACCAAGAGTTTGGGAATGGTAGAGAGGATACGGTTGCCAAGCCAACGATGGGTGCCATGACGTGTAACCCCGTGGTGTATGCATTGTCCAGCCTCATTGGTTGATCACAGTGACATTGCCAGGTGGCAGCGGCATGATGACTTGAGTTTTTTGGCGGCGTTCTCCACATGAGGAGATACCAAAGGCATCAGGAAAGGATGAATGTTCATGTACATAACACTGGTTGGAATACAAACACAGTCAGACATTTTACAGTCTCAAAGAAAAAGCACACTGAGAGTTGCAGCATTTTTTTTTTTTTTACATTTACAAAAAATGTGAAAACAAACGATGTCTCAAAAGAACTCAACTCGCTGGTGTCCACCAGCCACGGACTCGACCGTTCATTTAAAGTTGTTATTTTTTGTTTTCCCACCTCTTCAATGATCCAGTGATTTGGCTCATAAGATCATTAGCATTTAACACAAATGGACAAAGAAACATTATGACCATGCATGTCAGTGGGAGCCATGGAGCTATGGACATGCAACACTGTACAAACATGATCGCAGCCAATACACATAATGAAAGAGCATCTCATTTCGTGTGCGATATTCCCTGGGAATACATATCCTCATGAATATATGCGAGAGGCAAGCCATTTCTCTCTCTTTCTTTTTGCCTCGACGGAGAGAGTCATCTATGGCGCTCTCGCCGGCACAGCCAGTGGACCCGCTGCGTCAGGTCGGCTCCATACCGCAGCCGGAACGTCCATGAAAGAGTCTTTTTGAGTCGGGGTGGGCCATGACGGGCCACAGCACTGTGCAGTGTGTGTTCTTTGAAGCTGTGTGGCTATGTCTCCCAAGAGTCCGGAGAACGCTTTGAAATCGCTGTTGTGACTGACTGCATGAAAGATGGAATTCCCGCTATCCCCTCCATCCCAACCCTCATTAGCCTATGACAAATGACAGCCCTCTCTGATAAATGATGTCGACTTTGTGCCATCTTGGCATATGAACAGGTTTATTGATAGCCTACAGTACGCATTGTTCGTATGACAAACAGGCGTGGACCTAGCTGATTTTGGTGAATGGCCCATGTGAAAGAGGATGGTTGTCTGCTCTTTCATCCTCTGTGTGTGTGTGTGTGTGTGTGTGTGTGTGTGTGTGTGTGTGTGTGTGTGTGTGTGTGTGTGTGTGTGTGTGTGTGTGTGTGTGTGTGTGTGTGTGTGTGTTTTCCTCGGAGCTAAGAAGAGACTTTGGCCCTCGGCTCTCATGGAAAAGATTACAGTCCTGTTCGCCAGGTTTCCATCAGCTGTGGGTTGAGCTGTGCCTCAGCTTTCTGTCAAATCAGTCTCAGGCACACAAACACTCCCTCACACACACACACACACACACATTCAAAATGTCATCAGGTCATGACCCTGTTGCCCTATTGGTGTCTCACACACACTCGCGGACACACACACACCTGGGCTGGACAAAGCAATGTCTGTTAATCCATGGCATCAAAATACAGACATGGAATCACACAGGCGAGTGTGTGTGTGTGTGTGTGTGTGTGTGTGTATGTGGAAGTCCTGCATTAGCACTTAGACTTAGGCTCAAGGTCTGTACCAGGGCCTTCCTCCCTCTCTTTCTTCCTCTTTCATTCTCTCTCTCTCTCCCTCTCTCTTTCTGCTTTTCTCTCCTAAAGCATTGTTAATGTGGTCACTGTGTTTTTGTTTTTGTTTTTTTTTGGTCATTTGGATCACAGAGACATAAACCGCTCCATACACAAACCTCACATTTTTAAAGGAGTTGATGGCTCCCATCTGGGCAGCTCCCTGTCTGTCTAACTTGAGCCACATTTGCTGGTGGCACGGCCCCCACCCCACACATACCCCCCCCCCCCCCCCTCAGCAAAACCTCTACTGCTCCAGCCTAGTCATGAGCTAGTCATTTCAATATCTCCTTACTGCTCCAGTAATACACATCTTTTAGCATCTCTCTCTTTTCAGTGCGTCCTCCTACCCAACTCTCCTGTCATGATATAGACTGTGATGTTGTAGAGTTTTTTTATTTTTTCTCCTGTCCTTTCTTTCTTTTTTCTATTTTCTTTCTAAAGTGGGACTTGTTTAAAACAGGTTTGTTTAAAGCAAAACAAACAAACAATACAAAAAAAAACCATACATACAGGCACCTGGCCTCTGGCTGTTTTTTTTCCCCCCCAAAACCTCTTCCTCCTCCTCTGTGACCTCCTTTTCACCTGCCTTCCTCTCTGATGTATGTAGTCTCTGTTTTGAACATCACCATGCGATGCCTGTCCCTGTGACTTCATGGTGCTGTACTTCTTCTCGTCTACGCTCCGCTGTTACGCGCCGCTTTGTACAATAACAATAACAAACTCTTACTCAACTATGGCCAGTTCATCTCTTTCCATGACCTCATCCAAAAACAGATAAGTAAATAAATAAATGAATTTAAAAAAAAAAACTGCCGTGTACCATAACGTTATTATTTTTTTGTTTCTTTTTTTGTTTTTTTTTTTTTGTTTTTTTTTTTGCAATCAAACCAAATCACTACAGTGAAGTATTACAGTTGTACAGTTCCATGACTTATTCAGATATTAATGTGCTGGTCAATGGTTGCTCTGCTGTATCTTTCTATGATATTATTTTTTACATGTTAGACAATATATTGTGACCATGTCCTATGCAAATATGAAAAATTAACAAAATTGTTAAATAATGTATGTTGTCTTAACTTGTATGCATGAATAGTGAAGTTTACATTTGAAAATAAAATTCATAAATAAGCAGCATTATCCGACTTGTGCTCTCTTTGTGTG
>JAODXP020000017.1:17778657-17786157 GCA_027497455.2 Sardinella longiceps
AGAGAGATTGGGTAATAGGTCCCAGTTATGCCCCAGATCAGGGCTGAAGAGAGCATGGTGGTGTGTGTTTGCGTGAGGGGCTGACTTCCTCCTCATGTGACCTGCCCTGTCTTGACGCACGAGTGAGGAATTCTGTGTGTCAGATGGAGGAACTGTTTGTGCATGTGGCTGTGTGTGTGTGTGTGTGTGTGTGTGTGTGTGTGTGTGTGTGTGTGTGTGTGTGTGTGTGTGTGTGTGTGTGTGTGTGTGTGTGTGTGTGTGTGTGTGTGTGTGTGTGTGTGTGCTTTTGAGGAGTGTGTCGGTGGCCGATTGTGTGTGTGTGAGAATATTTCTCTGTGTGTGTAGACTTGTAAAAGACAATGCCTTTGTGAATATGTGCGTGTGTGTGTGTGTGTGAGAGAGAGAGAGAGAGAGAGAGAGAGAGAGAGAGAGAGAGAGAGAGAGAGAGAGAGTGCGTGTGTGTGTGTGCAAAATGGCTTTAAATATGCAACAGTGGGGCCAAGGCTGCAGTCATGAGATGCCCCCTCAACCCAAACCCACCCCCACATGACCGACCCACCGCCTACCAGCCCTCTGAGAAACATTCAGTCTTCCCAGCCACTGATAGCACACACACACACACACACACACACACACACACACACCACCCTACGCATGCAGCCTTCTGCTCTCACACCCCGCCAACACACACACACACACACACACACACACACACACACACACACACACACACACACACACACACACACACAATGCACAAAGGGAAAGCCACAGTAGTAACACATGCAGCCTGTATCATTTGTTCACACACTGTACTGCCAACACATAACAAATACACAAATTCACACATACCCCCACACACACATGCCTTTTGTGAAACAAGGCCCTAATCAGTCCAATACCGTTAGTGAGTGAGCTTTGTTTTAAAGTGACACTCGCTGGTGTGGAGGGCACTCTCATTGATGGTAGGGGTAGGGGTTGATAAATAATATTTGTGATCAAATTGTTTCAAATGACACTCAATGTGTTGAACACTCATATGCGTATAGAGCTAATTATTCCTTTAAAGGTGTAATGATGTCTTTGAGCTATGCTAATGTTTATGTTTATAGTTTGAAGCAGACAGGTTTGTCCAGAGAAACTTACATTAATGTGTACACAGGGGTGGAAATTTATAGGGTTTTTATTATTATCAATACCATTGTTGATTTTGCTTATCGCTCCACTTCTGTAATCTGATTCGCTGTTTAGAGGACATTTTACACAGTATCTGCACACAGGCCTGTAATATGCCTAGACCACTGGTCCTCAAATTGGGGTCCGCAGCACATTGCTTGGGGGGGTCCGTGAAAAAGTTTGTTACAAAACATAAGCTTGTCTTATAGGGATAGAAATACTACTAAAACACTTTCCTTGGATATTTTTTAAAAACAGTAGGCCTACAAAAAAAATACCTATTTAAAACTATTGCGTCTGAAAGAGCAAATACTGTAGCTAAATTTTGTTGAGATCAAGAGAGGTCCTTGAAATATGTTGGCTCCATGAGGGGTCCCCGGCATAATAAAGTTTGAGAACCCCTTGCCTAGATTACAAATGTGACCCTAGCAACTTATTAGAACTAGGCAACCCTCTACAACTGTGTTATCTATTTCAATTTTATATTCTGAATGAAAAACATGCCTGTGTTGATAAGAAACATTGTTTGAGGAACAATTCCAGGGAATTACTGTAAAGCATTCAATTCTGGCTTCTATTAGTTTCTCAGTTCTTCCATGTTCCCACCCATTATGTGGTCTTGCACTAAACCCCTCCCTCCAGTAATCCTCCAGACAGCCCATCAAGTGTTTTGGTATTACAGTATTTGGGGTGCTGGTTGATCTCACATTGTTTCCAGTTCACAGAGCTAGGGCTGTGGAACTAGACACTTCTCTTACCGTAAGAAGGGTTTTTTTTTTTTGTTTGTTTTTTAGCCAGTGTACTCAGAAAATGAGCCAGTGGATCGTGAAGAAGCATTCATGGAATGATTCACACACACACACACACACACACACACACACACACACACACACACACACACACACACACTTTAACACTGAACATACACACGCTCATAAACACACACACACACAGTGAACACACACCGTGACCTTACTTACACTCTCTCTTCCTCACACTCTCCTTGTTTCTCTTCTCTGTTGAACAATCCTGCCTGTCTGTTAATGGAAGTTAATCATAAACCACAGACTAACCTCTTCTCCAAACCTCCTGTCATACGCATGCTGCTCTCTCTCTCTCTCTCTCTCTCTCTCTCTCTCTCTCTCTCTCTCTCTCTCTCTCTCTCTCTCTCTCTCTCTCCCTCTCTCTCTCTCATATTATGGCTGATGTCAAGAGAGATCTGTACTTCACTCTCTCTCTCTCTCTCTCTCTCTCTCTCTCTCTCTCTCTCTCTCTCTCTCTCTTACTCTCTTTCATCCTGTCTCTTTATTACTCCCTCTCTGCAATTGATTGATCAGCCTGTGCACACAGATCCTTAGTGTTCTCAGTCATTAAATAACAGGATTGACTAACCTACAGCCTTTGGGGGGATAAAAACCCAACTGGTCCAACTTGCCCCATATAGCCTACTACAGTATATTACTGTAATTTAGACAAGACAAGCCTAGCTGTTCTGGCAGTAAAAGGTGCTTAACTCTGGCCCAACCTAGACCAGTACCAGACCTGGTTTTACCACACAGACCAGAGTAGTTAGCCCTGGAGGAATCAATGCCATTATATAAACTAAGCAACACTACTAAGCTTTTCCTCAAAGGTCTGATAACCACTCGTTACAGCAGGTCACTGGGGCAGGACAACCATAGCAACCATCATATGCCCTCACCTCCCTCACCCATCACCCCCACACCCTGACCGCTGACATCACACCAACAAAGGGTCATGAAATACTGACCAAGATGGGGCAATGTACAGTAATAGATTTCAATGGGAGCAGACGTGAATAATTCCGGTCTGCATAAGTGCATTAGGTCATGATATAAACCTTTCAACAATCTTTCATATCAGCACATGAGAGCTCGACTTTGGGCTGCATAAAGGGGGATTTCCCCCCCTCTCCCTTGCAATAATAGAATACGGAACTTGGAACCCGTTTGGAAGTCTCGCTCTGCTTTTACCCTCTCTGACACCACCCCTCCCTCACCCCCCACTCCCGACTCATGGCCCCCCTCCACCCCATCCCACCCGTCCCCTACAGCATGAGCCCTTCAGTGGATGAGGAGATGAGGAGACCACCAACTTCTGGAATCCAATTAGCTGCTAAGAGGGACTGGGCTGGTCAGGCTGGCTGTCACTAAGCAGATCAGAGTTATGATTAGCTGATAATTTACCCCCACAGCCCAACCCAACTCCACCCCACCCACCCACCCAACTCAGCCCTATGCCCACTACTCTCACACACATCGCACCCCACAGCCTCACAGGCACTTCCCTCAGGCAGTGGTGGTGGGCCAGTGGGGTGGGGTGGGGTGGGGTGGATATGTGTGTGTGTTGGGGGGGGGTCGAGGAGCGTGTGAGGGGTACACCACGTTAAGCCCCTGGAATGTAGTATAGCTCTAGGTTAGGTTCCCATACATCTCCCAGCCTTCATTCTCAGGCCTGCCAGCCTGCCTGCCTGCCTGCCTGCTTAGTGCTCACAGAGGAACATTTTGTTCCCCCAGAGTAGAAGAAGAAGAAAAAAAAAAGATTGAAAAGGTTAAGAGAGTCACACTGGCGAAGTTGCGAGTAATGCGCTACATCCTGCTGGCTATGAGCCTAGGGCTGTGGCATGTGCTCTTATGAAATTAAAGGAGCACCTGTGTATTAGGCCCCTGAGGTGTATGACCTATGGAAGTGTATTTGTGCACGTGCATGTGTGTATGTGATATATTTGTGCGTACAGTATGTTTTTGTAAGAGTTTGTGTTAAGAGAAACTTCTTGTTTATATATGTTTTTCATATATTATCCCTGTGCACAGGGCCGTCACAACAGGACAGGCAAACCAGGCAATTGCCTGGGGCCCCTGTCAGCAAGATTGACTGTTTAATCATTTCAGTAGTTTAGTTGGTGGTGTTTTCAATAAAATATGACTTAAGGCTGGAGTTAGACAATTGTAAGTTCAACACAAATAATTATATTAATGAAAGATGCTTGAACAATGTGTTTCATGTACTGGTGTTTATGGGAGGTGAAGGGCCCTCATATTCTGTTTGCTTGGGGCCCCCTAAGTACCTTGAAACAGCCCTGCGTGTGCATGATATAGATATGACATTATATACCAAACATGGTTAATATACATGCATCCAACTGGATCAAGAAATTGTTGCTTGTGTCAAGAGACATCTGTAGTTCACTATTTTGTGTTTGTGTGTATGAGTATAAATGTGAGAGAAAGAGAGAGAGAGAGAGAGAGAGAGAGAGAGAGAGAGAGAGAGGGATCAGAAATGCAGTTGTCCCTTATAGGAACATGAGGGCAATGAGGTCAGTTTGGACAACCCTCTATAGGCTACACCCACGACAGGGGGGAGCAGACGTACCTGACAGCGTGTGTGGGGGTATGAGCTGGTGGCTCTGCTGCGTGGAATCCTCCTGTGTGAAGAATCCGCTGATTCCGTGTGGAATCTGCTGGCGTGTTCAGCAGTCTACATCACGCAAGAGCAAGCGTGTGAGAGATGGAGGGAGTGGACAGGCACGTCCAGAGACTAGCCATTCTGCTGAGGTGGCAGGCTGGCCGCTTCGTCAGAGGCATGCGATACTATAGACTCACCAAATATTTTCTTTGTGGGATAGCATATAAGCTATAGGCTGTTAGCTGAATGCACACATGGCCTTAGGCCTATAGAGGAAACCACTGTAGGCTAATATAGTCACACTGTGAAATTGCTTTGCATATTCTGTGTCAGTAAAGGGGGAGGGGTCTTTATGCTGGGATACCTAGAAAAGCCTCAGGCAAGTAAAGTAGACTAGAGGTAATGACTGGAATTTTTGGTTGACCTGCATGACAAGTGACAAATGCCAAAAGGCATGGGAAGATTAAGAACCCTAAACAAATCAGGGGATTGACACACATTTTGTTCTTTTAACTGTTTTTTTTTTTAACCTACTGTGGTAAGGCCTAAGCCTTCTCATCAGTCAGCTGCTTGCAGTGTGTTTTGCAATGTGAGTTGAAGGAGTACTGTATGTGCTTCTGCTGTGTGAACTGAAAAAAAGTGTTTCTTGTGTGGGCAATATGTATGTTGAACACTTAGATGGACTGAGTGTGTGCTTGTCCTGTTGTTTGTATTGAGCTGTAGGCTATAGGTTGAATGCTATGTCTATGTTATCTGAGCTGAGTAAACGTGGGCATGCAGTGTGTGTGTGTCTGTGGAGCCACATGAGTTGAATGCTGTGTGTGTGTGTGTGTGTGTGTGTGTGTGTGTGTGTGTGTGTGTGTGTGTGTGTGTGTGTGTGTGGAGCCACATGAGTTGAATGCTGTGTGTGTATGTGTGTGTGTGTTGTGCGAGAGGCATGTGTTGTGGAGAGTTGCTGGTACTCATCCTGATGCTCATAGAGAGTGACTGGGCAGGTGTGTGAGCAGGTGGCATGGCCTGGCGTGGCGTGTGGCATGGTGGGCATCGATCTTCTGGCCTCCTCACAGCTGCCCCCCGAGGAGGTTCCTTATGGCCCTCATACTGACAGGCCCACACAGCTGTGCATTCTACAGTATTTAACCCGACACCTCTGGGGCCTGTCACATCTGACTAACGACACGCGCACGCACACTCACGTACAAACACACACACACACACACACACACACAAATGCATGCACCGTCACACTCACACACATACAAACACTGTCGTGCACACACACAAATGCATGCATCCTCACACACACACACACACACACACACATACAAACACTCTTATGCACACACACAAATGCATGCACCCTCACACACACACACACACACACACACCCCCACACACACACACACCCACTCTCATGCATACACACAAATGCATGCACCCTCACACACACACAGACACACACTTACATACATAACTTCCTGAACTCTGTTAAGAATCCTTGTAAAGCACTGAAAATGAAAAAGAGGAACAGAACCATATCTGTGCGTCATCTCCCAATTTGTCTAATAAAGTTGCTGAGAAATAGCCTGGTTGTCACAGATCTGCTATGCTTTTCAGTTTGGCTGATTGTATGTCATCCCAACTTCCAAGAGGCAGAATTACTGTAACAGCCTCTGCAGGAATTGGATAAGACTACATCCCATCAGATCAATGATTGAAAATTAATTAAAAAGAGAATAGGATGGATAACATCTTGAAACAAAACATGTGTTAAAGGTATACTCTACGAATTAGAATTGTTGAGACTGAAATTTTGACGATTGCTCCTGTCTTGGCTATTTGGCTTTGGCTACCCACCCTCTGGAACCAGCTACCCCTCCACATCCGACAAGCCCCATCTCTGGCCCTGTTTAAAAAGCATCTTAAAACACACCTCTTCACTGTAGCCTTTGGCCTCTAGACCCTCCCTCTCCTACACAAGTTACACAACACACACAAACATGCACCTACATGCTTACATTAATTGTTAAGCGACCTTGGGTATCATGAAAGGCGCTATATAAAACGAAGTTATTATTATTGTTATTATTATTATTATTATTTGGCTAATTTAGAGCGTTGTTTTTGGCGAAGCCTACCCTAAACACATAAAGTCTTGTGATTAGTAAACACCAAAGGTGTTCGACCAATCAAATTCCCTATGGCTTACTACTACACGGACTGGCAGAGCAAATCTATTTGCCGCTGCTAAAGTACCTCTAGGCTGCGTTCCTGTTGTCCTTTATGTAGCATTTTGTGCTTGTGAATATCTAAACACACCAGAAAGGGACTAAACGTATTCAAAACTGGAATATACCTTTAAGGTTTCCTCCGTCATGTTGGGGTAAAAGTTAGTTTTTGATTGGTTCCCTTCCCTATCTCAGGTGAACTGGAAGAAGTGGAGATAGGCCCACCTGCCAGACTCCTATGCAAAGCAGAGAACCAGGCAAGCTGAATGAGGTTTATATGAATACAGTATGTACATGTAAAAAGTATGTATATGCTGCCCTGATGACTAATGTATATCCAAATAGTGATGTTGAAGGGAGAACAAAACCTGTTCTTCACTTGAGACCTTACAGTACATGTGGAAACCATTCATACAATCATTATTACAGTCATCCTTCAGTAGGATACTTCAAAGGGATACTGTACATCTGGTTATTTCAGCACCCAAAGGAGAAAATGCTACAGTTGTTGTGAGGTGTCTGCTCTCTCCAGAACTTAAACACATTTTTTTTTTTTTTTTTTTTTAATGAGAATCCAGTCAGTAAATCATTGTCTTTCCAAACCCAACCAGCTCTGATGCGCTTGTGATGCTGTTGTTTTGTTTCATACAGCACACACACACACACACAC
>JAODXP020000017.1:17806157-17811157 GCA_027497455.2 Sardinella longiceps
TAACATACAGCTCCAGTCAAGGGGAGGGGCAGGTTGCTGCGGCGACCTACTTTTAGCTGTCAGTCAAAGGGGCCCTCTGATGAGTCGTGGGTGACCTGAGAGACCCCGCAAGGCGGGGGTGGGGAGTAGCCATGTGTTCATTTATTCATCTCAGGAACACTATGTCCCCCCTCAGCTGGACACACACTTGTGTGTGTGTGTGTGTGTGTGTGTGTGTGTGTGTGTGTGTGTGTGTGTGTGTGTGTGTGGCCGACCCAGGCCCAGACCACACCTAAACACCTCACATCCTATCTGTCTGACAGCTATTAACAGATTATACTGTATGTTAGAGAGAGAGAGAGAAAACGTACAGTATCATCTCACACATCTTATCTGTTATGAATATTCAATGTCTGAACATAGGAATAACAGAGACATGCAGTAGTTGTTGGGAAAAAAAATAAAACAATATCAACAAAAAGACTATCTGCATAGGCTAACTATCTGCATAGGCTATACATTATTCCCTTTGTTCACTGAAAAGCCAAAAGCCTTGAGGAGGTCAGTCAGTCTATTGATGGACTCTTCCTGCCTGTGATAGCCCACCACCAAAGGAAGTCTGACCGTCCTTCAGTTAATGTGCCGCCCTCAACCGCCAGGGAGCATTTGATCTGGGGGTCGGATGTCTGAAGACATGAATGAATGAGGAAGAAGGGAAAAGAGGTAGAGAGGGAGGGAGAGAGAGTGAGAGAGAGTAAAGGAGTTAGAGACAGAAACAGAAGGGTATCACAAGAGAGAGATACTCTTCTCTGCATCTCCGGCTCCTAGACACACAAATTCTCTCTCTCTCTCTCTCTCTCTCTCTCTCTCTCTCTCTCTCTCTCTCTCTCTCTCTCTCTCTCTCTCCCCTCTCTTCCTCTCTCTCTCTCTCTCTCTCTCTCTCTTTCTCTCTGTCTCTGTCCCTCTATGGCGTCTATAACGTCTGCAAGAGCTGAATAATTGATTGATCTCAGGTAATTATACTCAGGCTATGCATTAGTCATCCTCCGCAACGACACACACACACACACACACACACACACACACACACACACACACACACACACACACACACACACACACACACACACACACTGCTGCGCCATGCTATGAAGCTCTTGTTTGTCCTTCCCTCCTTTTGTGCATCCATCTTTCCAAACTGCACTTCTCTGGTTTCCCATAGAAAGCACAGGAGAAACCACTAATGCCCAAACTCTCCAGATCACCGCCACCTCAGGGTGCAGTTTTTTTGGGGGGGAACAACTACAGGCACAGAGACTCTGTGCTCAATCTCAACCCTACTGATGGGAGTCTGGAGCTTTTTTGCTGATGGCTAACTCAGCAGTCTGAAATCTGAGTTTTTATTTAGAGGTGATGGCTCTCAGTCTGGACTTCAGCTGTCTGTCTGTCTCAGTCTCGGCTGATTAGCCCAGCTGCCTGTCAGTGTGTCGGGGTGGAACTGAATTATTCACCTTCTGTCTTGTTCCAGAGAGAGAAAAAAAAAAGAAAAAAACCTTAACAGAAAACTGATCTTAAATGAACTGCCTTGAGAGGATGAAGGTAGGTAGATGAGCGGACAGTCCAAATAACCGGACAAAGCAAGAGCATTGAGTCAAAGGCAAGGCAGTAGAGACTCAAACGACCTTTATATTCACAGGTGTGTCCAAACCCCAAAGGCATGTTCAGAACCATCTATTCAAATTCTATTCTCTGTTTAGAGACATAGGGACCACCACTACATAATACAATCAAGTAAGTGTCTTTGTACCTCTCCACTTCACAGAGTTACGACTTTTGCTTACCCATTCACTCACACTTTCATTCTGTAAAGGTCGAGGCTGCCATGCAAGGCAGGGATCAAGTCTATGTCAAGTCAAGAGTTTTTTTTGGAGTGTAGTGCCTTGCTTAAAGCCATAATCCAGAACCAATCAACCCACAGTTCTGTTGTTCAAGTTAGTGAGTAGGAATGCAGGAAGACTGTCAGTGGGAATAAAAATGAGAAAATATGACAAAAAAGACAAAATTTCGGCAGCTAATGTAAAGATAGATGTAACAGCTAGATAGATAGATAGATAGATAGATAGATAGATAGATAGATAGATAGATAGATAGATTTTCCTGTAGTAAATTAAGGAGTGCAGCAGGGGCATACACAATGATGCCAGTCACCAGTCAAAGCCAAGTGTGGAGTCTATGCTGTTACCTTGCTCACGCTGCTGGTCCCTCTGTTCCATGGACACCAGGGCAGAGAAGTGGGCCTGGTCGTAGGCCAGCACCAGCGGGGAGCAGTGGCACCGATTGGGGGGCACCTCCAGGGGCAGGTACAGACCTCCGAAGGGGATGGGGGCAAACGCTGAAACACAGGTGGGGAGGTGAGTGACTCTTGTTGTCAGTTACAGACAGACAAACAAATCTTACAGTAACAGAGAACAGATACAAACAGAACTCAGCATTCCCTTTTTTGTGTGTCCCTGGTCGCACCATTTTAAGAGTCAAAACACACACACAAAATGTGTGTGTTGTTCATATAATTTTGTCATAACCATGAGTGTAAAGACCTCAGGCCTGAATCTCCATTATTAACCCTATCTATAGTGTTAAAGGACTCCAGAATTATCTGTGTTTTATCCCGTCTCATCATCAGGTACCTCCTCCATTTTGGTTACACAGTATTGTGTGCATTTCTAGAAGTCCAACTCCGGGTTATTATGCAGAGTTATTAGACATATTCAGCAATCCCCTCCAAAGTCTGCCTACGCCATGTACTGTTGCATGCTTCTCTGACATACAGTATACAAACATACAGTGATCTATATCACATATATAGCATGAGATAAAACATACTGTAATGTATCTTCAGCTAGACTATCCTGACCTTGTGTGGTCATATATTAAGGTCATGGTAAATTTCAATCATGTTCATTATCTTATCCTGAGTTTAAGTGTAGTCATATCCATATCCAGCGGAGTGATTTGTATGTAGTATTATACAGTACTGTCTATCCTCTCCAGCATACAACAGCCACAGAGCTGAGCTGCAAAGGAAGCTTGCAGTGTCCTTGTGGAGATGTTTGTGCTCACAAAATGGCTCCCAGGTGATGTTTGCCAGACAGGAAAACAACTCTCTATAATCAGACATGCATAAACAGACTCTAAAACTCCTGCACAACAAGCATCGTTATCTAAACGAACGACCGGTAACAGAAAATCCCACACCGCATGACGTGACGTGAACTCGGGGAGAGATAACTCAAGTGTGGTAGTCTCTCTACCGCTTAGTGGTAATCAGGAGAATGACTAAAAGCTATTGTGGAGGTGACCACAGACTCCATTAAGGCCCCAGAGGAAACATAAACACAAACACCTGGATGATATATCCTCCCTGGTTGCATGGCAACAAAAACAGCTGTTTAATAAACATCTTTCCCCCTCAAACAACAACTTTGTTTTTCCTTTTTTTAGCACCAATGGAGCAGTCTAAGGCTCAAGAGTTTGTCCTCAAATGATTAGTTTTATGGAGCAGAGGTTGTGGTCAGCAGGGCTAAGAGGAGAGGGTGAAATAAGGACTTGCAGTACCAAGTTTCCACAATTGCATTTCAGGCATGTTACTATTAACACTGCTGGATAGATGGATAGATGCTGGAACTGCGTTTCTGGCAAAACTGGTGTTGCTTTCTACTGTACTTGGGCAATGACAATAAGGTTCAATCTAATCTCAATCTGATTTAATCTAATCTAGTCAATGGACCCTAATTCCCTTACTGAACTGGTATCCTCCCTGTTTGTGTCCCTCACCTGTCTCCGGTGTGACCTCTAGCCTTAGTGCATGAAGAGGCATAACTACAGACCTACTCAGAGATTACTGATTACCTTCCACAGTCAAAATCTTTCCATTACTCAGAGTTCTCACACAACTCTATATTCCGCCCAGAGAACTCCATTTTCCCAGAGAACTCTAAGCACCCAGTATGTTCCAAGTGTCACCACTTGTCCTCACTTGTTTTTTGTTTAGGTGTTCCCGAAGATTGGTAAAATACCGTAATTTCCCGACTATTAGCCGCGGCTTATACATTGATTTTGCAACATTTCTTCCGTTATGAGGTTAAAACAGGAGGGGGGGGGGGGGCAGTTAATATGGCGTTAATATGGTTTTGTTTTTTTTAACTTGCATAAAACACTGTCCTGAGGATTATACACAATGCGGCTTATATGTGGGAAATTACTGTAACAATGTGTGCAACTGTTTGTGTGTGATGTGCATGTGTGGGTATCAATAAAGACCCATGAAATGTATTTTCTAAATCTCCACAGCATACACACACAACAACTTTTCACCCTGTCCCCCAAATAGGTATACCATAGCATTGAGATCTAAGGGGTGTATATGGGCTCATTTGACCTAATGGAGTCTTGGCTACAAGTCTGGCTGGACGGGATGCATGCATGACTGTATTGTATGATTGATCTGTGCAAAAGTTCAGCATGCATCATGGTCAACCAGGTCTGAACAGCACTGTATGAAGTCATATAATTGTGTAAATAAAGAAGACAGACAGACAGACAGATAAACAGGGATATAGAGAGATACTACACACTGCTGCATACTAATTTTATTGAACTACTAGTATGTGAGCAGAATGTAGTATGCAGGAAATATTGAAGAGCTTGGTTCCAAAATGCTGTAGTATTTAATCCATTTTTTACAATATTTTATATCAGTAATTATTGACCACTGTTCAATTATGTTTATTTTATTATGTAAAAATAATTCATGTAAAAACAACCCAAATAAAGATCCACTGACATATCTAAAGAAATGTAAAAAAAAAAAAAGAAAAACAAAATTCTGAAAATGAATTAAAATGGCTTTTATAGCATTTTAGAAACAAACTCTTATTTTGGAAGGAACCAATTAGGATGTAATGTGATAAAATCTTATCGATCTCTATAGTGTAGTCAGGAGTCTCCCAGGCTCACCTTCC
>JAODXP020000017.1:17823657-17833657 GCA_027497455.2 Sardinella longiceps
TACTGTAATATAAATCAAGAGCCGTTTCTTCTGTGCCTTATGCAACTGAGGCATCTAACCAATATGCAGAAGGACAAATGAGGGAGCAATAATTCTCAATTAAAAACATGAGAACTATGCTGTTTCATTTGCCTATGGAGATCAATCAATCAACTAAACAATCTCTCTCATTCTCTCCCTCTCTCTCTCTCTCTCTCTCTCTCTCTCTCTCTCTCTCGCACAGTAGAAAGGCTTGTACAATGCTATGTTATCTCCATCACCTCATGCTTTCTCATCATGAATCCATTTGTGTTACACTCACTGTTTCTCTACTCCATGGAAGGCAGGGACGAGAACCCTGAAGGGTCGTTCACAACAAGAACAATTACGGTATAATTATAACAACAAATTATTTATTGGTGTAATTAATATGAACAACAACTTCCACATCACAACTGTAACGACAACTACATGTGCAAAAATATCTTCGAGGATCACTTTCAGAGTGAATTTTAGATCGATAGATGACAGCCAATCAGAAACCATGGATTTTCTTTTTTAATATATTTTTAGGGCTTTTTGCCTTGAATGGAGAGAGGCAGGAAAAGAGCGAGAGAGAGAGAGAGAGAGAGAGAGAGAGAGAGAGAGAGAGAGAGAGAGAGAGAGAGAGAGAGAGAGAGAGAGAGAGAGAGAGATAGGGAAATTAAGTCAAACCTGTGTCCCCGGATTTATAGTATGACGCACTAGCCCACTAAGCCATGACACCCCCGACCATGGAATGTTTATACATTAGTTCATTCACATGAGCACAGACTCACGTCGAAGATCATAAATATTTACCTAGGGTAAGGCTAGCTCTGCTCCAACCCTCTCTACTTACGTCATCAGTGGTCAGTGTGGATGGGAATATTGTTATAGTTACTTAAAGTAATCTTTATAGGTATAATTCCAGATGTGAATGGCTCTTTAAGGTGTAGCTTAGAAATCTAGACAGGCTACCTTTAAGTGGGATCTGGCTAGAATTCTGGAAGGTTCAAACTAACTTGAATGCACCAGCACCACTCTCTCAATTATTTGCAAAGTATACAGCACAAAGGTACTGTACAGAGAGGTTACAACTTTTTACCATTAAGTCAAAATCACTATGTCTTCAAAATGTTTTTGTTTTTTTTCTAAATCTCTTCTCACATTCTAAACTAAAATACACAAGCTCTGCACCTGACAACCACTGCACGGGTCGGAGAACAGCCTGCAGCGGCTAAATGCCACAGTCAGTGATTGGCACAAACACAATTTCCTATAAGAGCACACCCATCAGTCTAGGGTCAAAGGTCAGAGCTGTATGTGACTCCTGGCCTGCCTTAGGGTCAAATGACACAAAGTGTTTCGCCACCGGGGCACTGAACAGGTCGCGCTCTAATAACATCTAAATGTCAAAGGCACAATCCCAGTTTGTCATGAGGAGATGGATTATGCTAAGGTAGCCCAGAGGCCAATGGAGAAACCCACTGGATTGATTGCAAATAGACATCGGTAACCTTTACTTAGAGAGACTCCATGTTGTATATTTTATATGATGAAGTAAAACAAAGAGTCAGTGGAGGATATAGAGTCTCAAAAACATTACAGGCTAGCTAAGATAAGGGCTCATTTTCACAGTTCCATGAAAACAAAATCACAGACTGAAATTCAACACCACTGTTTTCCTGTCATTTATCTATAGTGGGTGGCCTGATAAGCTTTACTATAACATTAAAATGCATAGTCTGGAATCGATAACAATCCATGGATCGAACAGAGGTTATCTTACAAACTACATCTGCAAGCAATAGGATAGCACTACAACCAATCAGAGGAACAAACAAGATGCAAATGGCAATTCAAAAGACGGCTGTTCTTGGCTAAGCTCCCCCAACAACTCTTGGAACAAATAGAGCGTTGCGATTGGTCTGTATTCACCAATCACAAAACCTACTAGGTGTCTATGTCTCCATACCAGACGTACTGGCTGAGCAAATCTAGGGTATGTCTAGGTTTCTCGGCTGGGGAGAGGGGGGTGGGGGTTGGCCTGTATTATGATAGGACAGTGAGAGAGACACAGGAGAGAAGGAGAGGAATCAGGAAATGACCTTGGGTCCCCAGGGTGATGGTATGTCACCCAAGACCACTGAGTCACGGTGCCAATTCCTGTCTTTTAACATTTCATGTTCAATGTAGGTTTGTATTTATAAGAGATGGAAAAATAGAGCAGCATTATACAGACAGGCAAATTGATGAAAGAAAAGATGTGGTCTAGAGGGAGGTATGGAAGGAGGGAAAGAAGAGTAACTATCCAGCCTGCTGAACAGCCACTGCGGTGGATACCTCAATGAGACCGAAAACAGATAGAACAGAGAGGAAAAGAGGAAAAAGAGATCATAATGAAAAGAGAAAGAGATGGAGAATAGAGAGGTAGAGAGGGAGACAGAGAAGAAGAGCTGAGGAAATAGAGCAGGCATAAATGAAGAGTATGAAAAAGAGGAAAAAGAAAGAAAGTCATACAGAGAGGAGTACGAGAAAGAAAGAAACACAGACAGACAGACAGACAGAGAGGTGGCACTGACCACTGGAGATAAAGATAGAGGGATACAGTAGATTGAGGAAAAAAGAAAGTGAGTCCAATAGACCCTCTACCCATAGACCCAATAGACCCTCCATATGGTGGACTGTTTGATGAGATCAAACTGTTTAAAGAAGAAATGACACAGAGACGAGGATGGCGGAGGAGAGGAAAGAGAGGAGTGAGAGGAAGAGTGGACGAGTGTCCCACTGACCAGCCTGCTCCAGGGCCACCATGGTGGACTGCTCGATGAGGTCGCGCTCGATGAAGCTGCGGAAGTCCTCGCTGTAGACGCTGAGGTCGGGCAGCTGGAATGTGTAGATGGGCATCTCCAGGGGGAACTGCTCACGCGCCACCTCGCCCGTCACGTGCAGCCGCGCCAGAGACATGATGGCAGAACTGGCGTGGGAGATGCCGCGCGATAGACGCTTCTCTGTGGGGGAGGAAGAGGAGGATGAAGAGGAGTAGGAGAAGGAAAGAGAAGAGGAAGTGAGGGATGAGAAGTAGGAGGTAAAAGAGAAGAAGAAGAAGAATGCATTACACATACAGTATAATACATGTTGTCCAATCCAAAATTAATAAAATTTGTTTAACCAGATGTAATTGTTGTATAATTATTTTATTAAATAATAAAAGGCTACCAAATGATAAACACCAATAGCATCCAGGGGTTTATTTCCATTGTAGCTTGGGGCATCATAAAGCTCAGTGGAACTTTTGTCATGAGCTCTGGTAGTTTTAATAAGGTTTTGGCGTGTCTTAGTGAGTTTTATGGGTCTCTAGAGTAACTCCGCCCCCTACCTTGCGTGTTCTCCTCTGGCCGCTGCAGGCTCTGCTCCACCTTGCTGACATGCTGGGGGGTGGAGTCGCGCTCGGGCGGCTTGTAGTAGCGGCTCTCGTGCTCAGGCGGCTTGTAGTAGCGGCCCTCGTTGAACACCTGCGGCAGGTTGGCCGTGTGCACCTGTCTGAGCTGTTCATAGTCGCTCAGCGCCGCACTCAGGTCCCAGTTTTTACCTGCACGTGCAGAAGCACACACACACACACACACACACACACACACACACACACACACACATGCACACGCACAACATGAGTCAAAATATGAACACACTATCAGTCTCTTTGTATCCTTCTCTTTCATTCAGATAAACACAGATTTTCACACACTCATACACACACATACACACACACATACACATACACACACACACACACACACACACACACACACACACACACACACACACACACAATCACTACCTTCAAGAAGACAGACAGGTGTGCTATAAAAATATTTGGCCCATTATCATTAACTGTGTCTAGACAAAGACACACACACACACACACACACACACACACACACACACACACACACACACACACACACACACACACAGAGGAAAACTTTGCAGGCTGACCTAAGCTCACTTTCTCTTGAAGACTAAATTAGCCCCCATTCATTAACATGCAGGACAGGTGTCCGGTGAGTAAACCTTCATCACTAGCACTGCAGTTAATAGCCCTTGGACAATTAAAGCCCGGGAGACTCAGAAAGCCCTTCCACAAAGCCACTGCGATGGCTGCATACACAGACTCCTCTGCTACAGTATACCTCCAGACAGGGGGAGCTGAGTTGAGCACAGAAAGGCAGCTTATCGCCAGTGTGTGTGTGTGTGTGTGTGTGTGTGTGTGTGTGTGTGTGTGTGTGTGTGTGTGTGTGTGTGTGTGTGTGATGCAAGTGCATGGGCTTGTAAGACCACAAACATCCTCTGTGACCCCGGCTAAGTGCAGTTCTAAAATAAAGTGGAGTTCATGGAACATTAAACATTTAACTTTTCTGCAGTCAGCCAGAAAGTTTTTTTTTTTTTCTAATTTTACAGAAGTTAGACATTAACAATGGACAATAGCGCTCTGCACAGCTCTGTGATGGACTAATACCAGCACAAGCTAACAGCGAGGATGTGCTCTCATAATGCATATGCACAAAGCACACAAAGAAACACATTAACCTGGCTTTTACTGCCATCTCCCTCCCTTTACAGCAATACATCGCATCACATCATGCCTTTCATGGCAGATGAAACCTCTGATGCATGGGAATAGCTGGAGATTAGCCTGGCTTTGGCCGGCCATCCCCTTGGTCTACACTTTAGCTTCATACAAAGGTCTGGCATTTCACCATTGACGAACGATTGCAAGCTGGAGGTGTGAACTGTAGAAGTTTGAAACGATTAAATCTGATTTCACCCAATTGCTAACGTTATGCACCAGCTTGATCGTCAAGTAAGCTATGCTACAACAACAGAAACGTGACGTTATCTCCCACAACTCCCGATCCTGATTGCTTTTTAGCGTGGTATAGAATTGATCTCTGCATACGATGCCAATGGCCGGAATGCCAGACGGAGGCGTGGAGGGAAAGGCTTATTGAGCGAAGCTACGTAGGAATGCAAAGCCAGGCTAGCTGGATATAGTAGCTGATCCAAAAAGCAGACTGTGCTGTAATTACATAACTCAGATAAACATCGCTACTGTACTTACATGGGGCAGACAATGGAGTTGTTTGAAATGACTGGCAGGCTTGAGGCTTGTTGATGTTAGATATCAGATGTCAAGCAGACACTCAGCTAGCCAGCCATTTCAAACAAGCCCATTGTTTTGACCAGAATATATTTTGGGGTGGAGTAAGTGATTTTATGTAGATTGTAAACACATAACACTTTTTTATTACATAACATATTTCCTCATGACCTGGTAGCTCTTCATTCTCCTGGGTTACTGTAAAAAAAATGTAAGATACTCTGAAAATTGAAACAAAAAATTGGGGGCAGCCCGTACCCCAAACAATGACACAAAGAACATTCTTGCCAGTACTAACAATACCAGTCACACTAAAGCCTAGGCTACCTTAACCAATTTACTAAATAAATGGGCCCAATCAGAAACCTGCTAGGCTACTTAAACAATAATTCAGAATGACCATTAGGCCCACTAATACGGCACCATCAGCCGAGGGCGAAGGATGGAAAAGTGACGACCTCACAAGTGAAGAACCGCTGAGGAAGTGTCCTCTACACATGGAGGCTGTTTGAATGACTTGCAACCAGGTGACTTACTTAAGCAAATATAAATTAGGGAAACAAGACAGTACAAGGAGAAAGAAAAGAGCACAATTGACTGGGGAGGCACAGAGGACAGCATTCTGTCCCAGAATCTGCTTAAAGTCCTTTTTTATTCCCAACGTCTGCTCGCATTGTAAGATCTGAGCGTCACACTGATCACAGTTCAGTGTTCATGGGGCGGAACCACATGAGACAGACAGCCAATGGCCACAGCCACAGCCACGCTCATGCCAGTCCGAAACCACAACCAAGCAGACTCAAGGTCAGAACAGAACAGAGCAGAACAAAACAGAACAGCAAAGAACGCAGGATCTCAAGCACAGTTCTTCGTAATATACAACAAATGGGACAATGAAAGTATGAAAGTATACAGTGGTGTCAGAGCTGGCAACAATTATGTGTGTTTCCAGATGACCACAGAGCATCTGGTGAAGAGTTTTTAATGATTGATTACACGATTGTCAGCCTTTTCAGTTCTAAACAAAAGTAGGGCATGTTGGTTTGCAAAAGTAAAAAAAAACACACACACACACACATACACACAGAAAAATATAACCTCAAAAACACAACGAGGAATGCCAAGGCAGCCACATCTCCCAGTGAGCCAAACGAGAGGTCACTTTTAACGGCTGCGGCTTTAGCTCCTTCAGCGGGTCCTCTGGAAGCCATTGTTTGGGTCAAACACTGCCAGCTCCCATAAACCCTTTCAATTTCATCCCAATTACAAAGCCTGCCAACGGCAGGGCTGCCCATAGCGATGTGGGATAACACACGGCTGGGTGCTGGCCCGGCTCTGGCCCAAACTGAAGTGTTTTCTGGGACAGGGCCCGGGTACAGGCTGTCTCCAACACAAAACAAAGTGCTGGCTCCCCCCGGAACTGGTGGCATAATAAACCTTCCCAATCGGAAAGGCATTGTCTGAGACATTCCTGCTTTTCACACGCCAGCTGTGTGTGTGAGGAGAACTGTTTTCAGTCCTTGAGGCCACACAGGGCCGACACACACACACACACACACACACACACACACACGGACACACACACGGACACATACACATAATCACACAAACACACACACACACACCAAAGAGGACTAACACACATATACTTTTGGGAGCCTGCAGAACTCTATGTGCATTCACACACACACACACGCACACACACACACACACACACACACACACACACACACACACACACACAAACGCGCGCGGACACACACAGACACGGACACATACACAGACACATACACACAAACATACAAACACACACACACCAAAGAGGACTAATACACATACACTTTTGGGAGCCTGCAGTATTTGCACACACTCACACATACTCACACACACACACACACACACGATGTGCTCAAAAAATCACACACAACACACACACAGAGGTGCACATTCACTCAAACACAGCTGCATCCTACCCTTCCAGCGAGTATCTTATCTCTGCCAGAGGAACCCCCACCACCAGCCTTGAGTGTCGGATCAAGAGTCTTATCCTACCAGCAGTGAGCCAAATGCTATACCAAAAAAACTACAATATCCAGCAGGCTACCAGGCACAGTCAAACAGTCAACATAGCCTAACCCTATAAAGTAAAATGCTGTCTGTCAAGCAGTAAAAAGCTATTTGCCAATTTGTTTAAATTCAAAGTAGGTCATTGGCAGAGCTAATTATTGACACAACAGCACTGCAAAGGTACAGTGGCATACAAAAGCATACAAAAGCAACATACTTTGTCAGAGCAAAAAATACAGTTTGCTCACAGAGTCACTAGCCTGGTCATTAGCTGTCTACGTAATTCCATTCGATTCTCATCATCTCCCTTCAGTACTCCGTCTGGGATTCCGGTCATTTGCCTTGTTTGTTTAGGATGCATCCCCTCCTGATCAGCGGACTTTGAGAATGCAGCATGTGAATACAATAGCCTGTCAGTCAAGAGCTGATCCATTTTTTTTTTATTTTAAACAAGCACAACAAGCAATCATTTCTCAATAGTCAGAATCCAAGACCCTATGCCTTATATGTTTAAAACAATAAAATGTTAATCACACACACACACAAAAAAAAAAAAAAAAAAAAGAATCCAAGACCCTTGTATGAAGAGAAGCATAGACCAAGGGGCTAGTTATGACCAGGCTACAGAGTTCCTAAATCAAACTGAAACAGTACTTCATGACTAAAGAGTATCAACAAAAATCTGATAGAGTGAGTGATCTATGATTTTAGTCTTATAAGTCTTATATAAGCTTATTGTCTCATCGTCCCCATACTCCAACTATTTATGCAGTCAGGGCTGTGATGAGAGCTTTACTGTTTGATGTGACTTCATTAAAAGCCATCATCTGCTAGCCTTCTTTCTTCTCTCGTCATCAGCAGCAAACCTGTCATTAGAGAAGCCATTATCATTTACTGCACAGAAGACTTGCAATCATAATTCTTTAATGTCTATAAGCCTACACAGACACTAAGGGGTGAAGAGAAAGAGAGAGAGAGAGAGAGAGAGAGAGAGAGAGAGAGAGAGAGAGAGAGAGAGAGAGAACAGAGAAATGGAGCATTAAAGGGAGAGAGAAAATTAGAGAAAGCAGAGGGAGAGAGAGAGAGAGAGAGAGAGAGAGAGAGAGAGAGAGAGAGAGAGAGAATTGTGATGGTAGAAAAAAGAGAGAGAAACATAAGCAGAGAATGAGTGAAGAGAGTGAGAGAGGGTGAGAGAGGGATAGAAGAAGTGAGGGAGTGAAACAAAATGAGTGAACCGAGAGAGAACTCCTCACAGGGTGTGCCGGCTGCAGTCACAGAAGAGACCGCATGCTGCATCCCCATGGTAACGCGGAGGAAGATTTTCATCACGGCGCCTTAGAAGACATGGAGAAACATTCTAATGCAGCACTCAGTGAGTGTTTCTCAAAGTCGAGGAAGCATGCTTGGAAGGCTGCTTTTCCAAGCATTCCACGTCATTGTGTGTCGCCAAGTACTGTTCCAATATCAAGGATACTTCTTAAATTCTATTGAGGACTGAGTCCTTAGATCGTACATTTTTCAAGGATGCACTGACGGAACCTCGTCTTTGAAGTATATCCTATGACTTCCAAGGCTAGCGTTCTACCTAGGAAGCATTCTCAACTTTGAGAAACAGTGAGTACCCCTCCTCTGTGTACTAAAGAGAACTTCAGCCATGTACCTGGGCCTGGTCTCTTCAAACGCAGAGACTAATCTTCTCTCTTCTCTCAACCTTTAGTACTGTATCTCCCATCACCAATCAACCCTTAGGGTCCAGAGAGACCCCAGTGAGGAGAGGGGCCCTGATGACACCACAGCCAAAAGTAGTAGCTCTGTGGGTGGATAATATCAGCCCCACCCTCCAGTCCCACCCCAATCCATGTGTTCAGAACAATCTACTCATTCGCTGCATGCAGTAGTATAACAGGCACCAGGTAGCTTAGCTAACTTAGCACGTGTAGAGCATTGGTAAACCTCAACTGGCGGCCTGGTCTTTTCTGTCGACTGGCTACAGCGCTCACCTCCTGGTCTGTGGTTGCTGTTGGTTGTGAGGTTGTGGGTTCGAGCCCCGAACTGGAGTAGTGCAATATGACCTATGACTTTGGTTACAGTACTGCATTAGTACAGTACATACTGATTAGTGGTTAGTGGTTATGCCCTGTGGAGGGAATAGTATGAGTGCAGAGTACTGTAAATTAGCCTGAACTCGGCTCTTCTCTACCATCTCCTGCTGTACCACTATCCTTAAATTACAGTCCCAAAAAGAACCCCAAGGGGTGTCCAGAGAGATGCCTGCTTTCTCACAGCCTTCAAGGACCCGTTGAGTGGATTGTCTTGAAAAGGAGCTGTTGGTGGGGAACATTGTCAAGACCCCGTGAAAGGGGTGTCTTAAGATATGCCTGCCAGCATGCCACAGTCGCAATGTCCTGATGTCCTGACTCAGTACTGGATGGACTGATATGAGGAGAAGGGACAGCAACATCCTCCAGGGGCCAATACTGTTATGTGTGCTGGGAACAATACTGGATATGGGATAGAGGGATATGTTATAATGTGGTAACACACAAACACACACACATACACGCACACACACGGACGCACATACACACCCTTACACACACACAGACACACACAGACACACTCAGACACACACACACACACACACACACACACACACACACACACACACACACACACACACACACAACTCACCCACACCCACAAACCACTGACTCTGAATACTGAGACCCTGTCACCTTGCATGAACTGCTTTTGGACACACACACACACACACAA
>JAODXP020000017.1:17857040-17935018 GCA_027497455.2 Sardinella longiceps
AAAAAATCCCCCCGGAATGACTGTTTAATCATTTTTTGTAGTTTAGTTGGTAGTATTTTTCAATAAAATTTGACAGATTTAGACAAATTGCAAGTTCAACACAAATGATTATATTTGAAGATTATAACAATGTTGTTTAGGTAGGTGTTTATGGGAAGTGAAGGGCCCCCATGCCCTGTTTGCTCGGAGCCCTCTAAGTACCTTTACCTGTACACATGTAAGGTTGCATATTGCATTCACATAAAAAAAATGTAATTATCTTCTCTCTAATAAACTGTTTATGATCTTTTCTCATAATTGAGGTATTATGTCATCATTGTTAAAGGGGAAATCCTGTCAAATTTCAACAAGAGCTCTATTGCTCAAGCTACTAGAGATTAGCAAATACTGAAGACGCAAGACATTTTAGTCCAACCATATAGGTTTCCTTGAACAGAGAGTAAGCCCTGACAGTTCACCCAATGGGGCAAGTTTTCAAAACAGTTTTCAGCATCAAATCATGCACCAAATGTCACCCCAAAAGCTATGTAACATCATCAGACACATTACAACACACCTCTGTAGTGTTTATGACTACAAATGTCTAACAAAGTGCTTAAAATTGTGTTTTTATGCAGTGTTTACAAAACCGTTTTGTAAACAAACAATATTGGGCTGCTTGCATAAGCTCACAGTTTTAACCACTTTCCCAGCCATTTGTTGCCATACACAATACAGTTCTGTGTTGTAATGTGTCTGATGATGTTGCATAACTTTTGAGGTGATATTTGGAGCATGTTTAAATGCTGTAAACACAGTTTTGAAAACTTGCCCCATTGGGTTAACGGTCAGGGCTTATTCTCTGTTCAAGGAAACCTATATGGTTAGACCAAAATGTCTTGCGTCTTCAGTATTGGCTAATCTCAAGTAGCTTGAGCAATAGAGCTCTTGTTGAAAATTGACAGGATTTCCCCTTTAAAAATGATATTGTATTAATCGGCTCAGGGTTGATAGTGAAAAAAAAAAAGAAAAGAATTTTTCCTCCATTGCAGGGAGGTTGGCACGCAAAAGGATGGGAACTACAGAGAAATTATGTGTTAATTACATATAAATACAGTACCTTAATTATTAGTATTAAACTATTTTGCATTAATGGGTCATTAATACTGGAATTATGATAGTAACAACAAAATACCCTAATTACCAGGTATTTTCCTAGTAAGAATATGGTAATTCTATGGTAACAATAACTGCAGATATAACTCCATCAGGGTCTCTCTTCTTTATTAGTGGGTCATTGCACATGTTCATTGAAATTTACTTGGTAAATGGTAAAAATGATGTATGGATTGTGTCCATCAAACCATCGAAACTGTCGCTATATGCTTTTTCTACCATATTACCAAGTAAAAATAGACTTTTTCTACCATATTACCAAGTAAAAATAGAATGTATTTTTTTTCACCCAGTCATGTTGGTACGCCTGAAATCAGGCACAGTGTCTGAATACTATCAGGCCTGTTGGCTATATAAACCAGTTGTGCCTCATTCCACAAATAGTATATTTTCTATATTTTCTCATGCATTGGACTCATGCTTACAATCTCATGCAAGAGTAGTGGGTGTGTGAGTCGACACTTACCTCACTCACGTCAGATGATGCGCTACGTAACTTTCGTAAGGCACTTCCGCGCAACGATCTGATGTTGAAGCCCATCAGAGAGATTTCAAGCCATTATTCTCTAACCGGACCAATCAGGGCCGCTAGCTGCTGTAGAGGGTGTGACGTAGCGAATAAGCAACTGTTTTGAATCCAACCAATCCAACAAACTTAACCAGCGTCATCGGTTGGTTTCGTTGTGGTTGGCTGCAGTGTACGTCAATTAAATTGATGGACAAGCCGTTTGCCCAGTTAGATTCAAGGATTTCTGGCTCCTGAAATATCTCGTCTATCGCTGAATATCAGATGAACGCGCGTAGCGCTACATCTGACGTGAGTGAGGTAAAGTCGACACATCCAGTGTGCACAAACAGACTGGCTTCATTGGAATGTTCAGACAATGCAGATTCACCTGATATGTGAAAAATATGTAAGTAGATCTTAGATTAGGTTATCCATTATTGTCTCTTCAGGAGAGAAATTCAGAATAGACATGATGAGCAAGTGTGACTCACAGTTAACATCAGATCACCACAACAGACAGACTTAAAGACCACAAAGACACCAACAAACATATAAACAGGGTAACAGACAACCATTGTTAGTGTTACACGCAACGTTCCAGTTTTAGGCCCCGAGTCATCCAAGGAATAATACAAACCTAGATATTGCACATACTCTGACCTAGAGCTATAGCACCAAAAATACTAAAATAAAATAGAAAAGATAAAAAGTATAATGCATGAAATATAAAAAACCTTCATAAAAATACAGTAATGTCTACCTGAACTGAAGTAGGCATTACTTGCAGTCTGGACAATGCCCAATGGGCCAGTCCATCAGGTTGTTGTATCAACTTTGATGTGAAGATCAAAGCTTAGGTTACGGTCAAACCAGACACAAAGAATTTTTGCAAAGAAAGATAATTTTCAGGAATGCATGTTATCATCACCAAAAAAACCCAGACGTATTTCTAAAGGGCAACTTCAGTTAATTTCAACAAACACTGTATTGCTCAAGCTACTCAAGATTAGCCAATAATGAAGGTGCTAAATGTTTTGGTCCAACCATATAGACTTCCTTGAACAGAGAATAAGTACTAACAACTAACCCATGGGGGCAGAATTTTGAAGTGTATTTTTAACATCTTAACATGCTCCAAATTTCACCACAAAAAACTATGAAACATCAACAACCTTACATCACAGGACTGTAGTGTGTATGTCTACAACTGACTGACAAATGGTTAAAACTGTGTGTTTATGCAAGCAGCCAAATATTGTTGTTTACAAAACGGTCTAACTGCAAAATTTTCTTAGGGACCATCTACCCTCGCGCCCCCTCACCAAGTCTGTTTCATAGTATGTACAGTACCAAAATTTATATTCTACACAGACAGACAGACAGACAGACACACACCCTGGCAACAACAAACATATAAACAGGGTAACAGACAACCATTGTTAGTGTTACACGCAACGTTCCAGTTTTAGGCCCCGAGTCATCCAAGGAATAATACAAACCTAGATATTGCACATACTCTGACCTAGAGCTATAGCACCAAAAATACTAAAATAAAATAGAAAAGATAAAAAGTATAATGCATGAAATATAAAAAACCTTCATAAAAATACAGTAATGTCTACCTGAACTGAAGTAGGCATTACTTGCAGTCTGGACAATGCCCAATGGGCCAGTCCATCAGGTTGTTGTATCAACTTTGATGTGAAGATCAAAGCTTAGGTTACGGTCAAACCAGACACAAAGAATTTTTGCAAAGAAAGATAATTTTCAGGAATGCATGTTATCATCACCAAAAAAACCCAGACGTATTTCTAAAGGGCAACTTCAGTTCAGTTCAACAAACACTGTATTGCTCAAGCTACTCAAGATTAGCCAATAATGAAGGTGCTAAATGTTTTGGTCCAACCATATAGACTTCCTTGAACAGAGAATAAGTACTAACAACTAACCCATGGGGGCAGAATTTTGAAGTGTATTTTTAACATCTTAACATGCTCCAAATTTCACCACAAAAAACTATGAAACATCAACAACCTTACATCACAGGACTGTAGTGTGTATGTCTACAACTGACTGACAAATGGTTAAAACTGTGTGTTTATGCAAGCAGCCAAATATTGTTGTTTACAAAACGGTCTAACTGCAAAATTTTCTTAGGGACCATCTACCCTCGCGCCCCCTCACCAAGTCTGTTTCATAGTATGTACAGTACCAAAATTTATATTCTACACAGACAGACAGACAGACACACACCCTGGCAACAACAAACATATAAACAGGGTAACAGACAACCATTGTTAGTGTTACACGCAACGTTCCAGTTTTAGGCCCCGAGTCATCCAAGGAATAATACAAACCTAGATATTGCACATACTCTGACCTAGAGCTATAGCACAAAAAATACTAAAATAAAATAGAAAAGATAAAAAGTATAATGCATGAAATATAAAAAACCTTCATAAAAATACAGTAATGTCTACCTGAACTGAAGTAGGCATTACTTGCAGTCTGGACAATGCCCAATGGGCCAGTCCATCAGGTTGTTGTATCAACTTTGATGTGAAGATCAAAGCTTAGGTTACGGTCAAACCAGACACAAAGAATTTTTGCAAAGAAAGATAATTTTCAGGAATGCATGTTATCATCACCAAAAAAACCCAGACGTATTTCTAAAGGGCAACTTCAGTTCAGTTCAACAAACACTGTATTGCTCAAGCTACTCAAGATTAGCCAATAATGAAGGTGCTAAATGTTTTGGTCCAACCATATAGACTTCCTTGAACAGAGAATAAGTACTAACAACTAACCCATGGGGGCAGAATTTTGAAGTGTATTTTTAACATCTTAACATGCTCCAAATTTCACCACAAAAAACTATGAAACATCAACAACCTTACATCACAGGACTGTAGTGTGTATGTCTACAACTGACTGACAAATGGTTAAAACTGTGTGTTTATGCAAGCAGCCAAATATTGTTGTTTACAAAACGGTCTAACTGCAAAATTTTCTTAGGGACCATCTACCCTCGCGCCCCCTCACCAAGTCTGTTTCATAGTATATGTCACTAACTATGCTATGCAGGTCAACCAAAATCCCTCAGACTCACAACACAAGGAGGCAGTATACAAAATATTAGTTTTATTAACAAATGTTTTTAAAACTCATAGACGCAACCACAGGCCATAGCCACAAGCCAAGGGAACAGTTAAGCAGGTAAATTCACAGAGCAATAATTGCGTAGGGTGATCTCATGCAATACTGATACACATGTTAATTCTCCACACCATCACATAATAAATACACAGCAAATATAATCGGAGCAACAACCACTCTTAACCACACAAAAGTATAGTGCACACACTTCAAAGGCCACGGCAATACAAGCTCAGTTCATTTTCCCCACCGACCCATCCACGGGGCGTGGCCGCTGCCGAGGTCGGCAGACAGACAACAAACAGGAAGAGAGTTCGCTGGCCGGCTCCCACGCCGACCAGCAGTTAAAAAAGTACTTGGGTATCCCACTTAACAGGTAACGGCAGGCGGGGCTTCCCCGCTGTCACTCACAGTCACTTTGGGTCTCTGAATGCGTTTGTCGTTATCCGCGTTACAGGCAGAAGGATCCTCTTCCCTCACGCACACTGGCTCACCGGCACACGGCTGCAAGCACAACACACGCATCAGCCACAATTGTCTCACTACCGCAACACCATTCACGGCATGCAATACAGGGTAACAGAAATATGACTTCCCTTTATGGATTTATAGCTCGCGCAGTCTCCAATCCCACAGCGTCGGTCCGCGATCCTTATGCTGCGAAACAGAAACACTCATCAGCGCGTCAACCACAGATAGCACCCCACACCGTCAATATCCCAGCTGTAGAAAACAAACTCTCCTTCATGGAGTACTTAGCGTGCGATGACGGTGGGCTCTCCGCCGACGTTGTCTCCCAGCTCCCCCGCCCCGTTGCACACTTCCAGCCTGGTTCATATAGCGCACAACCCGGTGGCCAATCCTGCAATCAACCAATGCCCGCACCCTTTTCCCCGCACTCACAGGTGCTGTCAATAATTGTCCATTGTCCAATCAGTCCTAATACTAGGCAGGGGAAATCAGATCATTGTCCATGCACATTGTAACAGTCCAACAGAAAAATATAGTAACATTTAACCAACACACACGACATTTCTCCCCCCCCCCTTAACCTTGGTCGTCCCGACCATCAACCCTCATCCCGGTACCTCATGGGTGGGAGCCCCAGGTTCCTCCTCTCTGATCGGCGTTGGCCAGGATCCAAGGGGCGCACCTCCGCCCCATCTACCTGCATACCAGGCACTTCCTCAGCAGAGGTAACGCCCCCTGGGTCCGGCGCCACCGGCCCTGCCTCTCTAGGGGGACCTGCGTGCATAGAGAAAGGAGTCAGTGCAAGTGGCCAATACCCTGTATTACTTGCCTCTGGGGTATGCCGTGGGGGGCCCCCATCCTCCGCCTCCAGCGTATCTGTCCTCTCCATCCACACATCCGGGCAGGGCCGTAGGTTGTTCCGATGTATGGTGCGTGTTGGTCCTTCCTTCCCGTCTGGCCGGATCACATACACAGGCTGGTGTGGAGCAAGTTGTGACACAACCACAAATGGGTGAGGAATCCAATATGGAGCGAGCTTACCCCGGTTCCTTCTTCGGAAGTTTCGCAGGAGCACCCGCTCCCCAGGGAGCAGAGGAACAGCCTTAGCTCGACGATTATACCGTCGGGAATCCCACCCTTGGCGCTGCGCTGACCGCTGCTTCACCTGCTTGTAGGCCTCCATCAAGCGCAGGTAGTGTCGCTGGACCCACTCATCCATGGTTCCTTGATCCTGCATTACCGGAACACGAAGGCGCATGTCCACCGGCATCCGCGCATGCCGTCCAAACACCACATAGAAGGGTGCGAGCCCAGTGCTGCTGTGCGGGGTATTATTGTAGGCATGTACTAAGGTTGGCAGCCACTCATCCCACCTCCGTTGCTCCGCTTGGCCCAAGGTGTTCAACAAGGACAGGAGGGTTTGGTTGAATCTCTCGCAAGCGCCATTCCCTTGCGGATGGTAAGGGGTCGTCCGACTCTTCGTACAGCCATACAAGTCACACAGCTGTTTTACTACCTCTGACTCAAAGGCTGCCCCTCTGTCTGTCAGTATCCGCTCTGGGCACCCCAGTGGTTGGATCCAGTGTGCCCACAGGGCTCTAACTGTCGTTCTGGCAGTCTGGTCACGGCAGGGGATGGCCACCGCGTACCTAGAAAACAGATCAGTCATTACCAGAATACACGGGTAAGTATCCCCTGCCCTCCCCAGAGACAAATAATCCAGCGCCACCACCTCAAATGGATACTGGGTAACAATTGGCTGCAGGGGTGCCCGAACTTCTGGCCCACGGCGGCCCAAAACACACTCAGGGCAGTCCATCAGCCAATTCTGGGAATCCTGCGCCATCCCAAGCCAGTAGACCCGACTCTTCAAGGCCTCCAAGAGCCTCGGCCCCTTAGCGTGCCCCAAGGCACGATGGTACTCGGTCCACACCTGCTTCTGATAATGCTCCGGAACCACTATAGCGGTTGACCCTGAAGCCGCTGGCGTGCCTGGGCCCTGTCTCACCAGTACACCATCTTGGACCATCAGGTGCTCCCATTCTCCTACCAACCGCTTCCCCGTCATCGTCAAGGGCCGTTGCTCGTCGGCTGAGGGCTGTTGCCCCCGCAGTTTCCAACCACGAAGCAGCACCAGGTCGCCGTCATGGCCTTGGCATTCTGTCCAGTCTTCCACGCTTTGGCCCACTGAATCCGCTTCACTTCTTACCACTGGGGTTCCCACTACCGCCACTTGCACCTCTTCGGGTACCCTCGAAAGAGCATCTGCATTCTGGTGAGCAGCCCCTGGCCGATAACAGATGGTAAAATCAAAATTCGCCAATTGGGCTACCCACCGCTGCTCTGTAGCACCAAGTTTTGCAGATTGAAGGTGTACCAGGGGGCGGTTGTCAGTAAACACCTGGAACTTTGCTCCCCACAGAAAGTCTTTGAACTTGTCCGTAACGGCCCACTTTAGACCCAACAGCTCCAATTTAAAAGAGCTATAGTTCTGGTCGTTACGTTCAGTCGGATGCAAGCTCCGGCTTGCATAAGCGATTACCCGTTCTTTGCCCCCCTGTACCTGTGCCAGAACTGCCCCCAGGCCTTGTAAGCTGGCGTCTGTGTACAGGCGGAAGGGTAAACTGAAATCGGCAAAAGCCAAGATGGGCGCTTGTAGCAGTACTCGTTTCAGCTCTTGGAACGCCTCTTCACACTCAGTGGTCCAGGTCACCCGTGCCGTCTTGGCCCCACCGGTACCCTGCAGTAATCCATGTAACGGGGCAGCAACCTTGGCAAACTTTGGGATAAAGCGCCGGTAGTAGCCAACGAACCCCAGAAATGAGCGGACTTCCCTCACGGTGGTTGGGGTGGGCCACGCCCGCACCACCTCTGTCTTCTCGGGGTCCGTGGCTACTCCCCGCTGGCTTACTACATGCCCGAGATACTTCACCGACCTCTGGAACAGTCTGCATTTCCGTGGATGAAGTTTCAGTCCATGGTCCCATAATCTCCTAAAGACCTGTTCCAAGTGTTCGAGATGGAGATCGAAAGTGGGCGAGTATATGATCACATCATCCAGGTAGATCAACAGGTAATCATGCACCTGGCCACCCAGGCACCGCTGCATAAGGCGCTGGAAAGTGGCAGGGGCATTGCACAGGCCAAAGGGCATCCGCTCAAACTCGAAGAGGCCCATAGATGTAGTAAAGGCGGTCTTCTCTCGGTCGCGCGGATCCACTTCAACCTGCCAATACCCACTAGCCAAATCCAGCGTTGAATACCAGGCCGACTGCTTCAGACTAGTCAGTGTCTCCTCAATCCGCGGCAGGGGAAACGAGTCCTTGTGCGTCACCGCATTTAGTTTGCGGTAATCCACACAAAAACGCCAGGACCCGTCCTTCTTGCGGACAAGGACCACTGGCGCTGCCCACGGACTGGAGCTCTCTCTGACGACCCCACCATCAAGCATACCTTGCAGGAGAGCTCGGAGCTCTGGATACAACCCTGGAGGAACTGGCCGGTATCGCTCACGTACTGGGGGAGCTTCTCCTGTGGGGATCCGGTGTAACACTGCTGACGTTCGGCCATAGTCCTCGTCATGCTCCGCAAACACCCGGGCCCAACGGCGTAACAAGTCTGTCAATCTGGCTTGTTGGTGCTCTGTGAGCCCTTCTCCCTGTAATGACACAGACAAGGGGTTATCATCAGGACAGGCAGCCACGGCGCGAATGCTCACCTCCACCTCGTCTTCCCTGGTCCTTGTCAACACCAGCTCCCTTTGTGCTTGAATGTCCCCCTGGTTTAGGCTGGTGACCCTCGCTAATGGACGTCGTGCCGGCAGGTCAATGGCGCAAGGATGGGGTTTACAAATCCGGAGTGGGAGCCTGCCCTTGTCCATCTGCACAACTGCCCGGGCTACAAGCCACCCCGATTCACCATCTTGGCAGTCTTCCACCATCACACACTGCCCTCCTCGGGCGGTTGCCTGTGGGACAAAAGCCCACACCAGTGTCTCAGATTGGGGGTCTAGCCTTACAGTTGACTGGAGGCGGGCTGTAGCTTGTAACTCCTCTTTGCTTCCCTCTACCTGGACTCTACGGCAGGCTGTGAATGCTTGTTCCCAGATGGCCCCGGCTTGCTTAGGGATGCTAGCCTTGAATGCAGTCAGCCCAGGATGATTTCCCTGAAACAGAGCTTCCCAACAATGGTTAATGACATTCATTCCAAGTATTGCATGCGAGGGGGTAAAAATTTATCTTCAACGATTAAGACCCCCTTAGAGGGGACATGGACTCCACCCACCTCAAAATCTAGGAGGACGTAGCCCACATAAGGCAATTGTAAGCCATTTGCTGCCCGCAAAGACAGCCAGGAAATCTCGCTTGGCCCCAGCACAGGCTCAGTCTGAAAATGTTTTTGGAACAAGGCCTGGCTAAACAATGTCACTTGGGACCCAGTGTCCAAGATACAAGGAATGAGCTGCCCCTGTACCACAACTTCCACCAGTGGGCAGTCTCCTACTAATGCGGGCTTGGCAGGAACCTCAGTCTGAGTCCCCTCCTCAGCCACCCGCCCGGTGGTGGCTGAGGAGGTCAAAACCCTGAGAGTCGGACCGAGCAAGGGTGCAGTTGCGCTGCATATGGCCGGCCTGTCCACAGCGAAGACAGATCGGCCGTCCCTGTTCATCCCATTGGGGTCCACTCTCTGCCCGCCTCGGACGACGCTGCCTGCTTGGGCCCACCCAGTTGGAAGTGGTGGGCATATCGTCTCGAGATGGTAAGGGTCGTGTTGATGGTGATGATGCCTCCCTCTGTGCTTTTATCTCCTTCAGCAGGACATCTTGCATGGCAGTGAGTTGGGACCCCACTTCTGTCAGAATTTCCTTCCGCAACGACTCTCGCAACTCCTGCCAGTCGGTGGACTTTTGCGCCCGGGTCTGTGGGCCTGAAGACACTGGTGCTACCTGAGCTTGGCAGACACTTACTTCTTCTGACGGTGGCCTATGCTCTTTTTCTACGGCTTTGGCCTCCTTGCAGACGTCTTCAAGTGACATACCAGACTCCCTCCGTAGTAGCCGCTGTAGCTCCACCTGGACAGGTCCTGGACGTAGCCCCAGCACCAACTGGGATTTCAACATCTCTGCGTCCGATGCAACTGCCCCTGGTTCCTTTGCTCGCCACCTGGAAAGACACTCTCGGAGACGGAGAATGAAAAGCCCCACCCCTTCATCGGCCTGTTGTTTACATGTAAAGAACTGTGCGCGTAGCTTAGCTAATGAAGTGTGGTCCCCATATAAGGTTGCTAATGCTGTGAGAATTTTCTCTGCTGAGTCTCGATCCCCTGCACTTAAGAGTACCATTTCCCTTCGTGCCTCCCCCTGTAATGCATTCAAAACAAAATCTACCTTCTGAGTTTCATTTAGGTGTTGTGCACGCAAAAATGTTTCAATCTGATTACGCCATTCAATAAATGGTTGCTGGGATTGACTACCACTGAATTTCGGAACCCAGGACCCACCCAGAAACCATGGCAACATTAGTGTATTACATGCACCTCCAGGGGCGCCGGAGCCTCCGGTTCCGCATTGCCGTCCATGTTTGTGAGCGTGAGGGATGCCTGCCGAACTACGCCAAAAAAGGAATGTCACTAACTATGCTATGCAGGTCAACCAAAATCCCTCAGACTCACAACACAAGGAGGCAGTATACAAAATATTAGTTTTATTAACAAATGTTTTTAAAACTCATAGACGCAACCACAGGCCATAGCCACAAGCCAAGGGAACAGTTAAGCAGGTAAATTCACAGAGCAATAATTGCGTAGGGTGATCTCATGCAATACTGATACACATGTTAATTCTCCACACCATCACATAATAAATACACAGCAAATATAATCGGAGCAACAACCACTCTTAACCACACAAAAGTATAGTGCACACACTTCAAAGGCCACGGCAATACAAGCTCAGTTCATTTTCCCCACCGACCCATCCACGGGGGCGTGGCCGCTGCCGAGGTCGGCAGACAGACAACAACAGGAAGAGAGTTCGCTGGCCGGCTCCCACGCCGACCAGCAGTTAAAAAGTACTTGGGTATTCCACTTAACGGATAACGGCAGGCGGGGCTTCCCCGCTGTCACTCACAGTCACTTTGGGTCTCTGAATGCGTTTGTCGTTATCCGCGTTACAGGCAGAAGGATCCTCTTCCCTCACGCACACTGGCTCACCGGCACACGGCTGCAAGCACAACACACGCATCAGCCACAATTGTCTCACTACCGCAACACCATTCACGGCATGCAATACAGGGTAACAGAAATATGACTTCCCTTTATGGATTTATAGCTCGCGCAGTCTCCAATCCCACAGCGTCGGTCCGCGATCCTTATGCTGCAAAACAGAAACACTCATCAGCGCGTCAACCACAGATAGCACCCCACACCGTCAATAGCCCAGCTGTAGAAAAGAAACTCTCCTTCATGGAGTACTTAGCGTGCGATGACGGTGGGCTCTCCGCCGACGTTGTCTCCCAGCTACCCCGCCCCGTTGCACACTTCCAGCCTGGTTCATATAGCGCACAACCCGGTGGCCAATCCTGCAATCAACCAATGCCCGCACCCTTTTCCCCGCACTCACAGGTGCTGTCAATAATTGTCCATTGTCCAATCAGTCCTAATACTAGGCAGGGGAAATCAGATCATTGTCCATGCACATTGTAACAGTCCAACAGAAAAATATAGTAACATTTAACCAACACACACGACATATGTACAGTACCAAAATTTATATTCTACACAGATAGACAGACAGACACACACCCTGGCAACAACAAACATATAAACAGGGTAACAGACAACCATTGTTAGTGTTACACGCAACGTTCCAGTTTTAGGCCCTGAGTCATCCAAGGAATAATACAAACCTAGATATTGCACATACTCTGACCTAGAGCTATAGCACAAAAAATACTAAAATAAAATAGAAAAGATAAAAAGCATAATGCATGAAATATAAAAAACCTTCATAAAAATACAGTAATGTCTACCTGAACTGAAGTAGGCATTACTTGCAGTCTGGACAATGCCCAATGGGCCAGTCCATCAGGTTGTTGTATCAACTTTGATGTGAAGATCAAAGCTTAGGTTACGGTCAAACCAGACACAAAGAATTTTTGCAAAGAAAGATAATTTTCAGGAATGCATGTTATCATCACCAAAAAAACCCAGACGTATTTCTAAAGGGCAACTTCAGTTCAGTTCAACAAACACTGTATTGCTCAAGCTACTCAAGATTAGCCAATAATGAAGGTGCTAAATGTTTTGGTCCAACCATATAGACTTCCTTGAACAGAGAATAAGTACTAACAACTAACCCATGGGGGCAGAATTTTGAAGTGTATTTTTAACATCTTAACATGCTCCAAATTTCACCACAAAAAACTATGAAACATCAACAACCTTACATCACAGGACTGTAGTGTGTATGTCTACAACTGACTGACAAATGGTTAAAACTGTGTGTTTATGCAAGCAGCCAAATATTGTTGTTTACAAAACGGTCTAACTGCAAAATTTTCTTAGGGACCATCTACCCTCGCGCCCCCTCACCAAGTCTGTTTCATAGTATGTACAGTACCAAAATTTATATTCTACACAGACAGACAGACAGACAGACACACACCCTGGCAACAACAAACATATAAACAGGGTAACAGACAACCATTGTTAGTGTTACACGCAACGTTCCAGTTTTAGGCCCCGAGTCATCCAAGGAATAATACAAACCTAGATATTGCACATACTCTGACCTAGAGCTATAGCACAAAAAATACTAAAATAAAATAGAAAAGATAAAAAGTATAATGCATGAAATATAAAAAACCTTCATAAAAATACAGTAATGTCTACCTGAACTGAAGTAGGCATTACTTGCAGTCTGGACAATGCCCAATGGGCCAGTCCATCAGGTTGTTGTATCAACTTTGATGTGAAGATCAAAGCTTAGGTTACGGTCAAACCAGACACAAAGAATTTTTGCAAAGGAAGATAATTTTCAGGAATGCATGTTATCATCACCAAAAAAACCCAGACGTATTTCTAAAGGGCAACTTCAGTTCAGTTCAACAAACACTGTATTGCTCAAGCTACTCAAGATTAACCAATAATGAAGGTGCTAAATGTTTTGGTCCAACCATATAGACTTCCTTGAACAGAGAATAAGTACTAACAACTAACCCATGGGGGCAGAATTTTGAAGTGTATTTTTAACATCTTAACATGCTCCAAATTTCACCACAAAAAACTATGAAACATCAACAACCTTACATCACAGGACTGTAGTGTGTATGTCTACAACTGACTGACAAATGGTTAAAACTGTGTGTTTATGCAAGCAGCCAAATATTGTTGTTTACAAAACGGTCTAACTGCAAAATTTTCTTAGGGACCATCTACCCTCGCGCCCCCTCACCAAGTCTGTTTCATAGTATGTACAGTACCAAAATTTATATTCTACACAGACAGACAGACAGACAGACACACTCCCTGGCAACAACAAACATATAAACAGGGTAACAGACAACCATTGTTAGTGTTACACGCAACGTTCCAGTTTTAGGCCCCGAGTCATCCAAGGAATAATACAAACCTAGATATTGAACATACTCTGACCTAGAGCTATAGCACAAAAAATACTAAAATAAAATAGAAAAGATAAAAAGTATAATGCATGAAATATAAAAAACCTTCATAAAAATACAGTAATGTCTACCTGAACTGAAGTAGGCATTACTTGCAGTCTGGACAATGCCCAATGGGCCAGTCCATCAGGTTGTTGTATCAACTTTGATGTGAAGATCAAAGCTTAGGTTACGGTCAAACCAGACACAAAGAATTTTTGCAAAGAAAGATAATTTTCAGGAATGCATGTTATCATCACCAAAAAAACCCAGACGTATTTCTAAAGGGCAACTTCAGTTCAGTTCAACAAACACTGTATTGCTCAAGCTACTCAAGATTAGCCAATAATGAAGGTGCTAAATGTTTTGATCCAATCATATACATTTCCTTGAACAGAGAATAAATACTAACAACTAACCCATGGGGGCAGAATTTTGAAGTGTATTTTTAACATCTTAACATGCTCCAAATTTCACCACAAAAAACTATGAAACATCAACAACCTTACATCACAGGACTGTAGTGTGTATGTCTACAACTGACTGACAAATGGTTAAAACTGTGTGTTTATGCAAGCAGCCAAATATTGTTGTTTACAAAACGGTCTAACTGCAAAATTTTCTTAGGGACCATCTACCCTCGCGCCCCCTCACCAAGTCTGTTTCATAGTATGTACAGTACCAAAATTTATATTCTACACAGACAGACAGACTGACAGACACACACCCTGGCAACAACAAACATATAAACAGGGTAACAGACAACCATTGTTAGTGTTACACGCAACGTTCCAGTTTTAGGCCCCGAGTCATCCAAGGAATAATACAAACCTAGATATTGCACATACTCTGACCTAGAGCTATAGCACAAAAAATACTAAAATAAAATAGAAAAGATAAAAAGTATAATGCATGAAATATAAAAAACCTTCATAAAAATACAGTAATGTCTACCTGAACTGAAGTAGACATTACTTGCAGTCTGGACAATGCCCAATGGGCCAGTCCATCAGGTTGTTGTATCAACTTTGATGTGAAGATCAAAGCTTAGGTTACGGTCAAACCAGACACAAAGAATTTTTGCAAAGAAAGATAATTTTCAGGAATGCATGTTATCATCACCAAAAAAACCCAGACGTATTTCTAAAGGGCAACTTCAGTTCAGTTCAACAAACACTGTATTGCTCAAGCTACTCAAGATTAGCCAATAATGAAGGTGCTAAATGTTTTGGTCCAACCATATAGACTTCCTTGAACAGAGAATAAGTACTAACAACTAACCCATGGGGGCAGAATTTTGAAGTGTATTTTTAACATCTTAACATGCTCCAAATTTCACCACAAAAAAACTATGAAACATCAACAACCTTACATCACAGGACTGTAGTGTGTATGTCTACAACTGACTGACAAATGGTTAAAACTGTGTGTTTATGCAAGCAGCCAAATATTGTTGTTTACAAAACGGTCTAACTGCAAAATTTTCTTAGGGACCATCTACCCTCGCGCCCCTCACCAAGTCTGTTTCATAGTATGTACAGTACCAAAATTTATATTCTACACAGATAGACAGACAGACACACACCCTGGCAACAACAAACATATAAACAGGGTAACAGACAACCATTGTTAGTGTTACACGCAACGTTCCAGTTTTAGGCCCCGAGTCATCCAAGGAATAATACAAACCTAGATATTGCACATACTCTGACCTAGAGCTATAGCACAAAAAATACTAAAATAAAATAGAAAAGATAAAAAGCATAATGCATGAAATATAAAAAACCTTCATAAAAATACAGTAATGTCTACCTGAACTGAAGTAGGCATTACTTGCAGTCTGGACAATGCCCAATGGGCCAGTCCATCAGGTTGTTGTATCAACTTTGATGTGAAGATCAAAGCTTAGGTTACGGTCAAACCAGACACAAAGAATTTTTGCAAAGGAAGATAATTTTCAGGAATGCATGTTATCATCACCAAAAAAACCCAGACGTATTTCTAAAGGGCAACTTCAGTTCAGTTCAACAAACACTGTATTGCTCAAGCTACTCAAGATTAGCCAATAATGAAGGTGCTAAATGTTTTGGTCCAACCATATAGACTTCCTTGAACAGAGAATAAGTACTAACAACTAACCCATGGGGGCAGAATTTTGAAGTGTATTTTTAACATCTTAACATGCTCCAAATTTCACCACAAAAAACTATGAAACATCAACAACCTTACATCACAGGACTGTAGTGTGTATGTCTACAACTGACTGACAAATGGTTAAAACTGTGTGTTTATGCAAGCAGCCAAATATTGTTGTTTACAAAACGGTCTAACTGCAAAATTTTCTTAGGGACCATCTACCCTCGCGCCCCCTCACCAAGTCTGTTTCATAGTATGTACAGTACCAAAATTTATATTCTACACAGACAGACAGACAGACAGACACACACCCTGGCAACAACAAACATATAAACAGGGTAACAGACAACCATTGTTAGTGTTACACGCAACGTTCCAGTTTTAGGCCCCGAGTCATCCAAGGAATAATACAAACCTAGATATTGAACATACTCTGACCTAGAGCTATAGCACAAAAAATACTAAAATAAAATAGAAAAGATAAAAAGTATAATGCATGAAATATAAAAAACCTTCATAAAAATACAGTAATGTCTACCTGAACTGAAGTAGGCATTACTTGCAGTCTGGACAATGCCCAATGGGCCAGTCCATCAGGTTGTTGTATCAACTTTGATGTGAAGATCAAAGCTTAGGTTACGGTCAAACCAGACACAAAGAATTTTTGCAAAGAAAGATAATTTTCAGGAATGCATGTTATCATCACCAAAAAAACCCAGACGTATTTCTAAAGGGCAACTTCAGTTCAGTTCAACAAACACTGTATTGCTCAAGCTACTCAAGATTAGCCAATAATGAAGGTGCTAAATGTTTTGGTCCAACCATTGAGACTTCCTTGAACAGAGAATAAGTACTAACAACTAACCCATGGGGGCAGAATTTTGAAGTGTATTTTTAACATCTTAACATGCTCCAAATTTCACCACAAAAAACTATGAAACATCAACAACCTTACATCACAGGACTGTAGTGTGTATGTCTACAACTGACTGACAAATGGTTAAAACTGTGTGTTTATGCAAGCAGCCAAATATTGTTGTTTACAAAACGGTCTAACTGCAAAATTTTCTTAGGGACCATCTACCCTCGCGCCCCCTCACCAAGTCTGTTTCATAGTATGTACAGTACCAAAATTTATATTCTACACAGACAGACAGACAGACACACACCCTGGCGAAAACATAACCTCCTTGGCAGAGGTAATAATCACATTAAGGAACAACACAACTACACAATATAAAATCAAGTCATTGTAGTGATGAACAAAATCGAGGTGTGCGAAGACGTGCGAAAGAACACAACTAGGAATGAAATTGAACTAGAAATTGGCGTATGTGCTAACACAGGCCGCGGTAGCAGAGGCCTAGCTTAAACTTCCATCCTGATGCATCCAAAAAATTTTTTTATTAAGATAAAGCAGTGTGTCAAACTAGCCTGACATAGCCCGACCATAATACTGCTGTTCATCCGTATTCATGGTCTGGAGGTTCTTTAACCTGACGCGATTATACTGCGGAGGGGAGGGCATTCACTTCTGGTTTGAAACAATTGGACAGCTCGTCTAATCAGCTCCGCTTATTGGCCGGTAGACTCTCTACCGATGTAAACACGCCCCAGAGGACCGTGCCCAGACCATGGATACGGATGAACATTCGTATTATGGGCGGGCTATGTCAGGCTAGTGTCAAACATCTAGTAGAGCAGAAAAGGGAGAGGTTGTCTGAAGTCGTCTAAGGTTCCTCCGTGGCCCTGATTGTTATTTAGATTTGGATTGTGATGAGATTGTGATAAGGGGTGGAATTTGCGTCAGTTGCAAACCACGCCCTGGGTTTACTATATCTTCACTTCACATACACACGTCGTTAAAAATGACAAATTTGGTCTCTGAGATGTGTGAGCTTCAGTCAAGTCCCTGATTTCAACACTGTCAGTACATTACAGACAACGATGCATCGATGGAAAAGGGGCTCTATAAAAAATGTACTAATATTTACATTTATGTCTCTCTCTATTTTTTTATGGATCAATTCAAAGAATCCATATTTCAACACTGGAAAATCAACACAGAGAGGTGCTGTACTCACAAATGACACAGGAGAATTACTGGCATGTTCAGCCATAGTTCGTGGAGATGCGGATAAATACGATGAAGAGGAAGGCCTCAGCAGGCTTCTGAAGAAGAGAAAATGTGAGCCTTTGCCAGAGTCTTTCTATCTCAATGCAACACAAGATTGCAGTGCTTACATCAAAGACAGAGGATTTATCACTGTAGCCCTCAGTGAGGAGGAGAGGGACTTCCCTATTGCCTATTCCATGGTGATTCATGATCAGATCGAGATGTTTGAAAGGCTACTGAGGAGTCTGTACATGCCACAGAATATATACTGTGTTCATGTGGATAAGAAGTCTTCAAAACTTTTCACAAAGGCTGTGGAAGCCATTGTTTCTTGTTTTCCCAACGTATTTGTGGCAAGCAAGCTGGAAAGGATGGTTTATGCCTCTTGGTCTCGAGTCCAAGCTGACCTGAACTGCATGCAAGATCTTTTGAACTCAACTGTCAGGTGGAAATACCTGCTCAATACCTGTGGAACTGACTTCCCCATTAAAACTAATGCAGAGATGGTACAAGTACTAAAAATGCTGAATGGCAAAAACAATATGGAGTCTGAGAGCCCTCAACATAAAAAAGGGCGCTGGGAGCACCACTACAATGTTACCGAGACTGGTGTCATTTGGACTGGCCAAAAAAAGACCCCTCCACCCATAAGTACACCAATGTTCTCTGGAAATGCTTACTTCGTAGTGTCAAAAGAGTTTGTGGAACACCTGTTTAAAGATCCTGAGGCTACAGCTTTGCTGGAGTGGGCGAAGGATACATACAGTCCAGATGAGCACCTTTGGGCAACTCTTCAGCGCATGCCAAGTATGCCAGGGTCTACCCCACACAACAACAAATATGATATGACAGACATGAACTCCATAGCCCGTCTGGTGAAGTGGGCCTATCTGGAAGGAGATATAAGGAGAGGGGCATCCTATCCTCCATGTAGAGGGACATACCGAAGGGCAGTGTGTGTGTATGGTGCTGGAGATCTTAGTTGGATTGTAAAGCAACATCATCTTTTGGCCAACAAATTTGACCCAAATGTTGATGAAATTGTACTTAAATGCCTGGAACATTACTTGCGCTATAAAACTTTAACAGGACAGTCTCTTCAGTCGTACAAAGCCACACGTAATGCAAAGATTAAACAATCTTTTCAGTAGTTTACCTTGCTCAATTTGGTGCATGTGTACTGCATCCAGTGTTGGGTAAGTTACTTTAGAAATGTAATGCGTTACAGTTACAAGTTACCCCTTCGAAAACGTAATTGTAGTGTAACTATTTTGATTACTTTAATAAAGTAATGTAACTAATTACATTTGATTACCTTTTGATTACATTTGTACATTTTTGAAAAAAAAAAAATTCAACTGTCAAACAATTTTGAGTTTTTGAATCCTGGCAATGTTAACTGTCACATAGGCCAACTTCTTTTTAACACCGACAACAGTGTCAGAGTTCACTCCGAGTAAATAGTTAAAATACTTGGTGAACATCACTGAATAAGCAGGTGTTTGTTTGTCTGAGATTGCTCATGCAGTATGTGTGCACCTGATCAATAGAGCTCATTTTTATATCCAGCAACGGGCTACAAGCCTATATTCTAGCTTCTGTCTGCCAGTCAGGCCTCCTTGCTACTGCAACTTAGACCGCTGTAGATCCTGTAACAAGTGAGTGGTGTTGCCAACATGATGGTACTGTAGAAACGATTATATTAGAATAGTGTCTTTTAGCTGTACTAGTGGCATGTACTGACATAGCCAATGTTTCTGCAGATGATATTGGGATCATGTAACTGAAATTGTAATTCTGAATATTTCTTGAAGTAACTGTAATTCAATTACATATTTTTTCAAAGTAACTGTAACTGATTACTGTTACTTTTATTTTGTAATTAAATTACGTAATTTCGTTACATGTAACTCGTTACTCCCCAACACTGACTGCATCAACCTATTGCCATGCTATTATGAGTACTCTGCATTGGCTATTTTTGTACAATATTGACATGTTGTGACTACACTATTCTACTGTGTCTGTTTTTTTTTTAAGTTTTATGGTGGTGATTCATAATTTTTACATTACATCTCTTGTGTAGGGTGTCCAGATGCATTTTACGGGCGATGTGTGGCTTGGTATACAACAATAAATTTGTAAAACAATTTTTACTGAATTTTGTCCTCATTCTTATTGTAGTTCGAAACATGACACAAGGCAGAAACGAGGGCCTGTTTAAAATAATAGTACAAAAAGGTTTAGGCTACACACTCTGCTGCAACCGCAACACAATTTGTAATAAACTTTTTGTTACACACACACACACACACACACACACACAAACTAAGAGTCATCACAGAGATAATCATCTCTCTTGCAGTGTGTGAGAACATGCTCCATCATTGTTATCATGCCCAGTGACATCAGCCACAGAGGAAAAGATCTTACCTGATTTTGACCTAAACAAGGAGCAAAGACTGAGGAGGGCAGCTGAGGAGACTGAAATTTTTAAATAGTAGTACAGAAAGGTTGGTTACATTTTATTTGAAGGTACCGTCATAAGAGTGACATGATACTGTTATTAACTATGACATGACGTTGTCATGAATCTGTCATAAATTTTATTCACCTGTCATGACTTCCTGTCATTAAGTGTCACCCGGTATTTGTCATGGTTAGGGTATGTAATAGTCATGACAGGTTTATAAAGTTTATGACAGATTCTTGACAACGTCATGTCATAGATAATGACAGTGTCATGTTAGTCTTATGGTACCTTCAAATAAAGTGTTTACAGGTTTAGGCTAAACACTCCGCTGCAATATCAGCATTGAACCTGTGAGCTTAGGATAGGCATATTACTTTTAGACAGATTCCCTACAAGTTCAATACATTTTATTTAATTTTCATTTAGAATTTAATCGGATGATAACCTTGTGAATGAGATGGATTCAAGAAATTTGAATCAATACCCAGCCCAAACAACAGGGCCAGTGTTGGGGAGTAATGAGTTACATGTAACGAAATTACGTAATTTAATTACAAAATAAAATAATCAATTACAGTTACTTCAAGAAATATTCAGAATTACAATTTCAGTCACATGATTCAGAAATATTGGCTATGTGCGTTTCATGTACAGTACATACAGTACAACATCCTCTATTTACAACTACAGCAAATGTCACTACTACAGCTAAAAGACACTAATCTAATACAATCGTTTCTACCATCATGTTGGCAACACTACTCACTTGCAAGGAGGCCTGACTGTCAGGCAGAAACTAGAACATAAGCTATAGCCCATTGTTGGATAATGTAAAAATGAGCTCTATTGATCAGGTGCATATGTATGAGCAATCTCATACAAACAAACACCTGCTTAGTCAGTGATGTGATGTTCACCAAGTATTTTAACTATTTGCTCGTTGTGATGTCCGACACTGCTGTGGGAGTTTAAAATGATTTTGGCAATGTCAGTGTTGAATAATATGTGACAGTTAACATTGTCAGGATTCAAAAACTCAAAATTGCTTCACAATTGAAAAAAAAAAATGTTAGAAAAATGTAGAAATGTAATCAAAAAGTAATCAAATGTAATTAGTTACATTACTTCATTAAAGTAATCAAAATAGTTACACTTGAAGGGGTAACTTGTAACTGTAATGCATTACATTTCTAAAGTAACTTACCCAACACTGAACAGGGCTACGTGTTGATGCACTCCAAATAATTCCTTAAATGTCACACACACACACACACACACACACACACACACACACACACACACACACTCACACTCAAACCAGCAGTTATCACAGAGATCTTTCTGCAGCTTGGGAACATGCCCCATAAACTTTTTCAGACCAAGGACCACATTGACCCCCAAAAATTTTCAGGGAACACCTGCCATCGTGCCCCCTCGCCAAGTCACATGCTGATACCCTTTAACCAAGTAATTTATAGAGTAGGCACTTCAAATGCTTTAATAAACAGTAAATTGCTAGGCCTACCTCTTATATTCAGTGAACAACTAATCTTTGGCCTTCAAATAATGACACAGGCTAAATTCACATATTATTATGGTAATCAACTCGCGGACCACTTGAGCTTGCTCGCGGACCACCAGTGGTCCCCGGACCACACTTTGAGAACCACTGATCTAGTACCTCTTATCTAGCCCAGCAAGGCCTATTGCTAAGAATGTGTTGCATAGCTTTTAAAAAACACTTAAAGGGACACCAGGCAACGTTTTACTGTTAATTTACTAGCCTCGAAGTCACTTTGATGATTAAATGGTTCATTAAGGGTGACCAATTGCTCTCTCGTCAGTCTGTAGCATTTGTTTTGCGGAAAGTAGATATAACTGAAATCGGCTTGTCAGACAACGTAGAGCACAAAAATTATCATCTTTGGTTGGTACTTTTTGTTTTGCAAATAAATCTACAGCGATTGTTGAGAATGTACAATGTAGTTGTATTTTTTCGAATATTTCGGCGACTGTAGGTGGAGCTCCGGAGATAGAAAAACGCAGTCCTGCCTGGTGTCCCTTTAAAATACAGTACGCTGTAAATATATTAAATTGTTCTAAAATACACTAGGACACACTAGGACTAGGACTACAGAAGTGCACTTCCATATGTGCATTGACAGGATGTAAAGCCTGCAACTTGTCCACAACACAATTTGTAATGAACTTTTTGTTACACACACACACTCACACACACACACTAAGAGTCATCACAGAGATAATCATCTCTCTTGCAGTGTGTGAGGACATGCCCCATCATTGTTCACCCCTTATCATGCCCAGCAAGGGTGTGACATTGTGCCAACACCACTGAGGTGGCAACAGCCAGAGAGGAAAAGATCTTACCTCTTGACCTAAACAAGGAGCAAAGACTGAGGATAGCCTACTGTATATAAGGGCAGTTGAGGAGACTGAAGTTTCCATACCGAATAGTCAACAGTGCTGTTCGTTCTGAAGCTATCAGGAAGCTGAGCCAAGGGGAAGGGGCGAATGAGAGAGGCAGCCTCCTGTCGAGCCAGTGCGCTGAGCGCAACAGGCTGAGCAGGAGGGGCCGTTCCCATCGCCCGGAGAGCATTTAATTCCACTCTTTTGGAATATGAGACCGCTCGGAGCCACGTCTGGCCGGGCAGAACACCTGCCTGGCTCCGTAGGGAGACAAGGTGAAGCGCTGCTGGGAAAACACGCAAGGCATGGCGGTGCGGAGACTGCGACTGCCAGAGGCCCGTGTACCTCCCAGGGATGCAAATAGAGGTATGGCGGAGGTATGGCGATGATGATCAACGCCAGGATTGAACCAGGGTGTGTATATGACCAGGGGGGAGGGGGCACAGCCTTATTTTATTTACTGAACAAATAAATGAAGTAGGCTAGTTAATGCCATCATATATTTTTTGGAATCGAGAAGCCTATTCTGTCGATTATTTCAACATATAATGAGGTAGTGGGACAGCAATATCAGCAATATCAATAATATATATAAAAAAAGAAACCTTTGCCCCAAGGCTATTGGCTTCTAAAGTCATTAAGTAGCCTAATTTGTCATCTGACATTGTACCAATTAGGCTACTTGCAGTACAGCCATACTTATGGCACTATCATAAGTTGTCACTGAATTAAATTCAACTTGATGAATAAATGCTATTTGTCACTTGTTTCTAATAATTTCAACTTTCAAATCTCAACATTTAGACTTTATTTCCCAAAATTTAGACTTTTAATCTCAAAATTATGACTTTTTATCTCATAATTTGGATTTTTTTCTGACCACTTTTTTTTTTACTAGCGGAAATGGGCTTCCATATATAGGCGAGGCCAATGCGTTAAAAAAAAAAAAAGTCCGGGGATCTTAAGCAAGGCGCCAGCCGCCTGCACCGGCAGCTTTTGGCATGGTAGCCGCCATGCACTGCGGGAAATGAATGAATGAAACAATATGCAGAGAGATGTCTGAGAGATATGTGAATGCCCGAATGCCCGAACTATCGGATCAGCTGATTGCGTAACTTAAACGATGTTTGACTGTTGCAAACTCCTGCCGTGGGAAAGGTTTAAAGCCAGTCTGGTGCATTACGCATGTAGCCTATAATTGGGCTGTGTTTAACAGCGGACGGCCCAACTTTTTTTATGGATAAAAACAAGGTCTGCAAACGTTGGCATTGCGATACACTACAAGCATATGCATCTGAAAGACGTTGAATTGCAGCAAGATTATTGCATGCGTGTCAGAACAGATTTAGTAGCGGTTTTCACCGACTCTGTTGCAATTATGTCTGTCAAGCCGAACTTGACAGGGCTTCAGCCTCGAATCGAATGGCCAGGTCAAATGACGCGTCTGCACTACTACACAATCACACACCACAGACCCCCCCCCCTCCCCAAAAAAAACTCCTCGGATCTGCACGATTCACAAAAGTCCCCCAGACAGCTGTGAAAAAGGCGGCATCCGCCAAAAGGTGCGCCGTTTGCATCCCTGACCTCCGTGTCCTCTCCAGACCAGGGGCCCGGCACCATAGTGCACACGGACGACCCTAGCCCACGAGGAGGCTGTGGGCACTCCCCTGTATCTGAGCCAACGCCCGGGGGGCAGGAGGCTGCAGAGGGGGGGATGCCAAGGAGGGGGAGGAGCGATGAGAGAGGCAGCCTCTTGATAGCTTTGCAAAAGGGAAACAGTGTTCAAAGCCCTGGCATTCTGAGCAGCGCAGATATAGGCTTTCTCTGCAAGAGCAGCAGTTGTCCTACAAGGCTTCAAGGGGAGGGAGGGAGTGGAGGACCACGCTGAACCCGGTGGGGAGAGGGGTGAGGAGGGAGGGGCTGAGTGGATGAAGCTGGCGTCGAACCGAGGAAGCAATCACTAAGGCTAGCCTCCACAGGGGGCGAAGGCTCCGGCCAAGCTAGCCTCTGCCTAGCTTGCAGCACGCTCGGCTAGCTCCCGCGCCATGACGGCCGCCTCAAAACGTCGGGTCCTCTTCTCCTCATCAGGGGGCACATCTTCACCCGGTCCGGAGTCATCCGAGGTGAGGAGAGACAGATCGTCATCCGCATCGCCGTCGGGTTCGGGAGCTAGCTCCATGGGAGACTGGGCCACACGCGAAGCTAGCTGGGGATCCGGAGGCTCTCTCTTCGAGACTCTCGAAGGTTGCAGCGCACACGGCCAGCGATCTCGGAGGGAGAGCCGAGCAGGATGGACAGGCGGATGGGTCACCCAAAGCCCCCTGAGCATGGTCGGGACCCATGCATGCGACGCAAAAGGGGTGCAGGTCCGTCGAAGGCATAGCACGCTTGCAGCTAACGCAACGTCGGAAAACAGACATCTTCTAGCGTCTCCGGGCACCAAATGGAAGTGGTCTGCCAAAGGAGTATGTCCTGTAGATCGCTAGAAAAAACTGAAGAATAGCTTTTAAAAAAGCTGTTGGTCGATAAAAAGGATCAAGAATTAGCTAACTAGCCGGGTTGGGTGATAGCAAAACAAGTTCACTGTAAAAGCGCTGAAAAGCGAAAGAGGCAGGAGTGGGAGTTGCGCACTGTGTTATACGGGTGACTACGTCAGGATCTCGCGAGAGGGCTACGAGATTCCACCGTGCGCGAGCCCCCCCCCCCCCCCCCCAAATGGTTGGTTTGATTAGTCTTCAGTTTACAAGCCTGGAATGTGACATTTCCAAGTGTTGGCGTTGAGCGTTCGACTGAAAGAGAACCTATGGGATACACTGTGTGACCAAGAGCGCCATCTGCTGTAAATGGAGTGCAGTGACAGCTGAAGTAAGTTTATCATGATGGGGTCAGCCCTATATCCCCTAATCCTAAGAAATGTGGGAACATGCAGTGTAGATGGACACGCTCCCTTGGTGATCATTTGAATCAGTATTTCGAGTTTCTTGTCAAAATGACGATCAAATGCCTTTGGAGATTGGTTAAACACTGTTTGTGTCATCACTGCTAATGTCCTATCAAATTAAATCCCCAAGAGCTACGAAGGAGCTGGAGGACAAAATAAATCTAGGTATTGCACAAGTAGAAAACCTGGAAAAAGACAGAAATCAAAGGGCAAAGAACACAGGGTTCCTCATGAAAAGCTAAAATATAAATTTGAGGCCTACACAGGTAAAATGGAAAGTCAAAAATAAAACAGAATATCATTTTTTTAAGCAATGATTCATCACGTTTGTACTACATTAATTTACTTTCCCGATGCTCCAGTAGAGATATAAATAAAAATAGGCTGTGGATATTCAAAAAAGCAAAAAGATATTACCTGGTAATACCTGGTTGGACTGTAAAAGAAAGGGTTACCAGAGTTTGCCTTCACTCTTTACCTCCATGGCCTAAAACCATACAACTATCTGAGATCGACCCTGCATTTTCTGATGACTCCAATCAATAAATACCAACCTGGGACTAAACATGCCAATGTTGGACATGCTTAAGAGGAAAACATCCTGTGAGATATGTCTGTGTATGTCTAACGTTGGATGCTATAGCCATAAAGCATTGAGTACAATATCACTACACTAACACCTATGAGTAGTTATGATATGCTGTAGATGGTACGGTACAGTTTACGCATATGGGACGTAGTCCTTGCAATGGGCAAAATTTGGATGAAGCCTCTTTAATGGTGGTATCAATAGTCATGCAAGGCCACTAGGAGGTGCCAATTAACTATTATTTGACCAACTCTCCTACTTTTCCCTGAGACTACACTTGTTGAGAATGTTCTCTTTGAGTCCAAAAAGTCACATTGAGGCTCTAAGCCTGTTGATTACAAACTAGAATTGAACTCATCACTGACACCATAATTTTGGTTGAATTTTAATTAGTGCTGTCAAACGATTAAAATAATTAATCTGATTAATCACAAAACTTTACAATGATTAATCGTGATTAATCACTTTTAATCGCAACTCATTTCCTCCAGTAAGAATTTGGATGCAAGGGTATGTTGGATCCTTATTTTGCCCTGTAAAGGCCCTGATACTAAATAGTTGCCTTTGTTCTTCTCAAATGGGACAATTCACACCTGTCCCCTACCCCCAAGGGTTCCCCAAACATGTTGTTGGACAGTCAGAAGCTAAGCCATAATCTTTGTATAGTTTGACTTGATAGCCGAGCCATTTTCTATCTGAAATTGAACATAATAAATGCCATGAAAGTGGAACCATATCCATCAGGATTAATCTGAGTTATTTTTTTTAATCTGAGTTAATTTTTGGGGATTAATCACGTGATTAATCAGTTAATTTTGACAGCACTAATTTTAATAAACCGTTTTACAGACAGTGTTGGGAGGGTTACTTTTAAAATGTATTTCGTTACAGATTACAGAATACACGCCCCAAAATGTATTTTGTAACATATTCCGTGAATACTTTGGATTACTTTTAATGTTATGCCTTTTTACAACTGCATGAATGTAGCAATCACATCCTGCAAATGTTTGTTTTTATCAACAAATTGGCTGTTCAGCCCCAGTCTCCAACACATACGTTTGCAGTAGATGAGATATTAGGGTTTGTTAACATAAGCAAGGACGAGTTATCCTCAAGGGCAACATGGGCAGTATGGCCTCGGCCACTAGCTGGCTTCAGGTTTTGAGAACCCTTTTTTTATTAATTAGATGAGCTTAAAGTTTGTTTCCCTCTGCATTAACAGGACCTAGCAAAACCAAAAAACGTTTTCCCAAACGTGAACTGCATTTGGAGGTTTCAGCCACTGAAATGGGCTACTTTCAAAAACTCCAGGCAAAGTGGAGATTTCTATAAACACACGTTTTCAGTCTATAGACAGAATGCGTAAATGTTATTTAGCTAATTTTATTTCTAATTGTGCCAGCTTTATAATTTAGTCCTAGGCCTACTTGCTTATGATTATATGTAACAGGCATATCTGTCTTGCCGCTGAGTGGGGTGCATTTCATTTGCTAGGCGCAGTTGTGTTACTAACATCATCGTTTGGAGGATGCTCAATAGCTATTATTGTGCTTTGTTTGGCTTAGTTTCTGACAATGCGGGAAATTACCCAAATTAGAGAGGGGATGGCTAAACACGAGAAACTGTAAAATACCGCTGAGTAATCCCTTGATTTTTACAAAGTAACTAAATACCACCCGTTAAAGCTGTAACTGAATACAGTTACTCATAATTTGTATTCTGAATACAGTATTCCGAATACATGTATTCCGTTACTCCCCAACACTGTTTACAGAGTAACCTCTATGAATATATCATTTGGTGAAAAGTATGACATGATGAGAAATCGTATTTAATGTGTTTTAAGATTTTTCTTTTCAGTGGATGTTGTCAGAACATGTGTTGTGTGCATCTGGAATATATTTCTGGACAGGCACTAAGGATTTGAAGGAAAAAAAAATATCATTTTTCTGATGAATAATACACTGTATACACTAAAATGGGCACATTTTTTTTTTCACAATATTTCCGGCAGAGCAGACCCTCCAATTATTGGTTCTTCGGGTAAAAATTAACAGAAAAAAAAGTGCAATCAACCCGGTTTTGGGTGGGGTGGGGGGTGGGGGGGGGGGGGGGCACATGTACCATGATCTCAGAAATGAAGGCCTGCCAATGCGCTGTAGGCCCATGCAGCACAGCCTAAGCCTTTTTGCATTATATGGCATTTTTTCTCTAAAATGACTTTTACTTTTAAACTTTAAGTAGTTTTAAAACTAGTGCTTTTATACTTTTACTTAAGTAACAAGTTTGGGTTGATACGTCAACTTTTACTGAAGTCTTTTCAAACACTAGTATCTATACTTCTACTTAAGTAATGAAAGTGAATACTTTTGACACCTCTGCCTCTTAGAAGTGTGAGAATATAGGGCTGTGGGAACCAGGTGGGAACATAGATCTGTGGGAACATAGACACGCTAGACATGCAGTGCGCACAAACCGACTGGCTTCATTGGAATGTTTAGATAATGCAGATTCACTTGATATGTGAAAGATATGTGTGTAGGCATGACTTTCTGTCCCAATGGGCTGGTCCATCAAGTTGAAAACAATATTGTATTAACTTTGAAGCTCAAAACTTAGATTACTGATAAACAACAGAAAAGAAGACAAAGAGACAAGAGACAAAGAATTTTTGTGAAGATGATTTTCAGAAATGCATATCATCATCACCAAAAAACAGACATGTCATAATGAAGGTGCTAAATGTTATGGTCCAACCATATAGGCTTCCTTGAACAGAGAATAATAACTAACAACTAACCCATGGGAAAGAATTTTGAAGTGTATTTTTAACATCTTAACATGTTCCAAATGTCACCACAAAAACTATGAAACATCAACAGAAACCTTACAACACAGAACTGTAGTGTGTACAAAACATAACCGGGTACACACTGTATACATACTGTAGAGTGTATACAAAACATAAACGGGCAAAAACATAACCTCCTTGGCGGAGGTAATAATCAGTCATTGTAGTGATGAACAAATTCAAGGTGTGCAAAGACGTGCGAAAGAACACAACTAGGAATGAAATTGAATTAGAAATCGTAGTATGCATTAACACAGGCCACAGTAGCAGAGGCCTATCTTAAACTCCCCATCCTGATGCATCCAAAATAAGATTAAAATGTTTTTAAGATAAAGCAGTGTGTCAAACATCTAGTAGAGCAGAAAAGGGAGAGGTTGTCTGAAGTCGTCTAAGGTTCCTCCGTGGCCCTGATTGTTATTTAGATTTGGATTGTGATGAGATTGTGATAAGGGGTGGAATTTGCGTCAGTTGCAAACCACGCCCTGGGTTTACTATATCTTCACTTCACATACACACGTCGTTAAAAATGACAAATTTGGTCTCTGAGACGTGTGAGCTTCAGTCAAGTCCCTGATTTCAACACTGTCAGTACATTACAGACAACGATGCATCGATGGAAAAGGGGCTCTATAAAAAATGTACTAATATTTACATTTATGTCTCTCTCTATTTTTTTATGGATCAATTCAAAGAATCCATATTTCAACACTGGAAAATCAACAGAGAGAGGTGCTGTACTCACAAATGACACAGGAGAATTACTGGCATGTTCAGCCATAGTTCGTGGAGATGCGGATAAATACGATGAAGAGGAAGGCCTCAGCAGGCTTCTGAAGAAGAGAAAACGTGAGCCTTTGCCAGAGTCTTTCTATCTCAATGCAACACAAGATTGCAGTGCTTACATCAAAGACAGAGGATTTATCACTGTAGCGCTCAGTGAGGAGGAGAGGGAATTCCCTATTGCCTATTCCATGGTGATTCATGATCAGATCGAGATGTTTGAAAGGCTACTGAGGAGTCTGTACATGCCACAGAATATATACTGTGTTCATGTGGATAAGAAGTCTTCAAAACTTTTCACAAAGGCTGTGGAAGCCATTGTTTCTTGTTTTCCCAACGTATTTGTGGCAAGCAAGCTGGAAAGGATGGTTTATGCCTCTTGGTCTCGAGTCCAAGCTGACCTGAACTGCATGCAAGATCTTTTGAACTCAACTGTCAGGTGGAAATACCTGCTCAATACCTGTGGAACTGACTTCCCCATTAAAACTAATGCAGAGATGGTACAAGTACTAAAAATGCTGAATGGCAAAAACAATATGGAGTCTGAGAGCCCTCAACATAAAAAGGGCGCTGGGAGCACCACTACAATGTTACCGAGACTGGTGTCATTTGGACCGGCCAAAAAAAGACCCCTCCACCCATAAGTACACCAATGTTCTCTGGAAATGCTTACTTCGTAGTGTCAAAAGAGTTTGTGGAACACCTGTTTAAAGATCCTGAGGCTACAGCTTTGCTGGAGTGGGCGAAGGATACATACAGTCCAGATGAGCACCTTTGGGCAACTCTTCAGCGCATGCCAAGTATGCCAGGGTCTACCCCACACAACAACAAATATGATATGACAGACATGAACTCCATAGCCCGTCTGGTGAAGTGGGCCTATCTGGAAGGAGATATAAGGAGAGGGGCATCCTATCCTCCATGTACAGGGACATACCGAAGGGCAGTGTGTGTGTATGGTGCTGGAGATCTTAGTTGGATTGTAAAGCAACATCATCTTTTGGCCAACAAATTTGACCCAAATGTTGATGAAATTGTACTTAAATGCCTGGAACATTACTTGCGCTATAAAACTTTAACAGGACAGTCTCTTCAGTCGTACAAAGCCACACGTAATGCAAAGATTAAACAATCTTTTCAGTAGTTTACCTTGCTCAATTTGGTGCATGTGTACTACATCAACCTATTGTCATGCTATTATGATGTACTCTGCATTGGCTATTTTTGTACAATATTGACATGTTGTTACTCTACTATTCTACTGTCTTTTTTATGGTGGTGATTCATAATTTTTACATTACGCCTCTTGTGTAGGGTGTTCAGGTGCATATTACGGGTAATGTGTGGCTTGGTATATAACAATAAATTTGTAAAACAATTTTTAATGAATTTTGTCCATGGCACAGCTGATGATCTCATAGCATGTCTTTTTCCACACAGGAAAATGTTATTTCACCTCATTGTTATTGTAGTTAGAGACATGACACCAGGCAGAAACGAGGGCCTGTTTAAAATAATAGTATAAAAAGGTTTAGGCTAAACACTGCGGCAATATCAGCATTGAACCTGTGAGCTTAGGATAGGCATATTACTTTTATTCCCTACAAGTTCAATAAATTTAATTAAATTTTCATTTAGAATTTAATCGGATCATAACCTTGTGAATGAGATGAATTCAAGAAATTTTAATCAATACCCAACCCTAATGTCAAACAACAGGGCTGCGTGTTGCTTCACTCCAAATAATTTGTTAAATGTCACACACACACACACACACACACACACACACACACACACCAGCAGTTATCACAGAGATCTTTCTGCAGCTAGAGAACATGCCCCATCATCTAGTACCTCTTATCTAGCCCAGCAAGGGTATTGCTAAGAATGTGTTGCACAGCTTTTAAAACACTTAAAATACAGTATACTGTAAATATATTAAATTGTTCTAAAATACACTAGGACATATAGAAGTGCACTTCCATATGTGCATTGATTGGATGTAAAGCCTGCAACTTGTCCGCAACACAATTTGTAATAAACTTTTTGTTACACACACACACACACACACACACACACACACACACACACACACACTAAGTCATCACAGAGATAATCATCTCTCTTGCAGTGTGTGAGAACATGCTCCATCATTGTTCACCTCTTATCACGCCCAGTAGCATCAGCCAGAGAGGAAAATATCTTACCTGATTTTGAACAAAACAAGGAGCAAAGACTGAGGAGGGCAGCTGAGGAGACTGAAAATTTAAAATAATAGTACAAGAAGGTTGGTTACACTTTATTTGAAGGTACCGTCATAAGAGTGACATGATACTGTCATTAACTATGACATGACGTTGTCATGAATCTGTCATAAATTTTATTCACCTGTCATGACTTCTGTCATTAAGTGTCACCCGGTATTTGTCATGGTTTGTGTTAGGTTTAGGGTATGTAATAGTCATGACAGGTTTATATTACCTCACTCACGTCAGATGTAGCGCTACGCGCGAACATCTGATCCTCCGCGATAGACGATTTATTTCAGGAGCCAGAAATCCTTGAATCTAACTGGACAAACGGCTTGTCCATCAATTTAATTGACGTACACTTCAGCCAACCACATCGAAACCAACCGATGACGCTGGTTACGTTTGTTGGATTGGTTGAATTCAAAACAGTTGCTTCTTCGCTACGTCACACCCTCTACAGCAGCCAGCAGCCCTGATTGGTTCGGTTAGGAAATATTGGGCTTGAAATCCCTCCCAATGGCATCAACATCAGATCGTTGCGCGGAGGCCTTACGAAAGTTACGTAGCGCATGATCTGACGTGAGTGAGGTAAAAGTTTATAAAGTTTATGACAGATTCTTGACAATGTCATGTCATAGATAATGACAGTGTCTGAGTGTCATGTTAGTCTTATGATGGTACCTTCAAATAAAGTGTTTCCAGGTTTAGGCTACATACTCCGCTGCAATATCAGCATTGAACCCATGAGCTTAGGATAGGCATATTACTTTTAGACAGATACCCTACAATTTTCATTTAGAATTTAATCGGATCATAACCTTGTGAATGAGATGAATTCAAGAAATTTGAATCAATACCCAACCCTAATGTCTAGCCTAACAACAGGGCTACGTGTTGATACACTCCAAATAATTCGTTAAATGTCACATACACACACACACACACACACCCCAGCAGTTATCACAGAGATCTTTCTGCAGCTTGAGAACATGCCCCATCATCTAATACAGTGTTTCTCAAACTTTTTGAGACCGAGGACTACATTGACCCCAAAATTGTTTCAGGGACCACCTGCCATCGCCCCCCCCCCCCTCGCCAAGTCACATGCTGCTACCCTTTAACCAAGTAATTTATAGAGTAGGTACTTCAAATGCTTTAATAAACTGTAAATTACAGGCCTGCCTCTTATATTTAGTGAACAACTAATCTTTGTCCTTCAAATAATGACACAAGCTAAATTCACATATTATTATGGTAATGTACTCGTCAGTCTGTAGCATTTGTTTCGTGGTAATCCGGCTTGTAGAATGACTGGTAGTGGGTCCACGAAATAGAAACTGAAAGTAGATATAACTGAAAGCGCATTTATTACTTGTCAGACAACGTAGCGCACAAAAAAAATCATCTTTGGTTGGTACTTTTTGATTTGCAAATAAATCTACAGCGATTGTTGAGAATGTACAATGTAGTTGTATTTTTTCTAATATTTCAGCGACTGTAGGTGGAGCTCCGGAGATAGAAGAATGCAGTCCTGCCTGGTGTCCCTTTAAAATACAGCAAATATATTACATTTTTCTAAAATGCACTAGGACATACAGAAGTGCACTTCCATAATATGTGCATTGATTGGATGTAAAGCCCGCAACCTCTCTGCAACACAATTTGTAATAAACTTTTTGTTACACACAGACACACACACACACACACACACACACTAACAGTCATCACAGAGATAATCATCTCTCTTGCAGTGTGTGAGGACATGCCCCATCATTGTTCACCTCTTATCATGCCCAGCAAGGGTGTGACATTGTGCCAACACACCACTGAGGTGGCATCAGCCACAGAGGAAAATATCTTACCTGATTTTGACCTAAACAAGGAGCAAAGACTGAGGATAGCAGCTGAGGAGACTGAAAATTTAAAATAGTAGTACAGAAAGGTTGGTTACATTTTAATTGAAGGTACCGTCATAAGAGTGACATGATACTGTTATTAACTTGATGACATGACATGATGTTGTCATGAATCTGTCATAAATTTTATTCACCTGTCATGACTTCCTGTCATTAAGTGTCACCCGGTATTTGTCATGGTTAGGGTTAGGGTATGTAATAGTCATGACAGGTCTATAAAGTTTATGACAGATTCTTGACAACGTCATGTCATAGATAATGACAGTGTCATGTTAGTCTTATGATGGTACCTTCAAATAAAGTTAACCAGGTTTAGGCTAAACACTCGGCTGCAATATCAGCATTGAACCCGTGAGCCTAGGATAGGCATATTACCTTTAGACAGATACCCTACAAGTTCAATAAATTTAATTTAATTTTCATTTAGAATTTAATCGGATCATAACCTTGTGAATGAGATGGATTCAAGAAATTTGAATTAATACCCAGCCCTAATGTCAAACAACAGTGCTACGTGTTGATTCACTCCAAATAATTCCTTAAATGTCACACACACACACACACACACACACACACACACACACACACACACACACACACACACACACACACACACCAGCAGTTATCACAGAGATCTTTCTGCAGCTTGGGAACATGCCCTATAAACTTTTTCAGACCAAGGACCACATTGACCTCCAAAAAATTTTCAGGGAACACCTGCCATCGCGCCCCCTCGCCAAGTCACATGCTACCCTTTAACCAAGTAATTTATAAAGTAGGCACTTCAAATGCTTTAATAAACAGTAAAGTACAGGCCTGCCTCCCAGTTAGCCCTTCTGTTCACATTAGAATGGAGGATTCTGAAACTGAAAACGATTCCAAAAAATGATTGCTGAGGTTGATTTAAAAAATGATCGCTGAGGTGGATGAATATAAAATCGTTGTGGAATGTGGATGCAAAACGTTCTGAAAACGAGAGTGGATGAAGACCGTTGTCATTGCAAATATAAATCTAGGGCCTAAACCCCACTACCTGGAAGACTGGATGTAAAGCCTGCAACTTATCCGTAACACAATTTGTAATAAACTTTTTGTTACACACAGACACACACACTAACAGTCATCAAAGAGATAATCATCTCTCTTGCAGTGTGTGAGGACATGCCCCATCATTGTTCACCTCTTATCATGCCCAGCAAGGGTTTGACATTATGCCAAAACCACTGAGGAGAGTAGCCTACTGTATATAAGGGCAGCTGAGGAGACTGAAGTTTCCATACCGAATATTCAACAGTGCTGTTCCTTCTGAAGCCATCATGAAGCTGAGCATCACCATCACACTCTGTGCTCTACTCTACCTGACTGGTGAGAACTCCTTATCCATTTCTCTCTCTCTCAGTCACTTGTACTCACAGAAACACAGCCACCGCTCCCTACTTCCCTCATAATTTTGTCTCTCCTACTGCAACATCAGGGACGACTTCAACAACCCTTGAACGGGAGTCCAGAGCAATCAAGTATGTGCTAATGCCAGGGCCATCATCTGGACACGAATGGGATCCAGAAGTAAGTGACAATCATCTTCCTCATTTCACTAGCTTACTCACATGTCAAATCGAGTAATAGGGATTTACATTTTTGATCCAAAGCACTTTACAGTGGAAAGGGGACTTCAGTAAACACCACCTATGCATAGCACCCACCTAGGTGATGCACGGCAGCCATTAGGCTTATAACCAGCCCTTCGGTCTATACCTTCTGCTCTTACGAGGGTCTGGGATTCCGGCTAATGAGAAACCATTGCTTGCTGGCCCTGTTTAAATTAAAAACCATTGGATCAGCCCTTGACTGCAGCTTATCAAAAGCTCACGCTGCGTTCTCAGAGTTTGCTGAACGATGCGATTCCTGAGACCATATCCTAATCCGGATCATTACCAAAATTTATCGGGTTCTTCTTTGGGTAAAGACACACCTGTGGTAAAAATTCCATAAGAATCCGTCCAAGACCTTTTGCTATAAAGTTGCTAACAGACAAACAAATCTTTTTTTTTTTTAAGATGTTTTTTTAGGCTTTTTGCCTTCAATCAGACAGGACAGCACAGAGACGGACAGAAAACAAGTGGGAGAGAGAGATGGGGTGGGATTGGGAAATGACCTCGGGCTGGAATCGAACCCAGGTCCCTGGAGTAATGGCCCGACGCTCTAGCCACTGAACCACAGAGCCAACAGACAAACAAATCTTAATGCCTTAAACCTTAAATATAACCATATTCAGGGTTCCCACGCGTCCTGGAAAACCTGGAAAACCTGAAATTTTAGAGATGGCCTTTCCAGTCATTGAAAACCCCTGGAAATTGGCTAAAATGTTAAAATGTCCTGGAAAAATTCTGTACTGACCTGGAAAATTATAATTTCATTTAGCCACTCATTCAGATTCGCAGACACCTTGCTGTTTTTTGATAAGCTGGGGAGATACATTTGTCTGGTTTGTATTTTTAAATAGTATAGTACCGTATAGTCTTCATCTGAAAATTGAGTGTCAGAATCGGAAGATATGAACTTCCTTACTTTTTATTAGTCACATGCTGGTTGAATCTTTTTAACCTTAATCATTTCACACTTGGGAATCGCTAGACCTTCTGTATAAAAGAAAGTGTTGAACAAGGAGCTGCTTTATTACCTCCACCAAGGAGGAGGTTATGCTTTCGGTCGCATTGGTTTGTCTGTTTGTTTGTCTGTCTGTCTGTGTTTGTTTGTCTGTCTGTCAGCAGGATAACTCAAAAAGTACTGCACAGATTCGGATTAAATTTCCGGACAATGTGTGTATTGGGACAAGCAAGAACTGATTCGATTTTGGTGCCGATCCGTGATCCAGAACATGATCTGGAATTTATTTTGTGTCTGTGACCACATTGCCTTGGCGGAGGTCTGTGCTCTCTGAGCGCTTTTCTAGTTACCATCTTGAGCTGGCTGAGTGGCTAGATTGGCCAAAACATTTTTTTTGATAGTTTAGTTGGTTTGACCAAATGTTCACTCTGGCTAGTTTTACCAAGTCCCCTCACTGACCTGTCATCTTGGAAATGTTATTTTAGCTCTAGACTTGCAAGTCATATTTCCATTAAAGCGAAGGCCACTTTAATTCAAGATTAGCCCTGTTGCACGCATCTGCTGAGTGCACTAGATAGTGAGTAGAAGAAAAGAATCCAGCCAAGGCAATGTGGTCACAGACACAATTTAAATTCCAGATGGGGTTCTGGATCACCTATCGACACCAAAATTGAATCAGTTCTTACAGTACGTTTACATGTCCCAATATACTGGTTGCCCAAAATTTCCATCCAAATCTGTGCAGTACTTTTCAAATTATGTTGTACACAGACAGACACACAGACGCAGGCGATAACAAAACCTCCTTGGCGGAGTTAACGACTTTGAACACAAACACAAACACACAAGTGGACAACCAATTTATATTGAGTCAATAGCACCTAATATCTTAATTTTGGTTTTGAATGTTGTATGATCCATTGACTCAATGTTTGCATTCGGGCTATGTTATTTCAAATTCTTTAATTCCACTCACTATCTAGTGCAGTCAGAAAACTTGTACAACAGGGCTATGCTAGAATTAGGCCTACACCAAACCTTGACTTTAAAGACTCTCATAACCTTTAGACTCTCATTCTAAACATGAATTTGCTCACTACGCCTATCACCACTGGCCAGTCAGTCATACCTCTTTCTAATGCATATGCATAGCAATAAAGGAAATGTGTTGTGTTGTTGTATCGTTGCTTTGAGAATTGGTGTATTGTTGTTCCGATAACATTAGCCTACACCTCGATCCGTGTCATTGAATTTGAGGGGAAAAGCCTTGAAATGTCCTGGAAAAGTCCTTAAATTTGATGTTGAAGAAAGAGTGGGAACCCTGATATTAAGAACTACAATTAGAAATTATATACAAGTTATGTTGTCTGTTGGTATTTCTGTCTAAGCTTTTTCCTCTGTTCAGGTCTATTGCCAACCTGGATACTGCAAAAATGGGCCTGTCTGTGCCACTGATGGTGTCACGTACGAGACAATTTGCGATCTCTGCTCCTCAAGAGAGTAAGTCAGTCTGCAATATAATAAAGGGGGTTAGGCCTCAGGCCTGATAGTATTCTTACCTCACTCACGTCAGATCATGCACTACGTAACTTTCGTAAGGCACTTCCGCGCAACGATCTGATGTTGAAGCCCATCAGAGAGATTTCAAGCCATTATTCTCTAACCGGACCAATCAGGGCCGCTGGCAGAGGGTGTGACGTAGCGAAGAAGCAACTGTTTTGAATCCAACCAATCCAACAAACGTAACGAGCGTCTTCGGTTGGTTTCGATGTGGTTGGCTGCAGTGTACGTCAATTAAATTGATGGACAAGCCGTTTGCCCAGTTAGATTCAAGGATTTCTGGCTCCTGAAATAATTCGTCTATCGCTGAATATCAGATGAACGTGCGTAGCGCTACATCTGATGTGAGTGAGGTAAATAGTATTCAGGCACTGTGCCTGATTTCAGGCATAACAGCATTACATGACTGTAAATAAAAAAGGTGGGATTAAAGGAGAAATGTGGTGTGATAAAGACCCAAAGTATATTGCAACATCATAAAAAGTTCGAACACTTGCCGGGAGCAGAATTTTGATCCGTTCTTGCAGGCCGGAGAAAACCACTTGCTAGTTGTATCTTCCAGGAGCATCTAGCTAGGTGTTAGTAACCAAATCGCTGTGTTAAACCATAGAGAGGCTCAAAATAGCCCCATACTTTGTTTATAGTATAATGATGATAGTTCCAACATTTAAAACTAGCCATTGAAAACTTAGCAATTGTACAGATAACTACTTACCTCCGAGCTGGATGCCCCCAAAAGCTACAACTAGCAAGTGGTTTTCTCTGGCCTGCTCAAACGTCTCAAAATTCTGCTCCCTAGCAAACGTTTCAACTTAAAATGATGTTGCAATATACTTTGGGTCCTTATAACACCAAATTTCTCCTTTAAAGTGTTAAACTAAAAGTTTTGATCTTGTTGCACCCTTGTATAAACTGCCTGAAAGTCGTGGGGATTGATAAATCTAGTTACATTTACTGTTACAGTCAAATATGTATCCTGATCTATGTCTGTCACTGCCTCCTAGCTGATGATATGAAATTTGCCCAGAATTTGCCCTTCTGAACTGAAGGAAATTGAGCAATTTATGCATTCATTTATTTATGCATTAATACTACATGACCGCCAACATAATGGAAATACTGCTTGAGTACTTTTTTAAAAGTAGCTTCTGTATTTGATTTCTGTACAACAATCTTCATCTTTAAAAGCTAATTTTGATGATTTTGCACAATTTTCAACCCAGTAACACTGCTATACAGTCAAAAAATGTTGGTTCACACAGAAAGGGTTCTTTGCACACTGACACCTTCCCCTGATAACTCTCATCTGTAGACGTTCTGGGCTTGATCTTTGGGTCCGGCGAGCTGGCAGATGCTGATGAGACTGAGAGATGAGCTCGAGCTGCAGCACTCACTGATCTCCACTGCTGGTCAAGCCTGGAAGACCACTGATCCAGAGTCAGTTTGGCCCAATAATAAAGCATATGAGCATCACTTCTCCTGATCCAGAGTCAGTTTGATCCAATAATAAAACATATGAGCATCACTTATCCTGATCCAGAGTCAGTTTGATCCAATATTAAAGCATATGAGCATCACTTCTCCTGATCCAGAGTCAGTTTGATCCAATAATAAAGCATATGAGCATCACTTCTCCTGATCCAGAGTCAGTTTGGCCCAACAATAAAGCATATGAGCATCAATTCTCCTGATCCAGAGTCAGTTTGGCCCAACAATATAGCATATGAGCATCACTTCTGATCCAGAGTCAGTTTGGCCCAACAATAAAGCATATGAGCATCACTTCTCCTGATCCTGAGTCAGTTTGATCCAATAATAAAGCATACGAGCATCACTTCTCCTGATCCAGAGTCAGTTTGATCCAATAATAAAGCATATGAGCATCACTTCACCTGATCCAGAGTCAGTTTGATCCAATAATAAAGCATATGAGCATGACCTCTCCTGTGTTCTCACATTGGACATCACTACTGTGACTACTCCTGTGTTCTCACACATAGGACATCACTATCAATAGCGCCTGACACTATAAAACAGTAAAGCTATGTGTTGGTTCACTCCAGATAATTCCTTTAAGCCGTCCGACAGCATTGCGGAGCAGGTTAGAACCCAACTCCCTGGGGGTGGGGCCAAAAGAAGTTCAAGTGCAGTCAGTGCATTTTTTTTTTTTTTTTAATTAATACAAATACAACCAATAAGGATCATACAATCTTTTCACTAAGGCGTAAAATAAAGATAAAACAAAAAATAAAAAAATAAAAAAAAGAAAGAAGGAAAGAAAGAAATAACTATATACTAAGTAACTGAATGGGGAATTGCAAATGCAGTCATTACCATAAAGGAACAACCACAATTTGTCATGGTTTTGGCTATGCGCCCCCATAGCAGCAGGCATCACACAGTAAAGTTCCCCAACATTAGTCAAGCCATGGGTGTGCTGTAGGCTGGTTTGCTGGACAGTTGGGTGATCACCATTGCTGTCTTATTGGTCAGGGCGGTCGAGAAAATCTGCTCTAAGCTCCCTTGTTCAGTGTTACAGTCAGATGGGAGGGCTGCCAGGCCTATCAGTATTCAGGCACTGTGCCTGATTTCAGGCGCAATATGACTGGGGGGAAAAAATGCTTGCCTTGAGATACAAATAGGTGGGTTTAAAGTAGGATTAAACTAAAATTGAAATGTTTTCTTCTCATAGTACCTTCTCAATTTTTTTGCAAATTTGAATGTTTGAACTTTAAATGATGTTGCAATATACTTTCCGGCATATCATTACCAGAAGAATGGGTGTGTGATGGGCACAAAGTTGCATGATGTATTGAGAAATGAGTCTTTCCTGTGCACACAAACAAGCAACTAGTGTCAGCAAAGTTCTATTGTGCAATTATGCAATTTTGCATATAATTAAGATGATTAAATGTGAAATTACTTGTGCAGGGTCATGTTGTAGTGTCCCGCTAGACTACAGGCCTACCTGTAGTGCGCATTCCTTTCTTTTGTTATGTTTGTGTCACATTCTACCCGCCAAATAGTGAAAATAAGAAAAACTAGAAAAGCCTCCGCCAAGACAATGTGGTCACAGATAGTGTTTTGGATCACCGACCACCACCAAAATCGAATCAGTTCTTACTTGGCCCAATACACACGTTGCCCGAAAATTTCATCCAAATCCGTGCAGCACTTTTTGAGTTATCTTGTATACAGACAGACGGACGGACACACACAGAGAGACAGACACACACACGCCGGTAAAAACATAACCTCCTTGGCAGAGGTAATAGTAATAAAATGATTTATATATTTATTAATCCTGCCTCTTTATCATTCATTCAGTTGAATGGCCTGTGGCCCATTTTGGAAAATTACACGAAAGATACACTCCACCTTGTTACACAAATATCATAGCAAAATACAGTTCCTGTCCAGCTTTATTTGCCATTCTGTTGAAAGACTGTGCGAAGTCATGACCCTGGTATTATTTTATGTCTTTGACATGTGCACAATAATTTTGAGCTTTTGGTATGATAATTCAGGATTTCACAAGTCTGACAACACTGCTGATGCCATCGATAAGATTGCTGTCATTTACCGTTAGAACATGCACTGTCATTGCTCATTTACCAGCATATTACTATATAAAGACATGATGGAAGGCATTGGAGGGTGTGTGTGTCTATCTCTTTTCACACACACACACACACACACACACACACACAAAGAGGGGAGGAATAGTAAGCTAGGTCTGAGGAGGTTAGTCTACTGTATATAAGGGCAGCTGAGGAGACTGAAGTTTCCATACTGAAGAGTCAACAGTGCTGTTCCTTCTGAAGCCATCATGAAGCTGAGCATCACCATCACACTCTGTGTTCTACTCTACTTGACTGGTAAGCACACACACACTTTCTCTCTTTAAAACACACACACACACACACACACACACACACACACACACACACACACACACACACACACACACACACACACACACACAGAAACACTCTCTCTCTATGTATTTGATATATACAGTACACTCAAACTAGCCTGACTATCGCCAAACTAAATAATAAGTGATATTTAGTCTGCACAGATCAACCCTTGTTTTTTGTTACCTTTTATCACTTATTCATTCACTTTATTCTCTTTTGATTTGTCTTCTATCACTAATTCAATCAAATCAGAGTTGACTTTTTCTGCACCAGTCAACTCTGAATTTACCAATCCATTAGGCTGGAAAAAGCAGGAATTGCACCATCGGATTAGACACAAGGTGGCACCAGACCACTCTGAAACTCCTAGACCAGCACGGGATCTTGTAAGTGTGTGTGTGTGTGTGTGTGTGTGTGTGGATTGGTCACTATTTCTGTATGTGACAACGTGCATTAGTGTATGAAAGGGTGTACTCAACAACTAGTGAGTGGACAAGTCCGAATTTAGATTAAACTAAAATTCATTTTAGGCTGTTATTTGGTAGGTGTCTGTCAGCATACTATCAACTTTTAGCCTAGTTATAATGCTGTCAAACTCTCATAGAAATGAAGTGTCTAAACTATGCTGTATGTACTGTATATATGTGTCTGTGTCCTGATCATTGCATGTGAGCATTGAAGGAATTACCTGGAGTGAATTAACCTATAGCCCTGTAGTTTCATATTGCTGTCGATAGCTATGAGAATTCTGTGCAACGCAGACTAAAATGGCAGTTAGCTGTAAGAGATGCAGGCATATGAAAATGAAACCTAATAATCTTTATGTGTTCGCATTGGCTGCTCTTTTGCTATTTGGTCTGCCTTGCACAACTACATTCGGTCATTCTAACTATTGACCGCACTTAGTAAGGTGAAACGATAAGGCTACGGGTTGATTCACCGCTGACCAATCTCTTTTAATACATGTACACATACACTGACCTATGTCCCTAATTACTCTGATTTGTAGGTGATCGAAGAGTGGCCAAAGGACTGGTGGTACCTGACAAATTTGCCGATTTAGCTTCAGAGTACCTAGCTGAAGACTTTTTAGCGGAAGTACGTAGGCAGGCAACGCCAGGCTAGTGGAAAGGAAGATTAACCCAATAAATAACAATGTACTATGAGCATCACTTCTCCTGTCTCCTGAGTTATTACAATGACCTCCAGATCAGCTATCCATGCTCGCTTCACACACACATTAGACATTGGAAAACAGTTAGGTTCAAAATTCTTTATTGATTTTTTTGTTAAAGGAAAATACCGGAGTGAATTCAAGCATAGCCCTGTTGAAAGAGCTTGCTAAATGCGCTAGTTAGCGAGTGGAACAAAATAATTTGGTGCACAGACCGAACATGAACAGGCATTTTACATTGAATCAATGGACCTGCCTGTTGGAGACCGAAAGTAAGATCTGAGGTTACATTGACTCAATGTAAACTGTTTCCGTTAGGTCTATGCTGTTCGAAATTATTTCATTTCATGCGAAATATTGCTGTTAGAAGGCTCGTGCAGCAGGGCTATGCTTGAATTCATTCCGGTATTTTCTTTTAATACATTAAATTAGAAAATATTTACGGAAGGGATTGTTTTTCTTTGTTATCAAAAAATACTGCCAACAGCCTTAAAAAGGATTTTCACCCTATATTTAAAGGAATAAAGGAACTCATCCATGACGACTAGCTAAGTTTGGCACCCAAAGTGTTTGTAACGATAGTCGAACACTGTCCAGGTTAGCGAGCTAGGCTGAACAACTCGGTGCAAGCAATATTGGAACTTGAGCGTAACTCCAAAATCACTACACTACACTACATTACTAACACATCCCATGTTACCAAACCTCTACTGTAGTTCAAATATGATGCATACTCACTACTAAACAAAGAATTTGAAAGTTTATAAGTAGTCCAGGAGTTTGGCTGTTGGGCTGGTTGCATGTGGCCGTCTACCCTTACTCTCTTTCCTTTCTCCCTTTGATGCCTTACATTTCACCATGCTGACTCTCATTCGACTTAAAGGGCCACCAGGCAATGTTTTACTGTTAATTTACCAGCCTCGAAGTCACTTCGATGATTAAATGGTTCATTACGGGGTGACCATGGCAAACATTTATTTTGCGGTAATCCCATGTAGCGGCCCCTAGTGGATATTGACTACACCACCCCCTACAGTATACTTACCTAATACGTGTGTGTTAGAGTAAGGGGAAACTGCACAGGTTTAGAAAAGGAATATAAAAATACAATCTTTATTAAATAGGTTGGTCATCAATAAATAACATAACATGGAAATCCCCGGAACTCTTTACCCTAAGTCTGGCCTACTGCACTACTAACAAAAGCATAGGTCTCACTAGCACACGTGGAAGGAGATTTAAGCCACTCAGAACACCACACGCCACGGAGCAAATCTATGCACTGCAACTTTGTATTATCTATGACACTGCAATAAGCACTCATGATAGGAAGTCAGATTTCACAGCATTTACACTCAAAACTTCAAGCGATTAAGAGTTAAAGAGACCATGCAATTCTACCTAGGCTAATTAGACCAGACCAAGGCTAGCTATGGGAGGGGAGGAAAGACAAGACAGGACAATCAAAAGAAAAGAAAAGAAAAGAAAAGAAAAAAAAAACTCTAACCTGTGGTTCACAGCAGCCGTGACATTAACCAAGACAGCCCACAGGTTAGAGGAAAAACCAAAAATCAGACAAGCCCCATTCACGCAAAACACACTCATAAAGAACTGCAGCTGACACCAGTGCAGTCACACTGGGCACTAAAAATAAACACAAAAGAAAATAATATAAACACACATTAAAACACATTGTTTATGCAGCCTAAATACCACATATACACCTTGCTTAAACTCTCATTTTATTTCGTCTCGTCCATTCAAATAGAATGGAATACCGTTGCTGCTACGCAAAGTAGGTAATCCTAAAGCTACTGTACGTATCAAGAGAGCTAAACCATAAGTGAGTCGCTAACACTTCTCACATACCTGTTGAGTTCAACAAGCCAGCGCGTTGTAGGTATTAACCTACTTCGGAAACGCTTACCCCTCATTGGTAGACCCGCTACACAACAGCACTGGTCAAGAACAAGGAACAGCGTGTGAGCTGACTACACCAGGCAAACTAGAAATGTGCCCAGCTTACACCCTCTTGCAGAATGGGCTACTGTCGGGTCCACGAAATAGAAAGTAGGTATAACTGATATAAGTAGGTATAACTGAAATTACCGGCTTGTTGGACAACTTAATGCACGGAAATGATCATCTCTGGTTTGTAGATGATTTTGATTTTTAAATCGATTGTTGAGAATGTGTAACGCAGTTGTGTTTTTTCTAATATTTCGGCGACTGTAAGTGGAGCTCCGGAGATAGAAAACCGTAGTCCTGCCATGGTGTCCCTTTAATTTAATAAATCTTATATTACTACTGGTGTGGTCTCCCTTTCATGTTATTGCCATGTAGAACCAGGAAGTTGAAACTGTGTGTGTATGTGTTTGTGTGAAGTCTGCACACACCCTGAGGTCATTATAAGAACACAGGAGACAGGAGAAAACTGACTTTTTAGTTTAGGACAGTTTCAGGCTTGACCAGCAGTGGAGGCCAGAGGCTGCTGCAGCTTGTCTCTCAGATCCATCAACATCTGCCAGCAGTACCAGAGCCGGTTCTAGCCTTTTTGGTGCCCTAGGCCAGATTTGAGTTTTGGCCTCTCCTTTTCTTAAAACATATAAGAGAAAAACTGCAGAAAAAAAGTAAGAAATGTATTGTGATGCCCCCCTGATATTTGGTACCCTAACAGCCGCCTTGTTTGTCTATGCCTAGAACCAGCCCTGAGCGTAGAGCGTAGTTGGATACCCAAAGATCATTTCCAGTACAACTACAAATGAAAATAAATAGGTATTACCCCTACACACCTACACGCGTGAGGCATCCGGTGCCGCCATACTGCCGTGTAGGTTGCGTCCGGCATCTGATGCAGTCATGTGTCCAGCTCCAATGGCCGGTCATGAGTCAATCCAGTCTGATGGTTCAGATTCATCTGGTGCAGCAAAAGTCGACCCTAGTTTGATGAAATCACAGATAAAAGACAAAAAATGAGAGTAGATTGGAAAGGAATGAGTGATAAAGGTAAGAAAGTAAGAGAATGATTCATCATTGAGAGAATGATTCAACACACACTGTTGACTCTTCGGTGTCACAACCCCAGTGGGGTTCCTGGTATCGCTTACCTCACTCACGTCAGATGTAGCGCTATGCGTGAACATCTGATGATCAGCGATAGACGAGTTATTTCAGGAGCCAGAAATCCTTGAATCTAACTGGACAAACGGCTTGTCCATCAATTTAATTGACGTACACATCAGCCAACCACATTGAAACCAACCGATGATGCTGGTTTCGTTTGTTGGATTGGTTGGATTCAAAACAGTTGCTTCTTCGCTACGTCACACCCTCTACAGCAGCCAGCAGCCCTGATTGGTCCGGTTAGAGAATATTGGGCTTGAAATCGCTCTGAAGGGCTTCAACATCAGATCGTTGCGCGGAAGTGCCTTACGAAAGTTACGTAGCGCATCATCTGACGTGAGTGAGGTAATAGTATCAGTACTCCCTCTTGGGAGTGCAGAGTTCAACCAGGTGTTCTTCTGTTTTTCTGTGTGAGTTCCAGGCAAGTTGGAGAGGAAGTAGGCTGGCTGCAGATTGGCTCACACCAGGGCCCGGTGTGGGCCAATCATTTTAAAAACTTCTGACTCCCAGTGTTCCATCTCTCTCTCCACCCTGACACTGGCTACCTTGTGTGCCTGTGTATCTGCAGGCCAGACGCCAGCTGGGGGCCTTTTTGATTGTTTTGCTGTTTTTGCGTTTAGTAGTTGATCTACAATTTATTTGTGTATTTTATAAATGAATTATACTTTCTGTCGCAAGCCCCTCGTGTCCAGTTTTATCAGCCAAACTGTGACAAAAGCAATGGAAACTTCAGTCTCCGTAGCTACCCTTACAGTATATACAGTAGGCTACCCTCCTCGTCCTTACTTACTGTTCCCCCTTGTGGTTAGCCCACCTGTATGTGTATGTGTGTGTGTGTGTGTGTGTGTGTGTGTGTGTGTGTGTGTGTGTGTGTGTGTGTGAACTATCCAGTGTCATCTATCATGTCTTTATGCAGATGAATGATAAATGATGGTGCATGTTCTAACAGAGAAGCAGCCTCATCGATAGCATCATTGATGAGATAATGAAATGCAGGGCTTGTTGGCAATATTTTGGTATATATTAGTATATTAGCAAGTTTTGGTTGCATAATTTGATCGTTCTATTTAAAATAGTAGTAGTAGAAGTAGAGAGACAAGAACTGAGTGGGAGCCTTTGCCAACACATTTTGATTTGTGTGTGTATGTGTGTGTGTGTGTGTGTGTGAGAAAAGTGCACAGATAGCTGACCCTGAGATCATTGTAAGAACACAGGAGACAGGAGAAATGATGCTCATATGTTTTATTATTGGGCCAAACTGACTCTGGAGTAGGACCGTTTCAGACTTGACCCGCAGTGGAGACCAGAGACTCCTGCAGCTTGTCTATCAGACCCAGCCATCCAACAAATGAGAATAATCAGGGAAATAGGTCAATGTGTGTGTGTGTGTGTGTGTGTGTGTGTGTGTGTTCAAACTCTCAGGCAAAGATCAGTGCATAAACACTTATACACATATGGTATAGACACACAAATAAAATGCAAATTTAGGAGTCTAAAACAAATATTTGCATTAAAGTTTAAAACAAACACACCAAAACATATTGGTCAAAAGGTGATGTACATTAGGGATGCAGTACAGCACAGTTTAATAGTTTCATTTTTAGGTTACAGGTATGGTAATTTAATGGAGCCCTGTCGGATTTGAACCGCAGTCGTTTGGACCCATTTGCATGCGGTCTCCGTATCTGTTGTATACGTGAAGAATGAATCAGCAAAGGAACCGTTTTAATAGGCTTTACCTCAACATTTACGTTAACATACAGTACATTAGTAGTTAGTTATCTTCTTCTCCGCTAAAGTTCTCACATCACGTTTAAATATTCACATTGCCCACACCACACGATTGCCACCTATTGGTGGTAGAGTAGAGCCCATCACCACACAGTAAGCTACAAAGACAACAGTATCCTCATAGGAAATTCATGATTTCCGGCCGTTAAGTTGTCATACCTCTACAGGCCAATCTTCCCATAATGGAGGGAAAGACCTGCGCCTAAAGCGCTCGGGAAACTGTGCTGCCATGCGTCCAAATCGGCTGTGCGGTCTCCAGTTTCTAAAGACGTTTGGAGATCCATTGTCGGGAGGTTCAGGGTCGTCCGGTGCAGCAAAAGTCGACCCTGATTTGATGAAATCGGAGAAAGAGAAAAAGAAAGAGAATGAAGTGAAAAGGAGTGAGTGATAGAAAGAGAGAATGATTTATGATATACTGTATATAATCTGTATACATACACTTAAAGCTCAGATACATATCTTCTTGAAGCAGTGGGTGTGTGTCAAAGACAGAGAGAGATGTCTTTGTGTGTTCCTGTGTGAGTGTTTAAAGGAGAGTACTGGAGTGAATTCAAACATAGCCCTGTTGAAAGAGCTTGCTAAATGCGCTAGTTAGCGAGTGGAACAAAATAATTTGGTACAGCACAGACCGAACGCGAACGCAGAAGTGAACAGGCACTTTACACTGAATCAATGGGACCTGACTGTTGGAAACCGAAAGTAAGATCTGAGGTTACTTTGACTCAATGTAAAGTGTTTCGCGTTCGCGTTAGGTCTGTGCTGTTCGAAAATCTTTCATTTCATGCGAAATATATTGCTGTTAGAAGACTGGTGCAGCAGGGCTATGCTTAAACTTACTCCGGTATATTGCTTTAAAGAGCAAAAGTGTGTGTGCTTACCAGTCAAGTAGAGTAGAACACAGAGTGTGATGGTGATGCTCAGCTTCATGATGGCTTCAGAAGGAACAGCACTGTTGACTCTTCAGTATGGAAACTTCAGTCTCCTCAGCTGCCCTTATATACTGTAGGTTAGCCTTTTTAGCCCTTACTTGCTGCTCCTACCCCTCCTACTCATCCACACACACCACCATCCAATGCCATCTATCATGTCTTTATAAGGTGTTATGCTGGTAAATGATCAATGATGGTGCATGTTCTAAGAGTGAATGAGATGGCAGTTTGTTTGATATAATCAGTCAAGAGTTGGGTCTCTGGTATTTTTTGCCTTCAACGGTGCCTGCCAGGCAGCGCTGCCTTCAAGGCACTACTCCACTCAGTTTAGGGTTAGGATGAGGATTGAGGGGGTTATGGTTAGGAATACGGTTAAGGTAGTGCCTTTTAGGCTGTGCTGCCTGGAAGGTGCCATTGGGGGCAAACAACACCATTGAGCCAAGAGTTGCAGGGCCTGTTTGCAATTTTGTTATTGCTGGTTTCGGTCAGGGCCGTTTCAAGGTACCCAGGTAAACAAAATACCTATTCCACCCTCCCTCTAGCCTGGGAGTTCCCATGCTCCTTTGCGCGCTTATTTCATTCCACTCTGCAAAGCAGCATGGTGACCATGGCCGTTTTTCTCGCTTACTTTCGATATCCAATCGCAGAACAAAAAGGGATTTGTACGGCCCTCGATTGCATTTTACGTCACGTGGTGGCTCTGGTATTGGCTCTGAGGTATGTACAGACGCTATGATAGACTTTCGTAGCGCCCAATAAACGGCTCTGGACAATCGTAAACGATGCTTCCGCTTGGCTAAAATCAGTGTGGCCATCTTATGGAATTGTACATTATCAGCTGATCTTGGGGCCCCTCCTTCAACTGGCGGGCCCTAGGCAACAGGTTTGCCTGTCCTGTTGCGATGTCCCTGGTTTCAGTTGCATAACTTCATCATTCTATTTAACATTATATTTGTTGCACAATTAGCATTAAGTATTACAGCTTTCATAAAGCATCATAAAGTATAATGCTTAGAGAAATGAATAGTACAAAGGCCTACTATACCTGTAGGCCCCGTTTTTGAATATTTTGTATACAAAGAAGTGCTGCTGGATATGCAAAAACTGCCTTAATGATATGATTTAATTAAAATGATCTGTACAGTATATTGTTGTTTACGTGAATGTGTCGTGATCTTGTAAGAGAGATCTCCCTGTGCAAGTTCTTCTCTCCCCCTCCCTCCTGTAATACGCAATTTGAAATGCTTTACGCTTCATTTTTCTCGAAGGCTACACATTGGGGCTTTAAAGCCACATCTGGTGCACTTTTTTACTAACATAAATTCTCATCAGAGAGCAGTAAAGCTGGGTAGGATGTTTTAATGTGCTTTTATACAGATTTCAACTTTTTGTGACTTTATCATGAACTTCATTTAAATTTCCTCTAATCCTTTGGAGAGCTACTCTCCATTTTATTTGGTCTATTGGTCTTGTATGCAAGTAATGGTAGTATAAGTCCATTGTGATTCTAATTATGATATTACAGTGAGACTGATAAAAAGGGTGACGAGATATAGAGATGGTAAGATGATTGAGAAATACATTTTCATGACACTGGGCCAAGTGTGGTTTTTGTATTGTTATGTAAAATACAATACACAAGGAGATCTTTTATTTCTGATATGGACAAATGACAGTAAGTCTAACAAAATTTGTCTTGGCCAGGTATGTTTGTAGTATGTTTGTGTTTGTGTGTGTGTGTGTGTGTGTGTGTTTGGAAACAGGTTTTTTGTGTGGTTGCGGTTAGGTTTTGTTTTATTCACTTTACCCTGTTATTTTTAATATATTTTAGAATATAACACTATGCCATTCTTGCATATATGTTTTTAGTTAGATACTTAGAAATATCAAGCAGTAGCAGACTACCTCCCAGGTCTGGAAAAGCTATAGGGATCTCAGTGTGTTGAACACCAACAATGTCTTCTAAGTGTTCAAGAATTAGCAAGCTATATTAGGGGCATGTAGAAGTATCAGTATCATCACTTAAATAAATGTGTCAATTTGATTAAATTCCTTAATCGTTCTCTTGTAAGTAGTCATCTAAATTAGCTCACTCTGACCATCTTGGACACCATCTTAAATAACAGGGTCCCCGCGGGTCCTTAAAAAGTCTTAAAAAGTCTTAAATACAATAATCGGTTTTTAAGGCCTAAAAATGTCTTAAATTGCCCGGAATGACTGGAATTTTCCAGAAGAAGGTATTAAATTTATTTGACCGAACGAATGAAACCTCCATCCGGTTATTTTTGACCGTAATTTAAGAAGTGACCAGCGTACCTTTTGGGGGCAGTGAATTGAATAATATCTCCCGGAATCTAGAGCTAGCAAGCCAGATCATGCACGTGAAACATTTACCTCTACATCGCGCATCTTAATATGCGCGCATAGAGAGTGAGCGAGAGGGGCAGAGAGAGAAGGGGTGCCTGACGGAACGGTGTGTGTGTGCGTGCCTTTCATTATGGGCGGGCTTTTAACTCTGATGAGTCGAGGCAAACTTCAGTTCAGTCAGTAGCCTACGTTAACGTCAACGAGATCGTAATGGCAGAGAAAGAGCTAAAGACAAAGATGAAAGGACGTGAGATCATATGTCAAAGATTATTGTGCATGAATGACAGCAGGTAACCTTAAAATTGCCCCTACCTCTACCCACCACCCGACCCTTCGCGATATAAAAACAGCGAACGCATTTAATATTGCGATGTGGTCGCGTGCGCTTATGAGTTCCAAATCTATCAGTTTTTTTCTATTTAATAACTCGGTGAGTTTTTCTCTCCCAAATGTCATACATATATCATTTGAAAGAACGCCACAAGAGCCACTCATCTATGGTGGTCACTAGTTGCTGTGATAAACGGTTTATCCTACAGATTAATTAATGATTTCGAAGTACTGTAGGCTATTGTGGAAACAGGTAGGCTATGCATGATGAGCCATATCAAATAAGCTGCATTCCAACAGGTAGCAATAACACCACTATACATACCAATAACAGCTGTTTTTAGCCTCCAATTTTAGGTTGAAGTAGTCATTTCAGACAGGCATCCCATGACTGATATGTTGGTCAAAAAATACCCTGTGCTAATTAGGGCACTGATTCAGAAACACAAGGTAGGCTATTGTAGCCCATTTCCTCCAAGGGTTTAGACACACTTTCAATTAAACTATTTAGAATGAATATCAGGGAATTTAGCAAATTGCAAAGAAAGATTGTCCAAGGCATGTTCCTTGTTATTATCCAAAAGGGGTCCAAAAGAATAAAAGACTATTTGCATCATATCAAACTGAGAATTCAACAGTAAATGCCATTAAAGTCTAAAATGAAATAAATTTTGGTTCAGTTGTAAGAAATATTACAACTGACTGCCGAATACAACTCAGCCAGGCTGCTATATGACCTCATGGAGCATTCAAATAATGTGCAATGCATTAGATAATTCATTTGATTAATTGCTATGAGAAGCTATCTAGCAACTTGTTAAAATGCACCAGATTGCAGGAAATGGAAACTAATTTTTCCAAAATTTCTTGGGGGAGAACCCCCCTGCTACTTCTCTACACAAATGCATCCCATATTCCTCATTAGTCGACAAGTGCTGCCTTCATTGTTGTTGTGTTAAATGTGTCAGGTCATCTTATGATTCAGAATTTTATATGTTATTTCAGTGGTACTGTTGTTGTTTCTTGAGGGGGGTGGGGGGGTGGGGGGGTTGTTGTTGTCGCATACCCCCCCAAAAGTGAGTAGTTGCGCCCCTGGTCTTAATTTTTCCATTTAGAGGTCTTGAAAAGGTCTTAAAAGTCTTTAAATTTGTACTTGAAAAATGTGCAGATACCCTGAATAAACCCTTTCCTTAAGTTGGCTTTTATTAGAATTTTAATTGTTATTAAGGACACCTAGAGGGAGTTATTTTAAATAATGAGCCACCTTGAATGATAGTTCGTGTGTACGACCACGCATCAAAGCGTGTGGCAACATAGAGAAGTCACACAACATTTGACGCTTTGTTTGCGGAGCTTCTGCTACTGAGTTTGATTTGACTATAACAATGTCCCACGAAGAATACGAACTTGCAAGCTTTTGCCAGTGGCTGGACAGTTTTGATGTGTGTGTGTGTTCAAAGTTCAAAGTTCAAAGTAGCTTTATTGTCAATTTCTTCACATGTAAGACATACAAAGGAATCGAAAAGGCGTTTCCCACTCTCCCACAGTGAACATAGTAAAGTGCACAGGCATGACAATATAAGACAAGACAACAGTAAAACATATAAAGTGCTCATTGCTCAGGCCTGTTCTAACGGTGAATGAGATGGCAGTTTGTTTGATAGAATCAGTCCTGAGACGCAGGACCTGTTGGCAATTTTGTTGTTGCTGGTTTTGGTCAGGGCCCTTACAAGGTACCCAGGTAAAAATACCTAATCCACCCTCCCCCAAAAAGCGGGAGAAAACACCTATCTTGCATTAATAAATTTCATTTTTGATTAAAATCCATGTAAAAGTTGCTTAAAATAAAACGCAATTTGTGATATTTTCTAGCTAAATGTGAAAATTATACATTTAGCCTTATTCCTCATAGGCACCCATTGATTTTCCACTGACTTGCGATCGCCCCTAGCAGATTTGCAACTGGAATTGCAGGTTGAATGGCATTAAGGAAGTGTCATGGCTCGCTGTAAACGGGCTCTGCTTGGGATGACTAGATTTCTAGGCTACATCTCAACTCTAACAATGCCCCATGAAGAATACACACTCTTGTTTTTTTTTTTTTTTTTTTTTTTTTTTTGCTAGTGACGGGACATAGTTTTGATGCTTGTGTGTGTGTGTGTGTGTGTGTGTGTGTGTGTGTGTGTGTGTGTGTGTTCAGCATGCACAGCTGACCCTGAGGTCATTGTAAGAACACAGGAGACAGGAGAAATAATGCTCATATACTTTATTATTGGGCCAAACTGACTTTGGTTTAGGATCGTTTCAGGCTTGACCAGCAGCGCCGTTCAGATTCTCTTGCAGACCCATCATCTGACAGCACTACAGTTTGCATGCATATCTACAAATTAGAGGTATTAAGGAAATGTCAGTAAATAAACATACATACCATAGACCAGGGGTTCTCAAACTTGGACCACCAACCCTTGGCCCCCTTTCCAAGTCAACCCTCTATTGCTACCTTTTAACCAAAGCAGCAGGCTTGCATAGGCATTTATAGCACCTCAATATTAAGATAGCCTATAATATTGTAAATTACAAGCCTGCCTTATAGTATTCAGTGAACCACTCTTCTTTAAACTTCAAATAATGTCAGTGATAAACAGAGACAAAATTCAAGTTTTTTTTTTTTTTAAATCCTTTCGCAGACCACTTGAGCTTGGTCCACACTTTGAGAACCACTGCCATAGACAAACAAATAAAAATGCTCATTTACGAATATTAAAGGAGAAGTTCACTTGACATACACAAAGCAAGCAACCCTGGGAGTTCCCATGCTCCTTTGCTCCTTTTCTTAACCATGGCTAATTTTCTAGCCTGCTTTCGGTATCAAATCACAGAAAAAAAAAGGGACTAGCATGGCCCTCGATTGCATTTTACGGTGGTATGGTAATAGCCTGACATAGCCCGACCATAATACTGCTGTTCATCCGTATTTATGGTCTGGAGGTTCTTTAACCTGGCGCGATTATACTGCGGGGGGGAGGGCATTCACTTTTGGTTTGAAACAATTGGACAGCTCGTCTAATCAGCGTCGCTTATTGGCCGGTAGACTCTCTACCGATATAAACACGCCCAAGAGGACCGTTCCCAGACCATGGATACGTATGAACATTCGTATTATGGGCGGGCTATGTCAGGCTAGTATGGTAAAGGAGGTGGAGCTCAGTAAAACGGCTATATTGGACATAGGACCTTACCCCGTGGTCACACGGGCGATAAAATCACTGGTGTTTGGCGACTAGCTCCCATTCATTTTCAATGACGGTAGGCAAGGGGTGATTACTAGAGGCAACTGAGGAACAGATCGCCTGGTGGGCGGGTAAAAATAGAAATGCAGGCTATTTTCTGCAAAAGTTGGGCAATTGAACATAAACGGCAATCAGAGTGAAGCCATGTGTGACGCATACATTCAAAAAGAATTTTGATCGAAAAGCCATCATGGCGGAGCTAACCCCAAAATTGCAATAGTGTGTGTGTGCGTGTGTGTGTGAACACACTTGCTACTAAATTATCTAATGCCATCCATCATGTCTTTATATGGTTCTATGCTGATGAATGATAAATGATGGTGCATGTTCTAACAGAATGAGATGGCAGCCTCATCGATAGCATCAGTGATGAGAATAAGATGCCGGGCCTGTTTGCAATTTTATCATTGGCAAGTTTTGGTTGCATAACTTGATCGTCCTATTTTAAATACTATTTGTATACAGCTAAACCTGTACACTGGAATTTGAACTTGTGGAGTAGTTTTGGACAGGAAGTGCATCTCAATTCTAACAATGTCCCATTAAGAATACACACATGGGTTTTTGCCAGTGGCTGGACACATTTTTGGCGTGTGTGTGTGTGAAGAGTGCACAGATAGCTGACCCTGAGATCATTGTAAGAACACAGGAGACAGGAGAAATGATGCTCATATGTTTTATTATTGGGCCAAACTGACTCTGGAGTAGAACTGTTTCAGGCTTGACCCGCAGTGTGCCTAGTGACTGCACTCCGACAACCACACTCAATGCTCTTGAAGACATCAAAGTTTGGATGTAAAAAAAATTCTTATGCTCTAGAGTAGACTCAGATAAAACTGAAGTTATGATGATTGCCTCTAACCAACTGAAAGACACCTCACATCACCATCATAGCTCACTTAGCAGTCTTCCACTCTCATTTAGCTCACAAGAGAAAAATCTGGGGGAAACTATATCAAGATCTCTCTCTGAATAGCCATGTAAAGCACATCTCTAAACATCCTTTTTTCACCTAAGAATTATTGCTAAAGTTAGAAAGTTCTTGTCCTTTGAGGATGCTGAAAAGTATACATGCATGTGTTACCTCCAGACTCGACTACTGCAATGCTCTGTTCCAAGGGCGTCAGTTTGGTTTCTGAAGTGCTGGGGACAAAAACACTGATATACAGCTTGGTTCCAAAGTGCTGGGGATAGAAATTTCTTAATGTTTCTTTTATGCTTCTGTCTATACAAAATTGCAATATGTAAGCCTATCTTTTCGCAGAAAAAAACTATTATCTAGACATATCTAGGTGATACGTGAGGAATTTATGTTTGGACAGCTTTGCGCACGCGAGTAGCGCTTGCAATCTGCCGCGCTCTCTCGGCAGATCTCAGTCAGACCTAGGCTATAACGTAGGCTAAAATTAAGCTTCTAATGTGACAGAAAAATAATTAACATGATCCCTTTCGATGACAATGCGATGCTTATTTTATAAATCACTAGCCTATTTTAATTCTCACAAACAGCCCTAATCTAACGCAGTGCGGAAGATTATTTCCACAAGGAATTTATAAATCACCATTTATTAAATAGCCTAAAAAAACGTTTTCACACTTAAATTGGTTATTAAATAATTTACCATAGATATGTAGGCAGACCACTAGAGCTGATATAGGCTAGCCTATGTCTTATAATAACGAATGTACAATAATAACGAATTGTGGAGATGCAAAGATTTCAGCTGCTGTAGCCTGGCTGAACAACTGCTCCCTGGCTGTGAACTAAACGACGGCAAGGGGGCCTAAACCACTCTTGCCAAAATGCAAAAGGCCTAATGACCTGTATTCCGGTGTATAGCTGAATGCAATCAAGGTAGCCTAAACGTGCAGCAATTTGAAACACAGCGCATTGTATCCTCCGTCTATTTGCCAAAAATCTTCTTGTTATGTTCTCGATGATTTAGGCCTGCATACGTAATAAATGAATGAATGAGTAGGCTCATCTCAGGGCGGAGTGAGCGATGTGTCCGAGGACCAGGGTATAAATTATTATGTAGCCTTTACCTTTCCAAAGAATAGTAAAGCCTACAATAGGCAGAAAATGTACGGTACTAATTCAAAAGAAAAATAGCTGCCCCGGCCAGTGATGCAGAAAGACGCTTTTAAAAGTTATGCTTTTAAAAGTCATTAAACGTCCCGAAAACAAACTCAATGGTTCCTATGAACTAACTGCTCTATTAGTCCCAATGTAAATTATTGTAACCACACAGTTTGATAGCAATATAAGTCCCAAACAAAACGTTAATCTCTTGGTCAACAAACGTCGGGCTGAACGGCTGAAGACGCAATACTTCACCAGCTGATGTCTTCAAAGAAAAGCTTGCGGTAACTTCCCATAACTTCACCAAAGTGACTAGTCTTCGATTCAGACTTTAGCCTAGGCTACATGAACACGCTGAAGTAGTCTCATCTTGTACAGTAGTAACATGATCTACACTCACTGAGATAAGATACCTACCACAAAGTAAATGTTAGAATTTGCGCATAAGGCCTGGGGAAAATCTGCTTTGTTTTACACCAAGATGAGCACAGCTGTTGTTTAGACCTTGCCTGATTTTTTTTTTTTTTTTTTTTTTTTTGCCTTAAGTGAGATTGGCTTTATTTTTGAAAATTCTCTGGCAGTGGAGGAATTCAATATGAGCGCAACTGCTGATCCAACGTTACAATTAATTGCGCAAGCAGACAACTTTCCTTGCATTCGCGTGGATATCATAGCCCTGGCATTTACGTACCATGCTTAGAGATTTTGTGTTAATGATATGTTATTTTCAATTGTCAATAGTGCTGGGGACAAAATCTGTCATGACAAAAAGTCCCTGGGACATATCCCCGGCGTCCCCGGCTAAAATGACGCGCTTGCTCTGTTCTCAGGGTGCAGTAACACCTGCATTAAAAGCCTACAGCTAATCCAAAATGCAGCAGCTAGAACACTCACTAGAACTAAGAAATATATGAACATATCTCCCCCATTCTTGCATCTCTACACTGGCTTCCTGTCAAGTCGAATTGATTTCAAAATCCTTCTCATGACACATAAGGCACTTAATGGCTTAGCTCCTGCATGAGATGACCAAATGAGGCTCTACACTTTCAAATTTAACAACGTTGCTGAAACCCTCTACAGGAGTGGAAGGAACATGGAATAGAAAGGGGGGGGGTAGATTTCTGTCTTCCCATCACAAAATCTATAGCTCCCAGTCACCACAGATTGAACTTTTAAGAATTGTTTTCATTTAATTTTCTGCGAGATCAGGTTGAATCTCAAAGTTTGCAATTTAATGTGTGATGATATTGCCAAGTTCAGCCTTTAACACTAGATAACAGGGTATATACAGGAATCCTGGTGCTGAATTTACTACCATTTACTACCTTTTTTCCTACCTTTTACAATATTTTTACTACCTCCAAACATCTAGCAGCGCACTTTTTTTTTTCTTTGGGGGCGGTGCAGCATCCTAAATATTCCGACAATTTTGGTACGATCAGTGATCCAGAACACAATCTGGAATTTATGTTGTGTCTTTGTCCACATTGCCTTGGAACAGGTCTGCGCTCTCTCAGTGCTTTTCTAGTTTGTCAATATTAGGCTATGCCGCCAAAGTTTGAAAACCCACAATGATTCTTTCTGGTTACAGTACATACAGTAGAAGTAGATACCCTAAATTAAAGGAGCCTGGATAGGATCCCCCCCCCCACCCCTCTCTCTTTCCTTATGCAACCTACTGTATAAATTCAGGGACACTTCATGACAAAAATGCAACTAAAATCTGAAATATCTATTTTTGCTTTAGTCCAGTGGTTCTCAAACTTTTTTAGCTCAAGGCACCCCTTCAACATTTTTTGCATTCACAGCACCCCTATATTACTGTAAATTCTTGCTTATGATACAGCTTACTTGTGTCAGGACACCGTATTAGGCTATACTTCCATCATCATCTTCACTTTAACTTTCAGGATCATATATATTATTGTTCTGATTATGTTTATTATTTACCTTTATCTTTATCACTCATGTGCACATATAAGGTTACACAGGGCTCATCATAAGAGAACGGGATTGGGTGAGAGCCGTCTGGCCTTTCCCCATTCAATTTTTCATGAGTCCTATGCGCAATTCAGCGCACAGGCAGGCGCATGCTGACAATAGCTTCAGTGATCTTTCCACATTTCTTTGAAATACTCAAAATCACTGTATGTTTGAAACAATTTAAAAAAATCATTACTGACGTGCTATTTGGCTATATTTTCTTAAATCTAGCCTCATTCATGGCACTGGTGATTTGCAAAGTCAAGCTAGCTAGCATAAATGACGGTTCATTTGAAAACGTTTTGATCCTTACGGGGCTTTGACGGATAATGTAGCCGAAATGTATGGCATCGAGGCAAAGACTAGTGAGCGGATATGAAAATATGAAGCCTATGCCTCAAAAGACAGAGTGGAAGTAATTTAGACATCTAAATGGAAACTTTTTAACAGATGACAGACAAATTCTACATCAAAATTTTAAATATTTTGCGGCTTCCCTCTTGCGCTTCGGCAGAACGGTTTGACAATAAATAGGCTGTAGGGGTTTAGCGAAAGCGATAGATAGTCTCGATGGATATTCTCATCCGCAATGACCTGCTTCACCCACTGTCTCTGGTGCAACATTTATCCTCATGGGTGTTTTAAGTCCTTAATGACGTGACAGACAACAAAAAAGGGGCGACAGTTTCACTCACAGCCTTTTACCTCAAGTCGTCTAATCTTCATAGCCTTCGTTACTGTTCCTTTATTTGAAATTAACTAATAGCGAACTTGCGAAGAGATCTGGCAGGTAGCCTACCCAGATTGATTGAGCACGCGTGAGGTAGGCAGGTGTGACATCATCTGCAGCTTATCACTCAGGTTCCACTCGCAACGCAAAATAATACAGTAGGCTAAGTCCACAGAAGTTTAGTAATTTAAGGAGTTAGGATGGATGTAAGTTAAACAAATTGAAAAATTCATAGCGTCATTTGGATGGGGGCTCATAAATTTACTACCTCGTCAGATGACGCTTCTTACTTTTTACTACTTTTTACTGGCCTTAATTTGACCTAATTTCATTCACTACCTTTTACAACTTTTTACAAACCCGCGGACACCCTGGATAAAGTCATTCTCAAGCAATTACATTACCAATGACACTAATGGATAGATCTGATTGTGTAGTTTAATCTACTACTCCTACATTGTAAAAGCAGATATACCCATGTAAAGCTTCCGGAAGACATTGGGGCAAAACCCGCAATATGAATTGTGGCGCTAGTATAGCGCACGCTAAAGAATAACACTAGATTAATTGAAGTGCTCCGGGTAACGCTTTAATTTACAGCCCGTGAAGTACTGGGTAATTATTAGGTAAGAAGGGTGTAACAAAAAAGTATCAAGGGATAAATTACTGAGTACTTACAGTGTAAGTTTGCTGGAATAACACACGCTCACGCTTTATTTTACAGCCCGTGTACTGGCCAAGTACAAGTAAGAACAACGTAACAAAACAGAACTTAATGTGTTATATTGCCATAATTACAATATAAATTCATGCTATCATGCAAAGGTTAGAAACACATAAACACATACTGTAGCCTGGGTCCGCCCATACTTCCTGTCGCTGGATGAAATTTCGCGATCAAGTCAGTATAGCCAAGAAAGTTCGAAAAACTCTAGCCCCCAAAAATCAGGACCTAATGAGAAACGAGCAGGCTGAAGAAGGCAAGCTTAGCGACAATGACTGTCCAAATCTGTCCCATAACATTGATAGAAGTTTGATTTCATTTCATAGACGTTTAAATGAATTCTGCCCAGACCACAGTTTATTTCTGTGGTCTGGGCAGGATTAATTTAAACCTCTGGGCAGGACCATTTCTGTGGTCTGTGCATTTTTTCAATGTTTCCTGAAATAATCATGTGTGTTGTCTGCATGATTTCTTTAAAAGGATCCCTGGGCATTGGGTATGTTAGCGTCATTTAATTTAATGAGTATTGGCAACAACTATAATTGATGTTATCCAAAAACATTAAAAATACGTTTTTTATTAAAATGTGCACTAGAATCTGAAAACCATTTCACTCATAAAGTTCTACTGCAGTTATGCCTCAATGACTAACACAAAACGCTTGGTATTTGCTTGATCCAGTGCCTGTCCAGCATATCCCGTTCATTTCTATGACAATTAAGAGTTTGCCAACTGGTTCTTGAACATACACAGTATATTAACTGTGTTAATATACTGTATATTCACAGAGAATTCCAAATTATAGCACGCATATTCTTATGTTAAAACAACAAGGTTGTTCGGTTGAGTAGAGTAGATTAACTTCTCGCTAATTATGTAAACAATTGGGGGGAAACAATCAAAGTAAACTTTACTAAACTACTCCCTGCTCATGGGAAACAACTTATACGAGGAGGTGGAGCTCAGAACAAAAACATTTGTATGGACCTTAGACTGTAGACAGAAAAAAAAAACTAGGGCTATAGATTGGTTTGTACTGAAATCTTAAGTGTTCACTCACTCAAAAATTGTGAACTGTGCTGTGCTGAGTGAGACCCTTGTAGCATGCAGCGCATTGATTGGCCAACGATAAATCCTGAGTTTGCGACATCAGAGATGATTTGTAAAAAGTTTTCTCAGTTGGTTTCTCTTTACTTTTCATTAATGTACCGAAATACAGTGATTCACATCTGCTTATTAAACTATTGGGGGTTAGGGTTTCATAAAGTAGAGTGAACCGCTTCATAATGCACATTGTCGCACACAGAATAGTGGGCATCTACACACACACACACACACACACATGTTCATTTATCACATAATTTGCTACAGAATGGGATAAGATATACTGAAGATATAATTGCTGGACACTTACCCGTGGTTCTGCAGCCCTGCGTGGAGGGAAGGATCGCTTTGCAGAATGCAAAGGATCTGGTGCTGCCATGCGTTTACCACCGAGACGTGATGGATGCCAGCCCAAACCTTTTCCAGGCGCGGGGTCCGGTTGTGGTGCAGCCAAAGCTGACCCTGATTTGATGAAAACAGAGATAGAAGAGGCCAAAAGAGAATAAGTAAAAGTGGAAAGGAATAAGTGAAAAGTAAGAAACAGAACAATTCATCATTTCATAATATGTAATCCAATCAGAAATACTTGAGAGCTCACTGCTCAAGACAGAAAGATGAGAGTATTTCTGTGTGTGTGTGTGTGTGTGTGTGTATGTGTATTAAAGTTCGGTGTGATTCAAGCTTATACTGTAGGTCTGTTGTACGAGCCTGCCCTGCACTACATAGCGAGAGGAATGAAAGAAATTAGAATAACATAGACCAAACATATGTATATGCGTAATATGAATGAGCACTTTACTTCGAGTCAATGGAACACACTATGTTCGAAACCGAAAGTAAGATTGTATGTTCCATCGACTCAACGCTTTTGTGTTTGCGTTCGGTCTGTGTTGTTCCAATTCCTTTCATTGCACTCGCTATGTAATGCAGTCAGCAGGCTTGTGCAACAGGGCTATGCTTAAATTACTCCAAACATTCGCTTCAAAGATAGAAAGTGTGTGTGCTTACCAGTCAGGTAGAGTAGAACACAGAGTGTGATGGTGATGCTCAGTTTCATGATGGCTTCAGAAGGAACAGCACTGTTGACTCTTCAGTATGGAAACTTCAGTCTCCTCAGCTGCCATTTTATACAGTAGGCTACTCACCTCACCCTTACTTACTGTTCCTACCCCTCTTACTCATCCCCTTAATGTGTGTGTGTGTGTGTGTGTGTGTGTGTGTGTGTGACTTGTGCCAGCATCTGCATGTGTTGTTTCCCACCTGTGTGCTGCCCTACTAAGGCAGAAGGCAGTAACTTCAATTTTTTCAAAAATGAGTTAAAAATGAGTTTTTGTCATATTTGCAATTATAAGCCTCAGTTTTATCATGTGAACAAACATGGAGTTTGAAATCAGTTGTTTTGAGGGTAAAATAAGATGTAAAGTAAAACAAGTTGAAAATCCTTTGGGTAAACTAAGGCAGAACACCGTAACTTCAGTTACTGCTTTTTTGCCTTATGCTCTGGACCTGCGGAATTCTGGAACTCTTAAGTTCCAAACTGAGGCAGAACACAGTAACTTCAGTTACTGTTAATCTGTTAACAGTTAAAACACCTTCTTTAAATTGCAGTCATGTCAATAATCAAAAAAATATAAAATGAAATGAAATTATAATATTATGAAATATTATCAGCCTGATAGAAAATGTGTGTAACTACTATTTGCGGCAGTATGACATACCACCCTACAAATATACACACAAAACCCATATAGGTCCACAATTTATATGTTAATAAACAAGACATTTAGTCATAATGACTCTAATAGGGTGTATACTGCTTAAATTATATGTAAAATTTGTCTTTGTTGCTTATTATTTAGATTTAAAATGGAAATTACAGTCTTTTGCCTTATTATGACTAACTGTCATTCCGGGGGCAATGCTAAGGCAGAACACAGTAACTTCCAAAAAAGGGTCAAAGGTCAACTGTGGGTAAAATTATTTTTGATCAATAGATGTAGGCAGGCATACACTACAAACTGTGGAAATTACAGCTTTGTAGCTATAACCAGATTATGAGGACATTAATTTCTTTTAAGATAACTTTAACATCATTTTTCTCAGTTTCACACTCTGGTGAGTTACTGTCTTTTGCCTTAGTAGGGCAGTGTGTGTGTGTGTGTGTGTGTGTGTGTGTGTGTGTGTGTGTGTGTGTGTGTGTGTGTGTGTGTGTCCCTACCATCCAATGCCATCCATCATGTCTTTATATGGTACTCTGCTGATGAATGTTAAATGACAGATAGTGCATTTTCTCACAGTGAATAAGATGGTAGGAGGCATAAGGTTAAGCAACTCTATGCACTATCTAGAATGACAATCTCACACACTCAAAGTCACACACTCATACAGCACATTAGGACTATCTATCATGGCTTTATATGGTACTTTGCTGGTAAATGAACAATGATGGTGCATGTTCTCGCAATAAATGATACAGCATAATGGCAATGCAAATGCAAGTGATAATCTCATGATTAGTTGGAGAGAGAGAGAGACGCACACGCTTGATCCTTCACCTTTAAAACTTATAGCAAGTATAATTGCTGAAGCTCTAACTTATATTTCTAATTTGTTCATGGGACAAAATATCCCAGTCTTTGAAGACAGCACATGTAACATGTACAACTGATATTTGTACACATTTTAAAAACTATTAAGGACAATTATTGTCCCATCTCAAAACTTTCAGTTTTGGCTAAAGTTTTAGAATAATTAGTTAGTGAACAGATAAAGTATTTCAGTGTAGCGAAAATATTCTTTCTCCATTTCAATCTGGCTTTAGAAAAAGGTATATTACCATTTCATCTGTCTGGTAGATAGTGACACATGTGATGACACTATGTCAAGGGAGGCATAACTAACTGTTGGAGTCCCTCAAGGCTCTACAGTATATTAGGACCTGTGTTGTTCACAATGTACATAAATTATATCTGTACAAATGTACTATGTAGATGCACCTGAACATCTCTATGCAGATGATACAATCAGTACTGCTTGTTCTCCATATGAGTCATTAAAGAAGATGCAGGACACTAAAGGCAGGAAACTAAAACTGGTGCTGGTGCTTTCTTGTCTGTGATGAATTATGAAAATATTCTTAGTCTGTGTTGCGCTCACTGGATTCTGTTTATGATTCCACCTTGCCATTGTTACTAAGGCTGAGTGCTCTACACATTCCACTCTTAGTTCGCACTCTTCCACTTTTAGTTCGCAGACAGCATCACTGGTTTGCTTTTTATTCATAAGGCAATGATAGGATTGTTGCCCTCATATCTATCTGTCTTGTCTTTAGGGAACAATAGGAAAATAGTTTTCACAACACTTTTCTCACTTAACCTAATTATATTATTATATGGTTAATTATATGGTTTAAAATATATAGTTTAACTTAAAGGGAGACCAGGCAACGTTTTACTGTTAATTTACCAGCCTTGAAGTCACTTCAATGATTAAATGGTTCATTACGAGGTGACCAATGGCTCTCTCGTCAGACTCAAGCATGTGTTTCGCGGTAATCCCGCTTGGCAGAATGGCAAGTGTCGGGAGCCACATTGAACTGCTTCTATGAGCAGGAGAGAATCCCCTACCTCTCTCTCTCTCTCTCTCTCTCTCACACTCACACACACACACAAACAGCTTGATCCTGGACCTTGGGCTTGATCCTTCACTTTTAAAACTTATAGCAAATATCATTGCTGAAACACTAACTTATATTTTTAATTTATCCATGGAACAAAATATTCCAGTCTTGGAAGACAGCATATCTAACGTAGAATTGTACATGTAACCATTTTTTTTTAAGACCCAACTATTAGGGACAATTATTGTCCTATCTCTTGTCCTGGCTACAAAAAATTGAATTATTAAAAAGTGAACAGATAAAGGATTTCTGTGCAGTGAAAAAAAATATTCTTTCTTTATTTTAATCTGGCTTTAGAAAAAGGTATAGTACCATTACAGCAGCGACAAAAGTAGTTGATCATACTGTATCATCAGTTACTGGCTTGCGCGACCACGTTCAGAAATGAACAGGATTAAACATATATCCAATGAAATCAAACTTCTATAAATGTTTTTGGACAGAGCTGGACAGAGTCAGTCACAGTAAGTTTGTCTCCTTAGCTGCTTGTTTCTCATTAGGTCCTGATATTTGAATGGCCTACTTGGCCATACTGACTTGATCACGAAATTGCATGCAGTATGGGCAGGCCCAGGCTGATCATCAGTGCTATTGATTGAAAAGTGTCATGTGCAGCATTTTATTGATCTCTCAAAAGGCTTTTCACACAATGTTAAAGATGTTAAGGGTAAAGATAAGTTTTTACTATTGAAAAGGGCTTGTTTTAATTTAAAAGTAAGGAAGGAACTTGTTGCTGCTACTTTCTTGTTTGTTTTGGCTTATGGAGATATTTGTTATGCATGCAGCAAAGTCTGTGGAGCCGAAATATTGCGAGGACCTCTTTTGATTACAACAAAATATTGCTAATTTTCTTTCAGATGCTGCAGTTTTAAGTAGGCATGTACAGTAATTGCATGTGTCAAAAATATGACAGTATCCTATAATATTTCTTTTTCTACTAGAGAAGTTTTTTCATAGCAAAACCCCAGTTTTGAGAACCAATGCTCTACACCTCACTGTATGTTACACAGTTTGTCAGGTTGGCCTCCATACTCAGTTCGTAGACCGTATCATTGGCAATGATTAGATTGTTGCCCTCGCATCATAGTTGGAAACAATATGTACAATTAGAGGTGAAACGATTTATACTACACCTCCTGTTAGATCAGAATTTGGCAAAACTGCCTTCTGTTTCAATACTCCTTCATTCTGGAATGCACTGCAGAAACAGTTGAAGCTATAAGCCCTGAAATCTCACTCAACAAATTTAAACTCGTGTTCTGTTTTGTTTGTGTCTTGTAGTCTTCTGTTCTTTCATATGTCTGGCCATTGTATGTCTTATCTCTTGCATTTTATTTTGTTTTTATGGTATTGTATCTTTGTTTTTGTGTGGTGCTTTGTGTTGCTGTGAAATGCAGTGTGACTTGTGGCATTTCTATTATATTTGTAGAATGTGGTGTTTTTTGCATGTTGCTGTATGGTGTCTCTATTATAATGCCTGCTTAGTTTGGGTTGCTTCTGTGTCTCTTGTACCTGCATTGTTTTGTTGCTGTGGGTAATGTGATTTGTGTGATGTCTGTTTTCTGATAAAGTCTGCTTTGCTTGTTACTGCTATCATGTCTCTTATACCTGTACTGACTGGTGTTGTTGTTTATGTCTGTCAGGCACTGTATGATGTTGGTCTATTTGTAGATAACTAAGGTTTCTTTCTTTAGATTTATATTAATTGATTTATATCTATATACATTAATATGATGCCCCTGGTTAAATAAAGGATAAATAAAATGAAAAAGTAAATAAATAAAAATCTGTAGGCTCAGAGACATTTGGATGTGCCTTCTCACTGTGAGGTGTGTACTCCTGGCTGTGCAGTCTATAGGGAACCGAGGTCATGCCCACTTCCAGTTTCGTGATGGGACCTATTGAGGCCAGTGGAGTGAATGAACAGATAAATGTAATTTCTAGTCCGCTTTTGTGAGATGTGGGTTTCGCATATAATGTTCATAATGTATAAAGCCTACACTTTGAGATTCAAAAAGATCAAAACTGAATTGATTGTAGACAGTCTGCAAAAGTTACTTTAGATTATACAGTTTATATAGTCTTGATTTACATTAATGATTACCATTTAAGTTCAAATACAACATATGTGTGGCTATAAATCAAAGCGGAGCAGAAAATTACATCTATCGGTCCATTCACTTTCACGACCGAAAGGTACCATCGAGGGTTCCCTGTACAAGTCTGCCTTTAGGCTAATGTGAGAACACAGGAGACAGAGGAAGTGATGCTCATATGCTTTATTATCGGCTGAAGCTGGATCAGGGTTCAGGATTCAAGGTTCAATTCAATTCAATTCAATTTTATTTGTATAGCGCACAAATACAGTACATTGTCTCACGGCGCTTTACAGACAGTACGGGAAGCATCCATGAGAATCAGGGGCAAGGAAAGGAAGAAAGGTTGGCTAGCGGTGGAGAGATAAGCAAATGCTGCAGCTCGTCTCTCAGATCCATCAACAACTGCCAGCATGACGGACCCAAAGATCAAGCCCAGAATAACTGCAGATGAGAGTTAATCAGGGAAAAGCGTCAGTGTGTGTCTAAGAACCCTTTCTGTGTGAACCAATATGTTGAGACTGTATGGCAGTGTTGCCAGAACTGAAATTGTACAAATTGTACACAAATGCATAAAAATAAAATATAGCTGTTTTCAAAAGAAATTAAAGCAGCATTCACATATGTTGATTGTCATTAGCACAGTTGTAAGCATTCATGTATTTTTTACAGCAATTCATCTGTAGGTTAAATGCTTTTGGTTTGTCTGCGTTTTGGAGGCGGGGCTGAGTCAAAAGTCAATTGCAAAACAAGAAAGCAATTTCAAAACATTCATTCAAGGAAACATCCATGAGTTGGACCAAAATGTATTGCGTTTTCAGGCAAGTCCTGAGTAGTTTGGTTAACATCTGTGTTGAACCAAACAAGATGGAGAGGATAGAAGAAAATGCAGTCAGGAAGGAGAAGAGGCCAAGTTTAGGTCAAGTTTTCCTACAAATATACTTACTCTCTCATTTTACAGAGTTCGCACAGACTGCTGTAGGTGACATCATCAGTGCCACAGACAGCGCCAAAGCTGCAGTGGTCTAAATCACAATCGACCTGAACACAGAGATAAGTATGAGGGCACACATATGACATAGCCTGGGAGTACCCATGCTCCTTTGCACGCTTATTTCATTTCACTTTGCAAAGCAGCATGGTGACCATGGCCGTTTCTCTCGCCTGCTTTCGGTATCCAATCACAGAACAAAAAGGGACTAGTACATCCCTCGATTGCATTGTACCTCACGTGGAGGCTCTGGTATTGGCTCTGAGCTATGTACAGACACGATGATAGACATTCGTAGCACCCAATAAACGGCTCTGGACAGAGATGCAATAGGTAGGTCTCCAGACTAAATATCACTTGTGATTTTTAGTTTGGCATTCGCTAGGCTACATATGACAAGTAATGTTCACTGTTCTGCAAGGCGGTCATGATCAGAGATCTTGAACCACCCTGAAGGGGCTTATGCTACATTAATGATTGTTGTCTATAAGATGTCACTTATTATACGGCTACCTATAAATATTGACACATTCAATAGGCTACTTATCTTACCCACTGTATGATGTGTTTTGTAATCTGCATTGCATTATAGGAAAGGGCTTTTTTGATGAATTCATGATGAATTGGTAGCAAAATTTGTTTTGAATTAGCTTCATGACATGACCCTTGGACTGCAATTGTAGCTCTTAGATTCTCAAGAAAACATTTGATTGAGGGATTTTAAAACAGTATTCAGGCTAATGAAATAGGCACTGTTGAGTCACAACTTCATTTGTGAAGCAGTGTGGCATTTTGATTAAAATAACAGAATAAAATGAATTGAATTCCATTGTATGCATGCTAAAACAGATAGGTGTAGGCAACGTGAAATTCTTGAGCAGCTCTGATACATAGCGATCTGCTCCAGTTTAGTTTCACTTTCATTGCGCTTGCTAATACGCCAGACAAACTGGCTAGCAGTTAGCCTAGAACTCTGGTCGCACTCTAGCTGTAGCAAATTGAATTTGCCCAGCAAACTATGTCTGCATCTGAGCTGTTTACGCTCTAGGTTGTATTCAGTCATAGTGGTGTTTAGCCAATCACAAAGCTAAATCTGGACTGGGAGTTAATGGGCAGGCTTAGCGTTTTGTTTGAATGACTTGGTATGTGATAGTCTGGTTTGTCAGGCTATGAGGCTGTCACGATAATGGAAAAAGCCTCTTCAGACCGATGCAGGTCTTGGAATCACTCTGAAGGGGCTAATGCCAGGTCAATTACCACCTTGCATCTTCTATTCTTTTAAGTATAAATATCCAGAGTAGACAAAATGTTTGTTTGTTGAGCTTATCATTGATTATAAATAAAATTGTGTGTTGTATCAGCGCAATGATATACCCCACACAATGCCCTTATAAGTGATTTCGGGTTGAAATTGCAAAAACGAGAAAAAAAATGATTACGAATGGATTTTTTTTTCACACCTTTGGTGGCCTTCAGTTCAATGTTGGGTCCCTAAATTGGCCCTCACTTATCAAAATAGAGTATTTTACACTGTATTTCTTCTCTTTGAACAAGAAAGATATGATTTAGTGGTTATTTACTGCTGGGTCCCATGGCCCTGATCCAGGTGGCCCAGGTGGCGACATCCTTTCAGAACGGAGAGGAGCAGGCAGTCCACATGGCACACCTGGCCCAGGTGGCGACATCCTTTCAGAATGGAGAGGACCAGGCAGTCCACATGGCACACCTGGCCCAGGTGGCGACATCCTTTCAGAACGGAGAGGAGCAGGCAGTCCACATGGCACACCTGGCCCAGGTGGCGACATCCTTTCAGAACGGAGAGGACCAGGCAGTCCACATGGCACACCTGGCCCAGGTGGAGTCCTCCTTTCAGAACGGAGAATTCCCCTTGCACCACGTGTAGGAGGTCGAACACAACACAATCCTCCTTTGAGTGTGTGTGTGTGTGTGTGTGTGTGTGGGAGAAAGAGAGAGAGAGAATATGAAAGAGTATGTTAGACAACATTCATCCAGTGTAATAGCATCTCCAGTTGCCACTTAAAAAGAGAATCCATCATGTGTGTTAAGCATGCCTATTTATTTGTGTTTATGGATTCCTGAGTGTATAAGTTACATCCCTATGAAGCTTGAGTGTACTTGCATCATAACAAGTATGCTAAAACTGCACCTCTTCTTTCCAACTCTAAGTACACGATTATGCAGAACAGACATTTGTGATTATTATTTCAACATGATAATATAGAGATATAGTTTATTTTATCCCAAAGGATAGTTACAATCAAGTATACTACTTTTTTCCCTGGGTTATCATAGTCTTTTTGTGAAACCCGGCTTTATAACACTGATATAGTATGCCCGTAATGTACTGTATATGTTTGTGTGTGTGTGTGTGTGTGTGTGAGAGAGAGAGAGAGCGAGAGAGAGTTCTTACCAGTAAAGTAGAGTAGAACACAGAGTGTGATGGTGATGCTCAGCTTCATGATGGCTTCAGAAGGAACAGCACTGTTGACTATTCAGTATGGAAACTTCAGTCTCCTCAGCTGCCCTTTTATACAGTAGGCTAACCTCCTCAGCCCTTACCTACTGCTGTATGGTTTGTTTATCTGTGTGTATCTGTGTGAAGAAAGACACACATAAACACCATCCAGTGCCATCCATCATGTCTTTATATGGTAATATGCTGGTAAATGATCAATGATGGTGCATTTTCATGCAGTGAATGAGATGGCAGTCTTTCATTTATGGCATCAGTGATGAAGCAATGAGATGCAGGGCCTGTTGGCAACTTGGGTGACCTCATTGCACTTTTAGACCGACAGAGAATCGTGCCGGTGCTGGTGCTAGTTTTCTACTAGTATTATACTGTATTCACATCAAAAATCAGACTAAAGAACTAAAAATTGGTTCCGTGCTTTTGTGGTGTCTGTACCCCCTGGCAAAAAAAAAAGAAGAAGAAAAAAAAAAGAAAATAAGTTGGGTTGCATAACATCTATAAGAATAAAAAAAGTCTGCTGCAACCAGGATTTAATGCTCCCACAATTTTTTTATTTTACCGTAACGTTTCGGGTATGCACCCTTCTTCAGACGTTGCATAACATCATCATAATATTTACAATAATTTCAGTAGAACAATATTTGAATCATGAAATATGCTAGGTGAAATGAAAAGTATATACTACAAGATAGTATAGTATATTTACAATAATAATAACTTTATTGCAAGCAAAAATAATACTGTAAAAAATTAAACACATTGTGTGAACATGAGAAATTTAATTGGACTAGCCCAATATCCTTAATTCATCCATAAATTATGACAGGCACAGCCCAAAAATAACTGTCGGCCCTATGGTCAGTCCACACCTGCACGGCAATGAATACTGCATTGATACCTGGGGTTTGGGTATTGTAGCCTATTATCTATTCTATTGTGTCTTTTTTGTTTCGTTTTTCCTGAATAACCAGTGTCCTATATTCATATTAATGTCAGGCGGCCCAGTGTGGCTTATTAGGGGCTTTTTTTCAAATCAGTATCTTGATTTGAGAGTTAATTGTACAATATGTATACAAGATATTGGATATCAATCCAAAATTACAGATCCCCAGAACAAGTGTGTGTAGTGTGGGCTTTTCTTTGCTAACAAGTTGAACTTGATACCTTTCAGTAGCTTTTAATTACAACCACAAAGGGTGGTATTCTCCCAGGTGCTTAAGTCCAAAAAAGTGCTGTAATAGCTCTGTGTGTTTTAGCCTGAACTAGGAACGTTTTTGACATCTGGGAGAATGACGCCCAAAGCTTTTGTATTTCAAGCTTTGTTTTATGTTAGGATAATTACAAAGTCTTATGTTCAGGGTTTGTTTATAACCTCAATCTCACATTAAGTCTTCTTGTACTCTTTGGTAGTTCATATTTCATATTGCAGCACAATCTGGAGGAGAAGCATGAAGTTTGCGACATTATGCACCATCAAGATTGACAATCTCTCTCATACACACGCAGAGGGCACATTAGGGCTAGTGCAACACACACACACACACACACACACACACACACACACACACACACACACACACACACACACATCCCATTGTTGAAGTGGTTCCCAAGACGTTGCAATGGTGCTGGAAGCTGTAGCTAGGCCGTTGCTAGGGCGGATATACTGGTTGCTATGTTAATCATATTGATGCCAGCTCATTAATGTGGAAGTTGGTGCAAAGGATGAAAGTTGCATTTACAGTTGGAGGAAGAAAAAGTAGATATTGTCTTTCATGTCTTTATATGGTACAGTACTACTAATTGAACAATGATGGTCCGTGTTCTCACAATAATGACTTACCTCACTCACGTCAGATCATGCGCTACGTAACTTTCGTAAGGCCTCCGCGCAACGATCTGATGTTGATGCCATTGGGAGGGATTTCAAGCCCAATATTTCCTAACCGGACCAGTCAGGGCTGCTGGCTGCTGTAGAGGGTGTGACGTAGCGAAGAAGCAACTGTTTTGAATCCAACCAATCCAACAAACGTAACCAGCGTCATCGGTTGGTTTCGATGTGGTTGGCTGAAGTGTACGTCAATTAAATTGATGGACAAGCCGTTTGTCCAGTTAGATTCAAGGATTTCTGGCTCCTGAAATAAATCCTCTATCGCGGAGGATCAGATGTTCGCGCGTAGCGCTACATCTGACGTGAGTGAGGTAAAATAATGACAGGGCACATCTCATAAATGCCAGTGTTAGTGATGATTGATGTGTTTGTGTGTGTTTACATTGTGCAAGAGAGAGCTCAATGTTGGTTATAACCACAAAATTGCATAATTGCATGTAGCCAATCTCTCGCAAAGAGAACTCTCCCCCTTACCACCACCACCACCACCTCACACACACTCACCATCATTACCTAACACACACACACACACACACACACACCAGTCATAGTCAAGTCAATCAGAGGGTGACTGGAGTGTAGTAAGTGAGTGTGTGTGCATGGGTCTTTGACCCTAAGGTCAATATGAAGACAGGAGTGTTCAGATGTTTTATTATTGAGTCAATGGTTGGAGTGTGCGTGTGTGTGTGTTCACATGCATGCTACACACAGGAGTGTGTGTGTGTGTGTCTGATCCTGAGGTCATTGTAAGAACACAGGAGACAGGAGAGGTCATGCTCATATGCTTTATTATTGGGCCAAATTGACTCTGGATCAGGAGAAGTGATGCTCATATGCTTTATTATTGTATCAAACTGACTCTGGATCAGGAGAAGTGATGCTCATATGCTTTATTATTGTATCAAACTGACTCTGGATCAGGAGAGGTCATGCTCATATGCTTTATTATTGTATCAAACTGACTCTGGATCAGGAGAAGTGATGCTCATATGCTTTATTATTGGATCAAACTGACTCTGGATCAGGAGAAGTGATGCTCATATGCTTTATTGTTGTATCAAACTGACTCTGGATCAGGAGAGGTTATGCTCATATGCTTTATTATTGGATCAAACTGACTCTGGATCAGGAGAAGTGATGCTCATATGCTTTATTGTTGGATCAAACTGACTCTGGATCAGGAGAAGTGATGCTCATATGCTTTATTGTTGGATCAAACTGACTCTGGATCAGTGGTCTGCCAGGCTTGACCAGCAGTGGAGATCAGTGAGTGCTGCAGCTCGAGCTCATCTCTCAGTCTCCAGCTCGCCGGACCCAAAGATCAAGCCCAGAACGTCTACAGATGAGAGTTATCAGGGGAAAGTGTCAGTGTGTATGCGTCTAGACCGAGTTTGCGAAACGGCAGCTAACACTAACAGAATGGGGCATGTCAAAACGAAGCCTAATTTTGACATGCCCCATTCTGTTACTGTTAGCTGCCGTTGATGCGCGTGCACACACACACACACAAACACACACACAAAATTGGATGAGATCTGGTCCTCTGTAGGTGATGCAGCAGGCATACAGCACACACACACACACACACACACAAAGCTCGGTGAGATCCCTAATGGCTGATGCCACCTCTGTAGTTTTAGCACGATGCCATACTGTTGCTAGGCATGATAAGAGGTAAACAGTGATGGGGCATGTTCTGAAGCTACAGAGAGATGGTAATCTCAGTGATGACTGCTGGCACATGGTGTGTTTGTGTGAGTGTGTGTGTGTGTGTGTGTGTGTGTGTGTGTGCATGACATTAACACTTTGAATGCCAGAAACGTAATGTTACGTTATAACTTGTCATGCGTTGAGTGCCAAAAACGTAATGTTACGTTTTTGCCTTTTTTTTTAATTTACGAAAATAGAAACCCTCACACAGGTTATATATGATTTTTGGAACTCTGTGATAAATAGAACTGAAATAAATTACGATCGGAAACTCATAAAAACTCACGATCTGCACATTTTGTCTGGACATTTTCACATCACAAGGCAGCATTTGATTACTATTGCAGCATTTGTGTCAAATAATGCACGTCATGTCATGTTGTCCTTTCGCGGGTTCGTCACTAGGTGGCAGTCTCACCACAGGCATGATTCGGCTTGTGCCACTCCAGGGTATATACAGGAATCCTGGTGCTGAATTTACTACCATTTACTACCTTTTTTCCTACCTTTTACAATATTTTTACTACCTCCAAACATCTAGCAGCGCACTTTTTTTTTCTTTGGGGGCGGTGGCATCCTAAATATTCCGACAATTTTGGTACGATCAGTGATCCAGAACACAATCTGGAATTTATGTTGTGTCTTTGTCCACATTGCCTTGGAACAGGTCTGCGCTCTCTCAGTGCTTTTCTAGTTTGTCAATATTAGGCTATGCCGCCAAAGTTTGAAAACCCACAATGATTCTTTCTGGTTACAGTACATACAGTAGAAGTAGATACCCTAAATTAAAGGAGCCTGGATAGGATTCCCCCCCCCCCCCACCCCTCTCTCTTTCCTTATGCAACCTACTGTATAAATTCAGGGACACTTCATGACAAAAATGCAACTAAAATCTGAAATATCTATTTTTGCTTTAGTCCAGTGGTTCTCAAACTTTTTTAGCTCAAGGCACCCCTTCAACATTTTTTGCATTCACAGCACCCCTATATTACTGTAAATTCTTGCTTATGATACAGCTTACTTGTGTCAGGACACCGTATTAGGCTATACTTCCATCATCATCTTCACTTTAACTTTCAGGATCATATATATTATTGTTCTGATTATGTTTATTATTTACCTTTATCTTTATCACTCATGTGCACATATAAGGTTACACGGAGCTCATCATAAGAGAACGGGATTGGGTGAGAGCCGTCTGGCCTTTCCCCATTCAATTTTTCATGAGTCCTATGCGCAATTCAGCGCACAGGCAGGCGCATGCTGACAATAGCTTCAGTGATCTTTCCACATTTCTTTGAAATACTCAAAATCACTGTATGTTTGAAACACTTTAAAAAAAAATCATTACTGACGTGCTATTTGGCTATATTTTCTTAAATCTAGCCTCATTCATGGCACTGGTGATTTGCAAAGTCAAGCTAGCTAGCATAAATGACGGTTCATTTGAAAACGTTTTGATCCTTACGGGGCTTTGACGGATAATGTAGCCGAAATGTATGGCATCGAGGCAAAGACTAGTGAGCGGATATGAAAATATGAAGCCTATGCCTCAAAAGACAGAGTGGAAGTAATTTAGACATCTAAATGGAAACTTTTTAACAGATGACAGACAAATTCTACATCAAAATTTTAAATATTTTGCGGCTCCCCTCTTGCGCTTCGGCAGAACGGTTTGACAATAAATAGGCTGTAGGGGTTTAGCGAAAGCGATAGATAGTCTCGATGGATATTCTCATCCGCAATGACCTGCTTCACCCACTGTCTCTGGTGCAACATTTATCCTCATGGGTGTTTTAAGTCCTTAATGACGTGACAGACAACAAAAAAGGGGCGACAGTTTCACTCACAGCCTTTTACCTCAAGTCGTCTAATCTTCATAGCCTTCGTTACTGTTCCTTTATTTGAAATTAACTAATAGCGAACTTGCGAAGAGATCTGGCAGGTAGCCTACCCAGATTGATTGAGCACGCGTGAGGTAGGCAGGTGTGACATCATCTGCAGCTTATCACTCAGGTTCCACTCGCAACGCAAAATAATACAGTAGGCTAAGTCCACAGAAGTTTAGTAATTTAAGGAGTTAGGATGGATGTAAGTTAAACAAATTGAAAAATTCATAGCGTCATTTGGATGGGGGCTCATAAATTTACTACCTCGTCAGATGACGCTTCTTACTTTTTACTACTTTTTACTGGCCTTAATTTGACCTAATTTCATTTACTACCTTTTACAACTTTTTACAAACCCGCGGACACCCTGCACTCCTCGAAACTTGACAGAGAACACTCCATCATAATCATAAAAGAAGCGATATCTCCTTTTCTAGAAAAAAACAAGGATTTTGATGAAAACTACCCACTGTTTAGCTTGGGATTTCTCAGGAACGGAGGCATGTAGAAATAAACGGTTTTCACCCACTGAGAGCTCAGAGTCTTACCTTTCAAATGACCCATAGTATGTGTCCATAGCTATAACACAGAATACGCTGTGGCTCTATAAAAATAGGCAACAGTGGCCTGGATTGCTGGCACTCTGGGCCAAAGCTTGTTAAAAACACCTGGCAACCAAACTGTTAAGATTAAGGTCACATGTTAGGATCAATCTATTTAATGGGACCAGCTTCAGTGGCAGCTGTAGGCCTATTCCTTCTCTTGTCTGTCTGAGCATTCAATAGTAATTGACAGCTGGCAATTGTAAGTCACTTTTGATAAAAGCGTCTGCTAAATCTTTAGCCCTAAATGTAAAAGTCATGTAAAGATTCACATAGACCAATATACACTCTGCTTTTTGCTCAACAGACCCACACACAGAATAACACATAGCCAAGAAAATGTCAGTTTCCAAAATCATAGGTGCAACCTTGTTGGCTCCAATGCAATTTCCTATTGCCAACTAAGTAAGTTACTAGCCGGTTAGCAACTATGCTTTTGGGAAACGGACACGAGGTCCTATTATCTAGTAG
>JAODXP020000017.1:17940118-17942618 GCA_027497455.2 Sardinella longiceps
TAACTGAAATACAGTATTGCGCAGAGCTACTACATCAGCGCTAAGGAATAGCTCTGTAAAAATCACTGTTCATTCTCCCTGGTTGGAACGTGTTTTGGCAAGAACGTGCAACAAAAAGAGAAGTTTAAAATATGGCAGTAAATATGAATCCTGTCAGATTGTCTATGTCTATGGCAGAACATTATTTACCTTGACATGACAATGCATTGTTGTGAGAAAAACACAATCGTGCAATGATTCGAGAAATGTACAAAAACAACTGAGAAAAACTGTAACAGTATACATGTACTTGTTTTAAGACTAATTTTATGTACCGTTATTTTTTCCTGTACTAGCCTGAATACTGAGACCTGAAGCAGGAGGAATGTGAATATTACACAACAATACAATCTTTGTGGTTTACTGTAAATGTACATATAGTGTGAGCACACACACACACACACACACACACACACACACACACACACACACACACACACTGCACGGTGGGACATGTATTTATTCAGTGCATTATTTATCCCTCCCAGGCCACTACCATATGTGGCTTATTCCACAGGTGTGTGACAGACAAGCACACATTTCTTTGGAAGTCTTCCCACCACACCATGTGTGTGTGAGCCAAGACAACACACACACACACACACACACACACACACACACACACACACACGAGCCATTCAGCCATCACCTTGTCTACAGTCTCTGGTACACACAAAGGCACTGTGAGACATAACAACTCAGACCATACTGTATGCCATAAAGACCTGGAATTATTTCAACATCTAATATACAGTAATGGTGACACACATGAATCAAAGTGATGAAAGTTCTGCTTGATAACACATATCCCACGCTAAAAGCTTACCATGCCAGAGAATGTTCATTCCAGAAATACGTACAATGCAAACACATTCTAATAGTACAGTATATAACCTCCTGACCTAATCATCACACATGTGTTCTATATTACTCTATAATTCACTGGGACTCCAACTTTCAAACTTCCACTGGTGTTTACTAGTTCTAGTGATCACCAGTGACTCTCATTACAAGTCTCTCTTCACTTCCCCTGAAATTGAGCAGCCGCTGACACAGGCATTACTGTAATCTTATCTAAACTCTTCCTTAGTGTCAGGGCTCTAATTACCATCTACCATCCATCGTCACCCAAATCCTCAGCCTTGCTATGGAAAATCACTCTGTAATTGGGCCTTAATCAAAGCACTAATCTTCATCTACCTGTAAGTTGTCTCAGTTCTTTATCATCAGATTCTTTTTTTCTGTTTCTGATGCAACTGAAGTCAAATATTTTTACATCTATGACTAGTTTTGTTCTGGAAACGGGCTGCAGGATATGAGGTGGACGTGTTATGACCAACTCCTGTCACAATTTCATTCACACTTGTGTGTCATGAATTCAAGTCACATTGCTTGTCAGCTGAGATGAGCTCATTCTAGGAAGCTATGCGCTACATTTACTCCCTATGAACATACACACACACACACACACACACACACACACACAGAGATATCATTCTCATGATGATGATAATGATGACTTTCTATATGAACGCTTCCTCTTTGCCTCATCTACCACACACAGCAGTCTCTCCGTGGACCATTTTAAAACATGAGCATTTTAGCTTGACATCACAGAGAGAGACAGACAGACAGACAGACAGAGAGAGAGAGAGAGAGAGAGAGAGAGAGAGAGAGAGAGAGAGAGAGAGAGAGAGAGAGAGATCTGATCTTGAATCTGATGAGATGACAAAGGACTGATGGAACAGCATGGCATATGATTCAGACAGGACACTGGCACGGACACTGGCACAGCAGGGGCACAGGATGGACACAGAATGGGCTTTCAAAACGGGCCTGGATGGTTATGACTGATGGTTATCTGTGGCAGCTGTTGCTGTGATGGGATGGCTGGCCTAGATTAGAGCCAAACTGAGCAAGTCTCAGATTAGCAACATGCTACCAACCATGAATGAGGGGAGGGGCTTTTCTGAGACACACACACACACACACACACACACACACACACACACACACACACACACACAAACTCATATGAATAACTACAGAGAGGGAGCTAATTGGTTAGGCACACCCGCTAGCTAGACAGCTAGTCTTATTTTATGTGCACACTGGGCATCTGAAGGCCAACCTCACATGAATGGCATATAAGGAGGAGGGGCTTAGACAAAAGGCACACCCCCTGTATGAATGACTTAAAGCAGAGGGGTGTAACACCCTTTTATGAATGATAAGTAAATTCTTGCTTGAAATGAGTAGGTCTGACTAACTTGAATATGATTCCTGATGACTGACTATGATTTTCTGATTTAATGCAATTTCGTTAAGTGGGGAAATTCCTCAGAAAGATCTCAACAACCCAAAATGGCCTCTATTTGTCATCTGAAATGTCACAGATGGTGGAATGTGTTTCCTTTAAATCTTGTAAGACCCTGTGTGAGAGGAGGAGACAGGGTGGTTC
>JAODXP020000017.1:17947618-18045118 GCA_027497455.2 Sardinella longiceps
TATGGGGAAAGACTCCATGGTCCTATTGGCCCTGATGACAACACAGGAAGCCAGCCTTTTTCAGGGTAATACAGAGAGACAAGGAGGGAGGACTGGAGGGGACTGAAGGGGGCTAAAAGAAAGCCACACACATAAATGCATTATCATGACTGTGCAAGTTAAGCAAAACACAGAATTTAATCACTGAGCCACCAACTACTGCCTAGTAATACAGCCAGGGCCTAATTGGTGGTAGTGGTTGGTGGAGCAGGCCTACATAGCCGGGAGCAGCTGGGTTGTAAAGGAATGTACAACATTTTCGGAGACAAATAACTAAGGGGAAAATAATGTGGTTTCAACTGGGCAAAAAGGGATAGAGGTTTATTTGGGTGCTTGAATGTGTGTGTGTGTGTGTGTGTGTGTGTGTGTGTGTGTGTGTGTGTGTGTGTGTGTGTGTTGTTTGGTATGGATATACATATCTGCTAATGATGGCCAATCCTAGAGTGATGTGTGTCATTACATAGTAAATTGGTTTGAGCGCCACCGTGTCCTTCTCAGTTTTTAATTTCAGCAATCTGAGGAAAGATAACTCCAATGTCTCTTCAAATGATGTGATCTACATATGAGCAATCAGATGGAAGAACAGATACAGCCTCAGGCAATGTTAGTGTAAATCTCTCTAACCTCAAAAATGTATTGACAGTTTAATAATAGTATATTTATAACGCTATAAAACAGCATGGCGGAGAGTAATCGAGTCAGAGTCCAGTTTATGTTATCACAAAATCCTGGAGAGAGTCCTGGAGTAATGACAGACCTGACCCACTTATGGGCTAAAATCCCCCGTTTCTCCTGGCCTTTTGGTTCTGTCCTGGTACAGCGTGTTCTGAAGCGGGTCTGAGCACTTCAGTGAGGGAGGGGGTGACGCTCTCTCTCTCTCTCTTTCTCTCTCTGTCTGTCTCTCTCTCTCTCTCTTTCTCTCTGTCTGTCTGATGAGGCTAACCCACTGCCTCATCTGTCTGGAGGGAGGGAAGGAAGCCTGAGGTATGAGACCATTTCATTTAATAAGATTTCATGTCTGTTGTTATAATAATGTCATATGAGAAAAATATCGCCACATTAGGCAAAAGGTGCATCAAAAACCTTTGTGAAGCCTTTATTGTATAACCCTACCATGGTCTAGATCTAGACAGATAGCCATTTTTCAACGTTTACAATTGTCCAGGGTTTAAGATGAAGGCTAGAGTACAGTAAGGATTAAGGCTGATGGGTTACGTAACAGCATGAGATGGCTGTTATATACTGTACATGCACTGTGTGCTGTATTACAATGTGTAGCAATCACAAATCAAAACAAACCCCCTTTATGAGGGTCTTCAAATGGTTCATTAACATTGCAGTGGACCTTCACTTACTGTAGGCCTCTCAGACCACCTGTGTTAGGACCACCATATGTGGAGGAAGACTGAGACTCTTTATAGGAAAGAGGGCGGCATCTCACTGATCCAAACCAGCAGTAGCAGCAGCAGTGCCCTGCAATCTTGTGAGGCCGGAACAGAATCCCCTCCCTCTTCCTCCTCTACATCCTCCTCCTCTTTCTCTCTCTCTCTCTCTCTCCCTACATCTGCTTTGTCCTTGTCTCCTCTTCCTCCTCTGCCTCCTCCTCCTCACTTCCCACTCTGCTGTACACTGATGCTATTGCTGAGTCTCTACCCTACTCTGCCCTGCAAGAGGACCAGAAGCTGAGTGAATCTTGACAGAGTTTGGCCCACATTATGGTCAGATCTCAGAGCTCAGCGTTCAGTCAGGCAAACTGATGCTGGACTCAATACTAGGCTTGCACACAGACACACACACACACACACACACACACACACACACACACACACACACACACAGATTCCAGATAAGATCAGAATAGAATTGGAATATGAACTAGAGGCTGAGATAAGAGATAGATCCCGTGGCTGATACAGATGAACAGATCCATGATAGATGTAGGCCTCGCCTGGCCCTCATTCGGCCCTGATCTAGCACATGGTTCAAAGAGATAGGCTTGAGAGAGGCCCTGTGAGGCTTGATGAAGAGACAGACAAAAGCCCAGTACTGTATATTATGGTCTGCATCTGAGCAAACATGGATGGGCCAGATCTGAGTCAGTTCCAGAACCAAAGCATCTGAGCATCAGGAGAAGATATATAGAGACATTCTAAATCATATAGAGACATTCTCGATCTAGATCATTGAGACATTCTAGGTATTCTAGATCCAAGCAGACAAAATCCAGACCTAAGCCCGAATCGGACCAGATCAGGGCCAGGCCAGGTGTGAGAATGACATGAGAATCAGAGCTGCTGCTGCTGTGGCTACTGCTGCTGTTGGGTTGGTCGGGGGGGACAGACTGCTGCTCCCCCTCTCCCTCTGCATGCCTGAGCCCATTGAAAAAGGTCAGACCTCCCAACGCCCTGCCCTGCTCCACACCCAGGAATGCACTAGCTCACAGCTCTCAGCACAGAGGACATGTTTGTGTTTGTCCAGCTTACTGGGGTCTGTCCAGCTGTGTGCTTGAAGGAGTCTCTCTCTCTCTCTCTCTCTCTCTCTCTCTGTGTGTGTGTGTGTGTGTGTGTGTGTGTGTGTATGTGTGTGTGTGTGTGTGTGTGTGTGTGTGTGTGTGTGTGTGTGTGTGTGTGTGTGTGTGTGTGTGTGTGTGTGTGTGTGTGTGAGTGCATTGCATGTGTGTTGGTGTGTGTGTGTGTGTGTGTGTGTGTGTGTGTGTGTGTGTGTGTGTGTGTGTGCGCACATGCCTTTGTATCTGTGTGACACATCCCAGTGTTTGGGCTCACAGTGGGGACAAACACACTTGCCCAGCAGTGAGGAGCAGGCGACCCTGGTGACTCTGTCAGGGCTGTGCTGTCAGGGCTGTGCTGTGCTTTGTCCAGGAAGCCCCTGAAAGGAGATGACGAAAGGATCTGGCAACGGACATAAACAACCAGCAACTACGCTTACATTTCCAGTCTGTCTTTTTAGCAGACTGAAGCTTTTATCTGAAGAGACTCACGACTAATGAAACAAAGCTAACAAAGTGTGTATATATCAGGATCAGTTCAACACTGAAAAAAACACATATCCATACCATAAACTGTATGAAAAGATCCATACATAGTTCATATTTTGTGTTAGCTTTCTAGCGCCAGTAAAAGGAAGCTAAACAAGCAGGCGCCATGTATAAAGACTTCAGTAACTAGACTAAATAAACAGAGTAAAGCAGAGGAATAAAAAAAACATGTACTGTATCTAAAAGAGTCATTTCTTGCTCTTTAGCACGCAAAAACAGATTGCCTGTAAATACTATGAAACAAGAGGAGAAGTTAAAGCCATAATCAGTCTTCAGAAAGGCCTGCTGACAACTCAGTGCTTGCACTGTGGGTCGCAGTCCAGGCCTTTGGCTGGAGCACTGCGCACTCCGAGACAGCATTTCAATACGGGCCGAGTGAACACGACAAGAAGCACATCCAGTCTGGGAACCAGTCCATCATATGCCACCTCTATTGCTCCTGCCAAGCACGCAAGCCTGTGAGGACAGATCTGGCACTGTGTGTGTGTGTGTCTATGTGTGTGTGTGCGTGTGTGTGTGTGAGAGAGAGAGAGAGAGTGTGTCAGTGTGCACATTTGGATACAGAACTGAGTCCAGGTCAATATACTGACATATTTTGTGACTGTATGTCTATATTTGAAGCTTATTTTTAAACTGTTCCAAAAGCTCAATTGTGACCCATACTCACCAAAGAAGCTAGGCCTCATCTAAAGACAATTTTATCAAACCAAACTAGATGTTGCTCCATAGTCACATACAGCCACCCAGACTGTATGAGTGACACAGTAAAACACCCAACATGTTATGAAAATGATGATTAAATGATTCAATTGTGTTATGTGTTCAGATACAACGTCAAGGAGTCCAATGACCATCCAAATAGATTACGAACATTTTTGAGAGGGGGAAAAAATGACTTTGGTCACTTTGGATCAGATCAAAACAGGAGCGTTAGACCAGTGAGACCAAACCACCTGAATAGGCCTACTCAGCTTCCCTCCCACATTCGGAAATACTGAAGCACTTGAGGAAATAGTGTCATTCATATTTGATGCTTAACAGGTTGTGTTAGTGGAGGTGTTTGGACTGGTGTTGTGTTGAAACCACACCAGTGAACTGGCTGGGGAGGTTGAGGAGAAGGATCTGGATCAGACTGAAGAATTCGAGTGCAAGGCAGGAAAACCAGTGAAGGCTCTCAGCGGAAACAACAGGCAGGTAGTGTAAGAGGGGTGGGTCTGCAGAGCACTCTGAGAAACATGGAATTGTGAAGGTCAAGGGGAAAATGTGACTCATTCTTTCTCTCCTTTCACATAGGAAACTAACCAGGCTTCCAATCTCCAAAGGTTCCAACATGGAATTACATGGGAAAGGGGAAAAAAAAAGCCTTGTTTCAAATGATGACCTCATCAAAAGTTCTAAACATGCTACATTGTTATAAATATATAAATACATGATATAATATGTTTGCAAAGATTTGTGTACTAATGTATTTTTCACAAGAAAATGAGAATTGCCTAGCTTGACAAGCAAGAACCCATCAAGACCAATTGCTAGCAATACATCTATATTTTCTGGGCTAGGCAGTGCTGTGATTGCAGTAGAATGACATCCAATAATATTATTCCCATTATCTTGTGCCCCCAAACTGTCCTTCATTCAGAGAGGGAGGTATGCTGTGTTGTGCTGCTGTGCTGTGATATGGTCCCTACTCTCTGACAATTCTGAGTTCATCCCACTCTCTCTCTCTCTCTCTCTCTCTCTCTCTCTCTCTCTCTCTCTCTCTCTCTCTAATCTGGTGACCTCATGTCTGGTGGGGTAACATCCCTCGTCCATCTGTCTGCCTCTGTTTCTCTCACTCTCTCACTTGCAGTCCAGCCAGCTCCTCTCTCTCAGAGCTTACCCAGGGGGATTGCAGAGCCCTCATTCCCGACCAGCCCTTGGCCACACCACCCACCCAGCTTGGCCCTGACCTGACAGCCAGGCCAGCAGCATCCCCATGCCTAAAGCACTAACTGTATTTGAACCCCCACTGCTCAATGCCCCACAGGATAGGTATGACTATGCACGGGAGGAGCAACAGATAGATGAGCAGGCAGGCAGAGGCAAACGCTAACAGACACATCGCCAAGCTCTAACCCAAAAAAAAGGATGGAGGGAAGTAGAAGGGCAAGGAGAGGTGAAAAAGGAATGAAGGAGGAGGAGAGGAGAGGAGAAGCAAATTATTGGGGAAATGGAAAGAGAGGAAAGGAGATGGCTAAAATAAACAGTATGGTGCTGTACAGGAAGATAAGGTAGTGTATAGTCTGCATGACCCCATCACTTCTGCTAATGTGATCCAGCCCCAATGCACCTTGGGATTGAGTTGCAAGCACAAGATGACATCACTTCCTCATTCTTCAGTGACCAACTTGTAAGAAAGATGGCAGTCATGGGGTCTTAGTAGCCTGTGAACGCTTGCAGTGACCCAGAGAAATGGACATGTGGACATTTACAAAAAGCTTTGTGTGGGACAAAAAAAATGTCTTCTTCATTTGTTTCATATTTGCACACATACAGTACTGAACATAGTTGCTCAAGTTCCTTGACTGATCCTGTTTTCTCCATTTAAACTTATAGCATTACACAAATCCACACAAACGCTACAAAGAAAAATGGCAGCGAATTCAGGAATAAAGCCAAAAAGGAAGTCTTTTATTTTCTAGACACGGCAGAGATGTGTCAGCAGCTCTTGTGACAGATGTGTCTCCTTCTTAGAACCGAAGGTTCCAGTTCCTCTGAGGGTCAGGCCCAAAGAGACCTAGACCTTTGGGTCGCCGCCGGCCCTCGGTTCCCCGCTCCCTGTTGGCACGGGAACAGAGAGAGGAACCGCAGCTTTGAACACAGCAGTGGAGCAGACAGGCCATGCCAGCACCGTCGAGTTACCCTCTGTCACCCTCTCTCTCTCTAACTCTCTCTCTCTCTTCCCCTGTCTCTCTCTTTCTCTCTGTTTCACTTGCTCCCATTTTTGTTTTCCTATTCCTCTGTACCTCTCTCTCTCTCTCTCTCTCTCTCTCTCTCTCCCTGTGCCCATTCTCTCTTCCTGTTGCCTAAGCCCAAGCTATCAACATTACCTCTCTCCTTCCTGCCTAAAATTATGCAGTCTTTGTCTTTGTTTCTCTCTCTCTCTCTCTCTCTCTCTCTCTCTCTCAATCGTTTTTCTCTCTCTTCCTATTTCTAAGTTAATGCTGCTCTTTCTCCTTGGTCTCACTGCCTCACACACTGCCCATCATTGCCTCTGTTTCTCTGATCCTTCCTGCCCAATATGTTCCATTTCTCTCTCTCTCTCTCTCTCTCTCTCTCTCTCTCTCTCTCTCTCTCTCTCTCTCTCTCTTCTGCCCCCGTCCTTCCTGTCCAATATGCTCCATATCGCTCTGCTGTCCTACTTTTCTCCAGCGCTCAGCCTTAGAGACGTGGCAGGCAGCAGACCTCTCCCTAGTGCCTCCACCGGGCCCCCATGACACACACACACACACACATACTCACACACACACACACACACACACACACACACACACACACACACACACACACACACACACACACACAAACTACACACAAACTACACACAAACACAGACACTGAGAAACCTCCAACATCAGCAGCAATACCAACACAACAAAATCTCAGTGCCTCTCAGCCTGCACCTCATCCATGTCTGACACAAAGAGACAAAAGAGAAGAAGAGAAAAGGAAAGGAGAGAAGAGGAAGAAGGGAAGAGGAGAGAGGAGAGGAGAGGAGAGGATGTTGAATGCCACGGAGACTCCATGTCAGTGTTGAGCCATAGCCTAATTGCACTCTGGGGGCTTTATTCAACGACTCCACATTTCCTCCTCGGGTGGGGGGGGGGGGTCTTAATGGCACTCAGGAGCGAACACACACACACACACACACACACACACACACACACACACACACACACACACACACACACACACACACAACACACACACACACACACAACACACTTGGATGTTTGCTGAGCCATATATCTCTTTTACCATCCCACTCCCAGTACTGATGATGTGGATCAGGTGCTGCCATAAGAAGCTCAACAGAAGCTGCCAGTGTGGCATGCGCTGATGATGAAAAAAAAAAAAAAAAAAACACCTGCTCATTACTGCATGGGAGTGAGAGTGTTACATCATCACATTTCAAAGGGGCTGCACCCGCTAATTGACCCTCAGCTGCTTCAGATGAGGAGGAAGGGGCTCATTTGAATAATCTGATAGCTACGCTACGCTACGCTAGCAGCCCTCGTTTAGCAGCCAGCCGACCCTTGTGTCTAGTGCAGGTGAGCTGCCCTGCTCGCACTTTGATGAAGGGCCAATGGTCAATGGTCAGGACCACAGCAATGAAGAGAGAGGAGTACTGTATTACTATACTTTATGCATTGAGTGTGTGCACTATGCACTTAGAGTGGTTCACATACTGTACAGTAGGCAGTGGAGACAGAATCAGTAGCGGAGGAGACTGCTGGAGTGTGTAAATGTCTGTGTGTGTGTGTGTGTGTGTGTGTGTGTGTGTGTGTGTGTGTGTGTGTGTGTGTGTGTGTGTGTAAGTATATGTGCCCTCATACTCCATTACTAATAATTACACCCAAAGTAGTTATGAACTTGTCTGAAAGAGCATCATATATTTTGACACGTACCACTAGCTCAGCACTTCCCTCGATAGAAGCAGGACAGATGTGTACATAATATATAAGTAAATGTTAATGTTAATGTAAACACATGATGTACAGTATGTCAGTCTGCGTTTCCAAGACTATGGCTCCCTGTCAGACAGTTGAGAAATGAAGTTTTGTTCACCAGACATCAGCAGAGGGTGTACATTGAAAAACACACTGCAGTGGTTCTTTCATCAGATAATACAATCAATTCGACAGGAGCTCTAGAGTAGCGTTGGCTGAGTCGATTACAGTGCTTAGCTTGCAGATACAAGGCCTTGAACATTAAAAGTGCCATGATGAGTTAGCCCGTCAGGCCCGCTGGTCCTCCTCCAGCTCATAGCCCACTAAACAAATGCAAAACTGGGGCACAAGTCACGGCTGCTGAACTAGAACGTTCTACGGGACTGTCACGAGAATTAACCGGCACATCCTTTAGCGCTTTTAATTAACACATGGAGATGTACCCGTTAGGAGCAAACGAGCGAGTGGTGGTGGTGTGTATGTGTGTGTGTGTGTGTGTGTGTTTGGAGGAGAAGGTGCAGGCTAAGCAAGGATTTGGGCCAAGTGTGTGTGTGTGTGTGTGTGTGTGTGTGTGTGTGTGTGTGTGTGTGTGTGTGTGTGTGTGTTTTGAGGGGGGAATACCAGAGTGCTATCCCCACTAAGTAAAGTCTCCTCCCTGCTGGAGCACACTCCGCTTCTAGGCATATTCCTGACAATGCTCAAGTTTCACAAAACAGCACACACACACACACACACACACACACACACACACACACACACAAATCCACCACTTGTACAAAACCATGTAAGGTCACACATACCAAACACACACACACAAAAAACACACATGCCTGTTCCATCTCAACTTCCTGGCCAGATGTTTTTGTTACTTTTTTGGAATTGGGAGTACGAAAAAGTGCTCCATGCTCCATCGTCTGGCATTGCATTCCAGACAAACTGTGCCGAATGTGGATCTTACACTGTGAAAGCATGGGGTCAAAGACAGCCTCCATGATGTGTTGTTTATTGTGATACTCATTACTACTTGTTGAAAGAATTAGTCATCAAAGGTTTGTTGACACTGCAAATGTATAGACTTCCTGATAATGCATATGTGAATGTTTTCAGAGGATGCATTATAAAAATCATAAATAAATAAATAAATAAATAGAATTGAGTTAGCTTCAACCTAAATACAGGGCAATACAGCTTACATGTAATACAGCTTAAGTCCAAAAAAGTGCTTAGTGCAGTCTGAAATGCATGGAGCTAAGCACTTTTTTTTTTTTTACACTTAAGCACCTAGGGGAATATCACCCACAATGCATACTGTATGCATAGAAGCATCAGTAACTATGACAACTATCTCTGGAGTCTAGAAGCTGGTCTTGGCTAGTTCCTGTATGGAGGACTCACTGTACTGTATACTGTTCCTGTTATGTAATACTATAACACTAATTAGTTAGGGTAGCCCTACAGACTGACTCATTGGCAATTAATCTCTTCATTTATCCACAGTCAAACTGTCAAAAATATGCTTGTTCTGTCCTTATCTCTGCTGTCAGATTTGTGTGTGTGTGTGTGTGTGTGTGGGAGAGAGAGAGAGAGAGAGAGAGAGAGAGAGAGAGAGAGAGAGAGAGAGAGAGAGAGAGAGAGAGAGAGATGGCCGCTGTTTCATCATTCAAGAAGGTTCATTGGTATGGCGCCATCAAGAACAGACGTTAACAGTATACCGAATCAAGAGCTTCATCCGGGGGAAATGCAAAGGTGACAGGTGGAAAAAACATCGACCAAACATACTGATACAGCACATCCCAGTTCAGAGAGAAGACTCATTTGCCTGAGGACTCCTCGGTTAAGGGAGTGTGTGTGTGTGTGTGTGTGTGTGTGTGTGTGTGTGTGTGTGTGTGTGTGTGTGTGTGTGTGTTACAGATGAAACAGAAGAGATATAAAACATGACATGGCTTTTCCATTCATCGACAGAGATACTAAAGCAAAAGCAAAGAGTAACATTGAGTACAATGTCATCTTTATGCAAAGTGGAGAAGCAAAGCCAGTACTCCTGATGCTGAGCAAAGGCTTCCAGTAGGCTACTGTATAAAAATGTATTTCTGGGAAGAACACAAAAGCTTTAATCGGCCATACAAATCTGCTACCCTTTCTCTTCTCTGTGCCAAGCGGATTCGATGAGACGACCCAACCCGACCCAATCTCTACTTCTGAGGACAGGAGCACATGGTGTGCCTGAGTAAGATACCTATCTTTTTAAACTTCAGAGACAATGCATTGTGTGAGGCGCATTCCTGATAAATTATATGGCACAGTATTATGGTATGGTCTCTATGGACTACCCTAAGGAGGTTACACAATTCTCCATCTGACTTTTAAAGGAACGCCAAGCAACTTTTAACTAGTAAAGTAGCCTCATAAAAGGCAAACATTCCGATCATTTTCCAAAGTCCCTTTAACACTAAACAATGCAATATCCCTCATCCAGCATCCCTCATCCATCACCCATGTTTTTGCAACTGTATGATTTGTAATTTTACAATTTCACATAAAGATTTGTTGTTTCAGTGATGTGGCTAGACACACAAATCTGAAGTAGACTAAAACAAGACACTTGTGCAACATTGTGGTTCATTCCCATCACATACAGAGTTCCGGCCTAAAAGGCTGCATTAGACAGAAGGTCACCTGCTTTATTGAGCCTTAGCGCAGTCATGTCAGAAAGGCTCTTGATATTTCTCTCCTGTCTGCTAAGAGAGGCCGGGAGTCCTGTCATGCACTCACACTTTCTGTTCACATGCCACTGGGATGGCAGTGTGCTTAGCAAACAATGATGTTATTACTCTGAAACAATTTGAAGATGAAGATGTATGTGTGTGCGTCTGTGTGTGTGTGTGTGTGTGTGTGTGTCAGGCTGTCAGCAAATGGGAGAGTGCCCATATGTCCATAAGCATTTGTGTGTGTGTGTGTGTGTGTGTGTGTGTGTGTGTGTGTGTGTGTGTGCATCTTGTATAGAACACACCAGACATCAGAAGACCTCTCCACTCTTTAGCTGGTTTGGATGGGCTTTGACAGTTTACACGCCATCCAGTTTATGCACCCACCACAAATCCTTGGGGTTTTCTAATAAAAGCGCATCCTCCCTTCTCTGTGTGTGGAATGCAGTGGTTTGTGGTGGCCTAGAAAGTGAAAAAGACGAGCAGGCGAACACATTTGAGAGAGGAGAGTGGGAGGACTGAACCCAAATCTGGCCCAGAATCCTTTGCTATCTGTCTTATCTCCATCACTTGCTCCCCACTCTGCCCCAGACACATGACACTTACACACACACACACACACACACACACACACACACACACACACACACACACACACACACACACACACACACACACACACACACACACACACACACACACACACACACACACACACAGACTGAGACCATGCAACTGAGCAATGGCTCATACACATGTGATCAGAGACTGGGCAATAAAGCAACAGCTTAGGGCAATGGCTTCAGTCCCTGAAACAGCTCTCTGAATTTACAGTCCTTAATCTCCCCCTCCACGCTATAGTCACTGCCAGACCCTGACAAAGTGTGAGCAATGTGACCCATACTCGCCAGTATGAATGGATGACCAAGACCATTGCTGCTTGACAAACTTTAATTTTACACTTGATGAACACAATCGATCCAATGGTTATATTCCTAGCACAAAAAAATAAAAGCATGATGGGGAGGAGCTAAATGATTGAAGTCTAGTGATAAATTATATGTGTCTAGTTTGTGAAAATATATAAATGGAGATGCAAACTGGCATCAGCAATCCTCTCTAAATACATTCATCACACAAGGTCTTATGGCTAATCGAGCAATCCTGTTAGTCCCTCTCGATTGCTCAATCGAGCAATCCTGTTAGTCCCTCTCACTTCACAAAGATCAAAATTAACATAGGAGAAGACACAGGTGGCATGGGTGTCAAGGGGGGGGGGGGTAGTTTAAACTGCATACTTCAGAGCAGGCTAATTAAGTTGATTGACAGGCTTTTCTTTATGCAACTGCAATGTTTCAGGTATACACACACACATACACACACACACACACACTCAAGGCGAACAGCCATGTCCTTCATCAAACCAGTGCAAACAGTGAAAGGCCTTTTCTTGACACCAACACAGAAAACAACTCTTGTGACTTTGTTTTGCCACAGGGCTGAAATGGCAGCACTGAAAAAAAAGAGAGGAGGTTGTTTTGAAATGGTCTCAAAGCAATCCAATAATGGCCTCCCTCGACAAAACACAATAACAGTGCTTTCTTGAAAATCCTCTTACAACTTAATTCCCTACAGTCCAATAAAACCTTAAGAGAAGAAGAAAAAAAACATTCTGACTACACAGTTAGCATGCAGATTTAAAACAAAACATAAATACTAATAATAATGATGATGATAATAATATGAGCAAAACAAAACAAACACATATTTTTTTGGCAGAAATAGTTTAGGATAGCCCAAACAAAGCAGCCAATGCCATTAAAAAAGGATTGATGTGCAATATTGTGAAATCATATTGGGTTTACCAAGGACACTCGAGGAGAGAGTATAGCCCCAGTTTGTAGTGCCAGTGCCCGGAGCTGTGAGCTGGTGCGTGGGTAGCGAGAGGTTCTGGGTGAGGAGGGGAGTGGTGGGCCGGGGTGGGGTGGGGTGGGGGTGGGCCCCTACAGGAAGTGCAAAGCAATGTCAGACATCTCCAGCAGTCAGCCTAATCCACAAACAAGCACAGCGGAGGAGGAGGAGGAGCGACAGAGCAAATCCAATCAAGAGAGGGTGGGGCAAACTCTCTCTCTCTCTCTCTCTCTCTCTCTCTCACACACACACACACACACACACACACACACACACACACACACACACACACACATAGACACACATATACAGTTTAGAGAGACAAACATACAAACAAACTCACATACATTCACACACAAAGTCAAAGTCTGACCGACTGAGAAATCAATACAATGACTCAGCTTATTATAAACTTTAAATGTGTGTGTGTGTGTGTGTGTGTGCGCGCAAGTGTTTGTGCATGCATGCATGCATGCAAGTGTGTGCACTTTGCACAAATATGTGCCAGTGTGTGTACTGTATGTTAATGTGATAGTACAAGATGCTGAAGATGATTAACTTCACTAACGTCAGATGATTCCCTACGCTGCCTGCTGCACTCATCAATCTGAGAGTTCTCTCCTTAGGAGGGATTTTAGGGCTATCGTGAAACACTCATCCAATCAGGAGACAGGGAAGGATTTTAAAATACATGATGTATCTTATTGTGGTTGAATATCACATTAATAAATATGACAGACAAGTGGTTTATCCAATTATATGCAAGGGTTTTTGATGACATACAGTCTTCTGAAGTAAGTGTCCTATGGAAAAGCCTCAGATTGATGAGTATAGCCAAAGAGGATTCAAGCGGATCTTTGGCATAGCAAGCAGCGTAAGGATCATCTGGGGTGAGTGAGGTTAGAAGATGATGCCTTCCTGGACCAAAACCATCCAAGTATTCAAGAGCCCCTATACTGTGTGTGTCTGTTTGCAGTAAACACTGACCCCTGAGTGGCGAGGGCGACTGTGGACATTACACACACTAGAGGCATATCCTCAGGCTCACCTTTACTGTATGTCTCATTTGTACTCTGGCTAGAGAAGGACATGATGTAACACCATTTTTTTCCTCTAAATCCTCCTCAGATATAAGAATAATACAGTATTAGAGTCTGATGCAGACATGCTAGAACAGCGGAAACATCATTCGGTTGGCAATCGGGCAGCCCTCGTTCGATTCCCACTATGACCTCCATGCTGCAGGTCTGCACCACTTCTGCTAAACACCAGTCAACTTAAATTACTTTGATTCTGATTGTATAAGTAATCTATGAACTGTAGATTGTTTCCCCATAGACCTGACGATGAGTTCTGGAAATTTTATATAACAAATTTAGAAAAAGTTTTTACTGTTCATAAGTTCAAGAGCATCCACGGAGGGATTTTATACTTTCTGAAAAACATTCTTGATTGAAAACACACACACACACACACACACACACACAAAACAATCCATTGCATCAATATGGGTTTTAGTGTTTTCTCAGAGCTGAGGCCCTATAGTTATCTTGCTCATGAGGCTTTTCTGTTTCTCACCTCTGCAATAACTCTGCTGAGTGTCCTCAGTCAATGCTAATTCTATCTGCCTCTTCCTGCCATCAGCATGCAACCACTCAGACAGAGCACCCAACACACACACACACACACATACACGCACACACACACGCACGCACAGACACTGCCAAAGCCTTTCTTATGTTCACAGCCTTTGCTTTGAAGAGAGTCTTAACTGTGAAACACGTGTGATGATCCACAACATGTTGGGTCCAACTGTTCAGTGTGATGTTTCATATCATTTTAAATTAGGCAGCAAATTAGGCAATTGCATTATTACTACACATAAATCTGACTGAATTGGGGACTGAATTCCTTGAGCTGTACAAACAATTATTTTGATATATTCAACTGATGAAAAATTGTTGTTGCTCTTGTTGCTGGAAATGATTAAGATTGGAAGCTAAGATTACGGTCTCTTAAATCACGTATTACACTCTAGAAGCTACATTAGATTGTGAAAATTGCCATGCAGAGTAAATCCATACTGGGGTTACTAAACTTGATGTTGGTGAGATGATTAACACTGACAGAATATTTCAGATTCCTCTGAAGACAAAATGTCATTTTAAATAAATTAACCCCAAGTAAAAGCAATGGCATATGTGTAGCACATGTCATCTCTAAACGAGAACATGTTTACTGTATGTTTATGTTTTAGAACAAAAATGTTCTAGAACAAATTTTGTTTTTTTTTAATCTCAAACTGTGGGTGTTCCACGACAAAAGACACCAAAAAGAACAAAGCAACTGAGCCACAGACAAAGTTTCTATGTGTAGTAAAGCGTTTTGGGCCACAAAGAATAAGGAAAAAAATGTGAATTCATCCTTTTGTCAATCTTGGGAATGGGACACCCAATTTGTGCAAAACTGACAACATAAAGGCTAACATCTGCAATGTCAGAAACACTCCTCGTTGTTATTAATTGTTATTAATCCTAATGAGTTTGAAGCAGCTATGCTGTTAAAGTGGAAGTACTACTACAGTACATTGAGTTTCTTTAAAGGGGCTCACCTTGTTCCTTGCACTGACCTCACAGCTCTCCTGCCTCAATCTTGAGTCTGTCCTAGTTTACAGTCTCACTGCATTCACTCCAGGCTTAGGCTACAGCAGAAGCCATTTCCCTGCTCTGTTTCAACTCCACAAACTGTGCCACAACCACACTTTTTTATGACATTCAAGTATGAGTGTGTGAGTGGGCGTGTGTGTGTGTGTGTGTGTGTGTGTGTGTGTGTGTGTGTGTGTGTGTGTGTGTGTGTGTGTGTCTGTCTGCCTGTCTCTCTCTGTGTGTGTGTGTGTGTGTGTGTGTGTGTGTGTGTGTGTGTGTGTGTGTGCGTGTGTGTGTCTGTCTGTCTGCCTGTCTGTGTGTGTGTGTGTGTGTGTGTGTGTGTGTGTGTGTGTGTGTGTGTGTATGTCCAGTGGCTATTTTCCTATGGGAACAGACTCGCCCTCACAAGGACACCCTGAGAGGTCTGAGTAATCAAACTTGAGTGACTAGTTCTGTGTTTGCACACTAAGCGCTGAGTGTCACTTCAAGCAAAGCAAACAACGCACATTAAACAGTCACATGTGCATCTGTTGCTGCGCTTAGGCCTGCACAAACTTACCATCACTAACACAGTTATACTAGGGACTGCAGATGCAAATTAGCCTGTGACTAACTCTGGTACAATGTATTAAATAGTGACAGTTATATGTTTAAAATAGTAGCCTACATGGTCCTTAATGAATAAATTAAATGAATATACATCCCTGTACATCTCTTTTGGGTAGTGGTACAAATTGTCAGAAAAAAAATCTAGCTTAATCTATCAGAATGTTTCAGGTCACATTATTATCTTTATTTTATCTTCTGTCGCATTCCTTTCCAGAACTTTGCTAGCTACAGGGTTAATTCTAAAAGATGGTTTTGGCCCTAGCAACCGCAGAATGGCTTAGCCACTGGCACAACTGTCATTAAAACATGTCCGGAGGCACCTTCAATAGTATGAATACAAAAATAGTTTACTATAGTTTATATAAAATAATTGAAAAAAAGGAAAGGTACGGTTTGTTTTTGAAAAGTGGCGTGCCAAGCATCTCTAATGATGAGTGAAGAAACAAATTATGAAATCTTTAGTCTGTCAATTCACTTGTCTACTTTAAGCTCACTGTATAAGAGAATGACTAGGAACACCTAGTATGCACAACACTGAGAAGAAAGACTACTGGTCAAAAGCCATCCCAACCTTTTAGATTACTGTATATAAACTGGTGCATTAAGCTTGTGCAATTAAGATGCTAACCATAACAACTTCAAAGGGCCTGATGGCCTAAATGTACTTGCGAGTCTAGTAGTGAAGCCTAATGTATACAATGGTGTAGATTTTTTAGTTAACAAGGCGTAGTGGCATACAATAAGTTCCTTTTCTCATACACGGTTGGGAGTAGTATAGTGTATAGTAGTAGTATAGTGGTGTGTGTCAGTATACAGTTTGCCGACTCTACGGTATTTTCCAGATAAGGGCAGCGAAGACAGGAGACTTAAAGAATGTAAATCCTTAACTCAGCATGCTTGAGGACGGAGACCATTTTTCTTTAAAAACAACAACAACAACAACAACAACAACAAAAAAAAAACGCTTTCCTCCTTCGGCTTACTCACTCTTCTTGTTCTCATTGTCTGACTGCCTCCCTCAAACGTTTCACTCCTTTCCCTCCCACCCCTGATGTTTTTCTTCCCTCTCTCCCTCTCTACTGTATGTCTATCCATCCTTCAACCACTCTCTGCAGGCCTATCTTTCTTTCCTCTTCCTTTCTCTCCATATCTCTTTTTACACATCCTTCACTCCTCTCCTCTCTGTTTCTATTCTAAACCCTTGTTCCCTCTCTCTTCCTTGCTCTCTCTTGTTCACTCTCTCCCCCTCCTTCACTATCGCATATGAGGGGACGCCCCCTTCTGTCCCTCTGCCTTTAAATGACCTCTCTCTCTCTCTCTCTCTCTGTCTGCCTACAGACAGGCCACTTAACATTGCTTCCCCACCTGTGGAGACGTCAACGGAGCTTGACCCACTTCAAATTGTTGCAACATGATTGAGCTCTGATTGCCACAGGCCACTTGACTCTCTCCATACCCTCTATAGGCTCTAGGACTGAAACTTTTAGAGAATGACGTGACTGGAGGAGATGGTGAATGGCAGAGAGGGTGTGTGTATAGTGTCAGTCTGTGTGTGTGTGTGTGTGTGTGTGTGTGTGTGTGTGTGTGTGGGTGTGTGGGGGGGGGGGGGTGGGTTGGGACTGACCTTCTTTGACCCCAACCCATCTTATCAATACTCTGTCAAATTACTACCCAAACGACTACCCAACCCCAAAGCCTTAGCAAATCCATAGCATTTTGGTGTTGACCATGACTATTACTGTATACAGTGCATTGCATTCAGATATGTTGACCCAGACGGTCAACATTCAGCTTAGAAATGTAACATTTACCATTATGAACTGCATGGCAGGGTGAATGCGCATTGAAACAATTTACCATGATTCACTCAGTAATTAGTTGAGATGATGGAAGTAGTACCATTGCCAGTGTTAGAGCGTCAAGCTCACAAGTACATATAATACACTCACATTTGAAGTGCAGGTGGAGGAATCCACACATCACAGTGAAATGCTCTCTAAGTCACAGGACAGGACTCAGAGTTGGGAGCAGAGGGCCAGAGAGAGATCCTGCTCTGTCCTCCCTTTTTGCCTGCCTGTTGGCCAGCCTGCCTGGCCTTGATCATGCAACAGCCATCATTTCTGCTCAGGCTTTCTCTGCCTAAAGTGCCTGTGACAGGGAAACAATTCGCCATGGTGACTGAAACGATGCCAGGACTGGTCCCTAAGGCCTGGACTCACAGGAAGAGGGAGAGAGAGAGAGAGAGAGAGAGAGAGAGAGAGAGAGAGAGAGAGAGAGAGAGAGAGAGAGAGAGAGAGAGAGAGAGTCCCGGAGAGACTAGGCCATTCTGGGGTTCCGCTTAGCTGTCTTGTCCTGATGGTCCCATCTGTCTTCCAATCACAGCACCACCCGACTCTGACAAGGAGTGCCCCTGGCATGGCACTGTTAGCCTAGCACTCTCCAGCACAGTTTCCATTGGGACCACAGGGTAACATTGCCAGTCATCACAGAAATACAGCCTTATATCTTAAATCAAAGTGACTTCACTCAGTCCCACAGTGAATGCGATCCAAGGAATAACAGGGTTTACAACAAACAGGTTGAGGTCATAATATCAGGAAAGTTTGAGGGGTTTCTATAGGTAATGCTGAATTAAAGAACCTTATAGATGGCTTACTGCTACTGTTACTGTATTTAGCTCCCACTTCTTCATGATCAGTAAGTTGTGATAATTGGATGTTTCCTTCTGAGTAAGAAGTAGGCCTATGTTCACTGTTGTACAGTACATTCAACAATAACAGGAACACTAATGACTCACAGCGTTTAATATAAACTGATACAACCAACATAATATTTCCCTCTGTGGGCAGTTGTTTTGTATTGCAGAGGGGAAAAAGAAAAAGTGTGGGTTATGAAAGACATCTAAGTCAGAGAAGTGTCTCTGTCCAAGAAGTTTCTGAGATTAACATGCATAGTATTTACAGTAATTAGGGTGATGTAGGCTATGGCCATTGTTAAGCATGTGTATTGATATTCAGACTGTAACATGCCTAAATAATGCAGGCTACAACATGGAAATCCAGAAAACCCATAACATGAAAGGCCAAAGCATGCTGCTGTAGCTTAATAGGCCTAGTCAACATCCTCCCTGTTGACCAGCTTTTGGAAAGTATTATACACAAATGCACGATCTACTTGGTCTGGAGGTAGGTTATATTTTCTTAACTTTTGTTGGTATGTATTTAACAAAGCTCGAAATACATACTGTATGTCCCATTAGAGGACCAAAGCACATTTACGTACCCTATTTCCAGCTAATTTCAGTATTTCTATGTCTTGTGAGGTACTTTCTAACTATGTAGTACACCTATAATTTTCCTATGGTAGGCTACACAAGGCCCTTCTTATAACATCAGCACCCTAACAGGTAAAAAGATAACGCAGATATAGGCTACTGGCTACTCGGTAAATCGTCTTGAGTGGAGGTAATAATACCTCTACTGATGCTGGAAACATAGCCTACGAACTCCAGACACTGTCGCTATATTTGTGATCAGGGACAGATGACGTTTTGACGCGATCACGTTTAGAGCTACTGCATGTTTTGGTTGAATAACTGGCAGTCCGTGGCGGCCGGAGCACCTTTTCATTCTAAGAGCCCATTCGTGATGCGTGGAGAATCTAAGTCTGATAACAAGGATGCTGGGGCGCATACAAAAAACAACATCGCTGTTATCCACATTTTCAGTTGGCCGGACATTGGATAGGAAAGCCGTTTTGCATAAACGCAGTATGTGTCCAAACGGCACAGAAACAATCTGTTTTAAGGACTAAGACAAAGGGATTTTCAAACAGGCATCCGGCTAGTGGTGTATTCGATTCAGACCAAAAGACGCCCTTACATATAAAATATATCACACCTTCTACTGTGCTCCACCCCAATGCCTTTTGCGTCTTTGTTTGCATAGCTACCTTATAAAAAACAACCAAAGAAATCCGCAAAAGGCTAGTTACCGAGCCGTCGGCACGTTTAGACATCATACACCTGCCCGGGATACGCATTCCAACATCTGGTTATATCATAGGCTACCCTATGCAAGATACAGAATGTTTAAGTATTGATAGCTGCGATGACAACAAAATGAGGAAACACTCTTACCTTGGCTTTTTCAAACATTATTTTCCATCTCTCAACAATTGGGTTATTCACTCCATTTGCGAACGGTGTGTTTCTACCCTTAGACAAGACAGCCTTTCGCGTCTGGCTGTCGGTATCTCTCTCATCCTCATGTCATTCTCCGCTGCAGCAGAAGCGCAAGTCACGCCTACCCCTATCTCCTCCACCGTCTGACGTCAAGGAAGGACTGAATCCGCCTCCCTCTACTGCTTGCTGCGCTTACCTGCGAACGCGACTGTCTTCAAGTCCATGCTACCTTCTCACATCACTTCATAGATGACGTAAAACGCAAAAGCAACGCGGTAGATGCTACACTTTCCCCTGTGTCCATACATTTAAACATAATCATGAAATGAAAGAACCGTTGGCCTTGGCTATGTTATTACGTTAGGTAAATGACACGCTTTGTCAGTTGTGTATCACTGACGTGTAGAATATAATGTATTAGTCGACATATTTTTTTTAAGCTTGGGCAAAAATATAACTTTGCAACTCAGACAGTTAGCTATGTGGCAGAGTGCTGCTGCTCACCCTGGACCAAAACAGATATGTAGACGGAACGCTAGCGGCCAGTGGATGGCGTCCCATGTCTATCTCTGGCCCTACTGTCACAGAGGAGAACTGTGATTCCCTCAGGATGGACCTGGCTATTCAACGTGGGCTAGATTGTCAGTTGAGTTAACGAGAAAGGCTGGGTATAGTGTACTTTTGAATTATCACTTGGTCGGCTAAATAAGTTACAAAAAATAGGCGAAATGCATAGCATATTCAGTAACCTATTTTAAGGCGCACAAGTTTGTTAATAGCGCAGCCTATTTTATGCGCGTGGAAAACAGATGGCTTGGTTTACTGATTTTGTTGAAATATTTGCATTCTGATTGTCATGGACTTAAAACTGGTCAAAAAAAAAAAAAACCTCAAAAAACTCAATTCATTTTATGCTCAGTCAGTGCAAACAGCACACCTTCAACAAGTAAAGAGGAGCCTCTAACGGGGTGGTCCCTTCAGAGTATCCTTTGACCAATCCCCTCCAACAAACTTGTCCGACTTGTTCTGGTGTTTATTGGCACAGTGAGAGGCCACCGTTGCTGTCAATCCCCGCGGTCCACCTGTTCGGCGCCTCGAGCTTAATGGAATTATTTTTTTTCAGAGGATCATCATCATCCTCATCTCGTCCTTGCGGGTGGAGTCTATAATTAGACATGAAGACGAGTTTCATGCCGGTGTTTTTGCTGTTCTGCGTTGGGCATATTCAAAGCAAACCTTCATCGCAGCCGTGTCCGAGTGGGCAGTTTGCGTTGAAGAATCAGTGCGTCCTCTGTCACCCCACCTGTTCGGAATGTGCGGGCCACGAACTCTTCGAATGTACTTCTTGTGGAGTGGGTAAGCAATGTGTCAGTGCCATCGATGTCTTATCCCCTATATGTGCGCTTGTTTGTTCGTAAAACGTATGCTACTAAAATTATATTATGACAGGAAATTGCTGGTTAACAGCCTACACCATAACTGTTGCTGTGGTGTTGTGAAACAACAATTTATGTAGGCCTAAGTTGTTTCTTAAACACGTGTTCTTGACTGTAAATGATAATTCACCACATAATGGTGAGACATAGGATTTTTGTTCTTACCACAAAAATGAACTCAGCAACTCAAAAAAGATGTGACAAAGGCTTTTTTGTCAACTGAGTTATCAGCCTCTCCTCACTTTGTGTACATCCACAAAGCTCTGTTATCATATTGAAACTCATTGAGTGCTCAGGAGAAAAATTTCCTCTCTCTGCCTATGCTTTTCCAAAGCACTGCACAGCTGCAACAGAGGAAGACAAAAGATAGTACTCAGCCATTAACCAGGCTGCCAATAGGAGACGTGCACCTCAAAAGAGGATTTGTTTAATGGTTCTAAACATGGCCTGAAAGGAGAGCAAGTTAAATGCAGACAATGCCACACACACAGACACACACACACACACACACACACACACACACACACACACACACTCACACACAACTCGGGGGGTGGAAGACTGGGGGGTGGAAGACATTGAGAGAGTGAAAGAGGCAGGGCATGACAAACACTGTTTTCATCATCATCGTCATCATCATCATCATTCTATGTCACACATTGGCACACATTCACTAGTATTAGTTAATATCCATGCCAGCTCGATTGTAAACATCTCAACTGTGGAGGATGTGTATGTAGGGTGCAAATCCCAGCGGTGTTGAGGTGTGAGAGAACTCTTCCTGCTCACCTGGTGTGACTGCTGAAATCTGATAATGTCATACAGGTCCCTTTGTCACATGACAGAAAAAAAAGAACGTCCCCTGGGGGCCCTTCTGTAGGTCTCGAGCTTTCACAGGGTGCCTCTCTCCAGACCCCTCCTCTGCCCTGCCCAACCTTAACCAAGGCTCAGCACCACCATTAGACTGGGCTCTCTGGGAGGGAAGAGAATACACCTTTTACAAAAAGGGAATATGGCTTATATTATCACTGCAGACAAAGCAAAGCTCCTGTATTCAATGCGAAACAAAGATCATGGCTGCCCTAGTTTATTACAATGCCAATGCAGGTTAACAGTTGAGCTATGCGGAATGCATCCTTACTTTAATTCAATTTTGGAGTGAATTAAAATTATTAATTTAGGAGAATTGCACTGATGCATTTTGTCTTTAGAAAGGTCAAATTTGTTGGTGCTTTTGCATTTTGGCTAATGATAAATCCTGCCTGACAAACAGGTGCAATGAAATATAATAGTCATTATTTGATTGTTATACTGTATATACCAGTCAGTCAGTCAGTCAGTCTGTCTTATAAACCAAGTCCCACAAACCAAGATGAAGAAAGTGTCATCTGGCCCATGAAAAGACCCAGCACGGAGTCAAATCGACATGGAGGACACACCCCCAAGCGAGTCCTTTGTTACTGATGACAGACTGGCAGCTGCCCAGCGGTGATGGCACTTTGTTTATTCCTTAATTAACCTTATTGTGTATGCGCACACATTGTGTGTACGTGTGTTTGTGTGTGTGCTCTCTTGCATTTGTTTGTGTGTGTGTGTGTGTGTGTGTGTGTGTGTGTGTGCGTGTGCGTGTGTGTGTGTGTGTGTGTGTGTGTGTATGTGTGTGTGTGTGTGTGTGTGTGTGTGAGTGTCCCTGTGTGACCACGTGTGTGTGCACTCTTGTATTTGTTTGTGTGTGTGTGTGTGTGTGTGTGTGTGTGTGTGAGTTGTCCCTGTGTGACCATTGTGTGTGTGTGCACTCTTGCATTTGTTTGTGTGTGTGTGTGTGTGTGTGTGTGTGTGTGTGTGTGTGTGTGTGTGTGTTGTCTCTGTGTGACCATTTTATTTGTATCAGTGCATCTGTTTATGTGACTGCATGCAAGATGAGCCAATCTTTTCAACGGTGTCATATGTGCGCCATTCAGTATACTCCCCCCCTTCCCCCCCCTCACACACACACACACACACACACACACACACACACACACACACACATGCCATCCATCTAATCTAGCTGACAGTTGCGGAAGCGTCTGATAGGTCTGTGTTGGCCTCAGGAGCTGCGTGTGGAAGTGAGGCATGCTGCAGGTGGCAGGGCGGCGTTAGTCACTCAGTCACTCAGTCAGTCGGCACGCCAAACCACCACGCGGCCCGCCTGGAGCCTTCCTCTGCTCTTGCTCTGCTCTTGCTCTTGCTTGCCCTTGTTTATCGCCACCAAACCCCTGTCAGGCTGTGTCCTCGCTCTGACACAAGCTATTTCAGGAGATCCCAAGCCAACAGGCTCCAAATGATGGCAGCGACACAGACAGGCATTCAGCATTGGCACAAGGACTGGCATTGGGCTTCTGCAGTTTTAACTGTGTCTGCTCGATGCCAACTGTGCCAACATGAAGAGGTGAACTCCTACTGAGGGAAGTGATTTTGGAATGAGAACATTTTCTTGCACTACAGTGTATTTAACCGCTAAACTTTATTATACCGCTTAATTGAAATCGAGACTTTGTGCCCGTTTTCTGTATTTATTTTGTCATTATGTGGTTTTGTGTGTGTGTGTTTGTGTGCACGTACATGTGTGTGTGCAGGAGTGCTTTACAGTAATATATCTTCATGCAGTGAACTTTCATGCAGTTGGCACAGTGTGCACTAATATCCGGTTGCCCATGTGACGGTCAGACCCACTTGGCGTGGGCAGATGATCTATTAGGAGGGCAGAGCCATTGATTCCCTTTCCCAGAAGGTTCTACCCTGGGCTGGGGGTGGGTGGGTGGGGGTGGGGTAGCCATTTCCTGGAAGGGTGATTTCCATCTAATGGGGGGGCCTCGTTAGACACAGGAAGTAGAGGGATCAGATGCAGCTATCTAACATGTTAGGGAAGAGCAGTATTTCTCTCCCCTCCTGTACTCTATCTATCTATCTATCTATCTATCTATCTATCTATCTATCTATCTATTCATTCATTCATGCATTCATTGCATTTATATACCTCTTGTCAAGTCATCCAAAGCCCTTTACAATAGAAGGAAACCCTCACTACCACCAATGTGAATAGCACCCACTTTGATGATGTATGGCAGCCATTATGCGCCCGAACTCACCACACACCAGCTTGAGGTGTAGAGTAAGTGCATGAGAGTTTCCCAAGGCCGAGTCATGGCAGAGGCATGTTCCCCACCCCAAACCACACACACACACACACACACATACACACACACCACCCCTCTAGAGCTGGGCACTGACCAGGGCTTCTTCCTATTAATAGAGAGTTTTAACTTGGCACCGTTTGTATGCTAGCTGTAAGGGGCATGGCTGCTGTGGCCCTCATACATTTACATGGATTCATTTAGCAGATGCTCTCGCCCCAAGTGACTAAAAGGAGTCTTTGAAATCCAAATATCCAAAAAGGACCTAGAAAAAGCAACAGATGAGAAGAAACAATTGTATTGTATTGACACCACCACCCCTGTTCTCTTTTGCTAATGTAAAGAGATGCAATAAAGACAGTTTTGAATCTTGAAAGACCAATTTAGAATCTAAATTATACTAAGAGACTTACATAGCAGTTAAATATTCAAAAATTATGGAGAAAATGGCCATGATTGCCTCTTTGTAAAAGCAAGTGATAGGGGGATTGTGTGCAGATATGCAAGTCAGATCAGTTATTTGAATGTAGGTGTGTCAGGCAGGTAAATAGAGAAGCACAATAGAGATGCCCCACTTAATTCTGTACACCTGTACAAAGCCACTGACCTATGGAGAGGTCAATTCATCTGAGATTTTACTTTGTACTCCTTTAACACAAACACAAGCAAAATGTTTGCTCACCTGTACAGTACCACTAGTTCAGGAGGGCTTTCTCTACATCGGCTGTGCTATAGAGTATGGGTATGTCATAGACACACATACTGATGCTCAGACCATTGCAAACATGCCAGTGAGCTGGATGCAGTAAATGCATAGCCTGGACCTGACCATACTTCCTGTCGCTGCATGAAATTTCGCGATCAGTCGCGAAGTCAGTATAGCCAAGGAGGCAATTTCCTCAACTCTCTAGCCCAGACCTCATGAGAAACGAGCAGGCTGAAGGAGGCGAGCTTACAATGACTGTCCAGCTCTGTCCCGAAAAATTGATAGAAGTTTAATTGCATTTGATAGACGTTTAAATTAATCCTGCCTGAGATTCCGGACAATGCTAGCTTTGCCAGACCACAGTTCATTTTTGATCGTGGTCGCACAAGCCAGGCTAGTAAATACAGGCACTGTGGAGGACAAATGTCTCTCAGCTTAATTTGTCCTTGGTATGATGATTTTTTATATAAATTTGACATTGCAATGTTATTAATATTTCACCCTCTCCCTTCCTTCCTCTCCACAGATGAGGAAGGCCTGGAGCGTTTCCTCCACCAGGGTCACTGCCGGACCCACTGCCCACGTGGCAGCTACCCTGAGCGGGCACGCTACCTCTGCCTGCCCTGCATGGCCAACTGCGAGCTGTGTGCCGATGCCCGCGTCTGTGCCAAGTGCAAGGATGGCTACCGGCTCTTTGGGGGCATCTGCCAGGCTGCCCTCTGCAGAGTGGGTGAGTTTGTCTTCTCGTCACGTCAAGAGCTCTTCAAGCGTCTTTAGTCGGAGCATCTATTTTTTTTTAACAAATGAATTCTTTCCCAGACCATTCCAGATGGTAATGAGACTGCATGACTGTCATGCACTACAGCCCACAACAAAAAAGATAAACCTATGAACCACTATAATATTGTTATCATAACATACAAGGGCGATATTGCAACAACAAATTATTTGTGGTGGTAAGAGAGATTGCACAGTTATCTAATTGATATTATGATAAAGATATGAAGACAAAAATTGACATGATACAAGTAGAAGTAAAACAAAGAAAGAAAGGTAGATTTACAGTAACACAGCAGGTTACATCCATATTTTTCCCTGTAATTTCAGGGCAGATGGAGGATCCGGAGACAGGCGAGTGTGTGGACTGTGAGCCAGGGTGTAGCTCATGCTCTCCAGGTAAGCTACAGCAGTATCATGCCTCAGATCCCTATCTCTTCCTTCCTCTCTCTCTCTCTCTCTCTCTCTCTCTCTCTCTCTCTCCCTCTCTCTCTCTCTCTCTCTCTCTCTCTCTCTCTCTCTGAAAGATGGAATATAAAATATACTCACTATAAGATCTCACAGGATGTTTTTGTCTTACACAGGGGAGATGATAATGTTGTGGACTAGGTACCCTAACCTGAGACAACATTGTATCAACATTTGTGTCTATATATAATTAAGTAGTTATTACAGGCATGGGGCATGGCCTTCTGAAAGACACAGTTCAGTTGTTACTGTAGGCCTGCAGGGCTCCTGGATGCTATGCTACATGCTACACTTTAGCAATGCTTAGATTATCTGAGTTGAGACTTTATATCGAGCCCCGGTGTGCCTAGATGCACTATAAGTAAAGTGCATTTTTTTCCACTGCAGCTCTGTCTGCTTGCTCAGTGTGATTCTGTACCAATGAAGGCATCTGCATTAATCTATATGGTTAAACTACTGTATGTACTGTATGGATGTGAGGTTTCCTTCAAATTGAGTAATAATGTTTATTTACCTTTTCACGTGAAAGATGCATTTACTTACAAAGAGTTGTGGTATAGAAGTATGCATGCGGGTGGGTGAAGGAGTCTCTGAAAATGTGAGGTCAGTCACTCATTGGCAGACCCTACTTCAGCCCTCATTGATGTTTACTTAGTGGGGCTTTTCCCAGCTATTGCTACACATCACAGATTGGCACGGTCAAGCCAGGTTTATATTAAGTTATTATACATTAACACAACAACAAATGAGATGCATCGGGAACATTGTTGATTTCACTTTTTCTGCAGTGATATCATGTTTTGTGGATATATCCAACAAGGACTAGAGAATGAATATCAAGCCTGTTGTTCACAGCAGTGTGCACACGGCCTCCCATATTGGCAGAGAGTGGTCAAGTTTGTGCTGACCTTTACTTTCGTTTTCCCAAACAGATGACCCGGAGCTCTGCAACAGCTGCACGGATGGATACTTCCTGTGAGTAGGCCTCTCTTACTTCTCTGCTCTCTTAACCTCTTTCCTCGTATCTCATCCATCTCTTCTGTCCTCTCCTTTCCTCTAATCTCTCTCTGTATTTTACTTACCTACTTACTCCTCTCCATCCCCTATGGGACAGAAGGCTTCTTTCTCCAGCTCTCTCCATCGCATATTGTCCTTGGCAAAATGTTGTGCTTCTCCTCTAAAGCATGATCATCTTTTTGATGCTCCTGGACATCAGTTCTGTGCCAGGTGTTTTTGGGTATCTCTCTATAACAGCCCCGAACCCCTTTCTTCTTTTTTTCTCATCTCAATTACTCTATCTATCCTTACCTTTCCTTTCAACTCTCTGTTCACTTTCTTTCCTGTCCTTATACTCTTCTGTCTCTGTCGCTTTGTTCTGTTGCTAGTACTCCAGCCCTCCAGTTGGTACTCCAGCCGTTTTCCAAAAGCATGTTTGTTAACCTGATAGCACCTGAGCTGAACCTGACTTAGTAGGCAATGGGAAATCCAATTATTATTTTTTAATTAGAGCACTTTGGGTTAACATTGTTCATTTAAATATGCTATATAAATAAAATTGACTTTACTTGACTTGACTTAACTATGCTTTGGGGAAACGGACCCCTGGTTGCCACACTTTCTTAGTTTCCATGTCCTGTGACAGTGGGATTATTTTGATATGAGGAAAACAGTAGGCAAAAGCCAAAATTGCTTGACAACATGAGTTTTGGATTCAGCTGGGAATCCGGCCTGCAGGTATTTAAAGAATCCAGCTTGTCTGTGATGCTGACACAGACTCAGTTAGTGGATTCTGCCAGCATAGCGAATGCTAAGGGAGTGGAGGGGGGATCAGAGTGTATATCACGTCACCCAAAAGGGCACCGCTCTGAGCTCGACACAGACTCAAATTCAAGTGGATTTACAACATCGTAAAACAGTCAGCTTTTCTCAAGCGACTTTTCCCTTGCCTTTCTCTCCGCCACAGAAGAAGCTTTATCACTGCCTTGCCACAGCCTCTGAAAAGAAAAACAGCACAACAAGCAAACAAAAGAATAAACATTGATATGTAAACATAAACAGAGCAGCTCTGGCATTTTAGTGAAGTAAAGACCTCCTTTGCAGTGTAGCAGCATAGTGTATGTGCCTGTGTGTGTGTGTGTGTGTGTGTGTGTGTGTGTGTGTGTGTGTGTGTGTGTGTGTGTGTGTGTGTGTGTGTGTGTGTGTGTGTGTGTGTGTGTGTGTGTGTGTGTGTGTGTGTGTGTGTATGGAGAACAGGCTCGTGATTGTGCCTGGGTGCCCCTGAGTTCTGGCCCCCTGGCATTGTGTGCATCAGGTTACTTACTGTTCTGAGTCACACTCCCTGATACCTGAGCCCCAACCTGCCAGCCCAACACTGGGCCACTTCAGGCAGACTGCCTCCTCCATCTCCACAGTCCATCTCTGTCAGGTCTCCCTCCTCATTCCCTTTTTATTTATCTATCTATCTAGCTATCTAGCTATCTATCTGTCTCGCTCACTGTTCAACTGGGGTTTTTTTTCTCTCTCGCTGCCTCACTCTTTCATTCTGTCTCTCCATTTTTCTCCCTCCTCATTCCCCCTTTCTTGTCCCTCTCTTTGTCTTTCTCACTAGCCCTGATTCACAACACCTCATTTATCTCTCTCCCTCTTGTTCTCTCTCTTTCTGGCTTATTTCTCTCTCCCTCCCTCTCAATGTCTGCCTCTCTCTCTCTCTCTCTCTCTCTCTCTCTCTCTCTCTCTCTCTCTCTCTCTCTCTCTCTCTCTCTCTCTCTCTCTCTCTCTCTCTCTCAGCCATTGTGATACTTCTGTTTCTTGACATACTTATTTCTAGGTCATATAGAAGTGGATATCAGGAACACTCCTGACGTGTGGGCTGACATACATGTATTGTACATCGATGGTACTCAATACAACCCTTCCCCACAGTACATACCACAGCATTGACATGAATAAGAATGCCATTCGCTCTGTTTGCCTACCGATAAGGGGAGGCCAAGATGGCAGTGGTGAGAGGGAGTAAATACAAGAAGTAGACAGAGAAAGAGAGAGAGAGAGAGAGAGAGAGAGAGAGAGAGGCACAGAGAGACAGAGAAAGAGAGAGAGGCACAGAGAGACAGAGAAAGAGAGAGAGAGTGAGCCGCAGAGAGAAAGAGAGAGAGAGAGGGGGGCACAGGGAGACAGATAAAGAGAGTTTTCACACTAGTTGATTAAACATTATCTCACTTTCTCAACTGCTCATAGACACATTTACCAGCTCAAACACATTTGCACAACTCAACATTGAAAAAAAAAATAATAATTACACACTAAAGATATTTAAAAATGACACGAACACACAAGGTAATACAAAGTTAATTTACAAGAGCAGAGCTTTTCCACGCTGGTCTCACACAAAACCAAAACCTCATCCAACCCCCAGAGGGCAGAGGAAGAAGTAGAAACATATTACAGTAAAAGACAGAGAGAGTGCACAGTTTAGAGACATGGAGAGGTGAAGATGGGGGAAGGGGAGAGAAAAGAGTGAAAAAGAAGGAGAAAGAGAGAGAGGTGTAGCGGTCGGAGAGAAGGAGACAGGGGGAGAGGTACAGGGGAGAGAGGTGGAGGGCCCTGGGAGAAGGGTCGTGGGTCTGTGCTCATACCTTCATTGTGCTTGTTCTGTTGCCATGGAGCCCCTGCGTATTTCATGAGTTTGTCATTGCTTGTGAAGTTTGAAAGTGTAACATTAGAAAATCCTAAGTTAAATATCTACTTCTAGCAGTAGTAGTAGTTCGACAGTTCAACAGTTCTCAGTGTTCAAAGGTTTATGTTTGACACTTCTGTGCTCTGACACTTTCTCCAGCAATACTTGCCCTTTTCCAGTTTTTTTTTTCTAACATTTGGAATATTTACTTTTCTGACAAAAAAAAATGACTAATTGAAATGCGGCCGTACGCAGAAGGTCTAACAAATGACACAACAAGTGTTTGCACAGAGGCATTCCTCACGGTCGCTAACATGTGCTCAAAGTGGGGCTGCAGTTCTTTTTTTTTGTCCTCCCTCTCTTTTCTTTCGCTCTTCTGCTTTTCTTCTCCTTTCTGCTCTGTGTTTTATTTGTGCTAGTCATTGAGAGGCTCTGGTGTGGATCAGCTGGTTTTGTGCGCGGTGATGGATGTGTTGTGGCGCCCGCAGCTGTTCCTCCTCAAACAGGCGAGCTGCCCTCGGACTACTGCCGATGGCACCCCAGCAACACAGCAGGGAGGGCAGGGCAGGACAGCCAACAGGAGGCACACACACACACACACACACACACACACACACACACACACACACACATACAAACACACACACACACACACACACACACACACACACACACACACACACACACACACACACACACACACACACACACACACACACACATACAAACACACAGATGCACACTCAGACACATATATACACACACACACACACACACACACACAGTCACACACTCAGACACACACACACACACACACACACACACAGTATAGCACACAAACATGTATACACATGGTCACACACACACACACACACACACACACACACACACACACACACACACACACACACACACACACGTATAGGCAGCTATGCCACAATCACCTGTAACCCTGTCACCTACTATCATTGTTCCCTGAGTTCCTGCTAAATGACTTAACTGTAATTGGATCTTTGTGAGTGCAGCTATATGTTGGACTCTATACTCTACTTCTGCACAAACAGAAGTCTCTCTTGTTTGACACACAAAGGCAAACCCAGAGGGCTGATGGGCCTGGCAGAAAGAGATCTGAATGCTTGGCCGTGGGCCTGGAGGCAAATGCCAGTTAAAAAACGCTCCTCTGCCACCTAGATCACTCAGAATTAGGAGAGGCAGACAGGCACAATAAAAGACACACAGGTGAAGTTTCAACTGATGGAATTCCATGAGTGTCAGCCCCTTGAAAGATCTGTTCAAGAGCTGAGAAAAAAATCTTTGATTCCAGAACAGATCATTGTAAAAAAAAAAAAACTCGAGAGAACAATGCTGTGTGTAGGTGTGTTCAGAGTCATACTATCTGATACCCCTTTTTCCACCGAGGTTGTTCCAGTGCTGGTTCGGAGCCAGTTCCATATCTTGAACCAGTTCTTTGGTTTTCCACACAAGAGGGTAAAAGTGGAGCGAGAGACATTTTGTTCTATTTTTGTAAATTTGAGCACTCTGATCATCAGCCTGATACTAAACATAATTGAAAATGTATAGTTCATATTTGCTCCTCTAGTAATATATTATGTTGCTCTACCTCGGTTCTCTGGTTTTCTGTGGCCCTTGTGTGTTGGGGGCATTCTGTGATATCTCTTGTTTCTATGCAGTAATCGACATCCGCTGTTGTTCAGTCCGACAGCATAATAATGTACAGTACAGTCGTCTGACTAATGTTTTATTCCCGCTGGACACCGATGAAAGTCTCTCTCAGCTTTTGATCTGAAAATCATACTGTTCTCCCAACCTAGTTAGAACTGAAAGGTTCACTGAAATGGTTTGCTGTGGAAAAAGACAGTATGGAGCTCATGTCACTGCATAAAAGTTTAAGACTAGCATTTTGTCAAAGACAAAAATCAATTGTATTTGGTTTATTGGTGTATTTCATCATAGCTACTGCCATCCAATCGACTGGGTACACTTTAAAATGATAAACACACATTCCATTATTCTTGTGTTCATTATCTTATTCAGCATTTGTGACTTGACTCAAAAAGAAAAAAAAAATCTACAAGTATCAGGGTGTTGTGCAAATTCCTGAAATCAGGAATTAAATTCAAAGGGTCCTGTTGAACTGAATATTTGAAATTCAGAATGTTGCACAACCCTGCACTAGTGTACTACATTATATTACTATAATCTTTTCTAACTGTAGACTGTACATACAGTGTAACAGAGAGCAACTCATAAAAATGCACAAGTGCTTATTTCTCTGAGTGCTTGATGTTGACTGAGGTCATGTAGTAGCGCTGTTCACGTGCATCCATGCCTATGTGTGTTTCTGTGTGTGTGTGTGTGTGTGTGTGTGTGTGTGTGTGTGTGTGTGTTCATATGTGTGTGCTCTGCCACATACAGTATCTACTTCATACATGTACTGTACGTTCGTGTTTGTGTCCACAGCTACCGTTACCAGTGTAGGAGACACTGCCCCCAAAGGACCTTTGAAGACCGGGACAGAGGCACATGCCAGGGATGCCCATCCCAGTGCACAGACTGCCGCAGCAGCACCCTCTGCCTGGCATGCCAGCCAGGGCACTTCCTACATGGTAAAGCACAGGCTCCACCTCCATTTCTCTTACCTAGAAGCTCAATGGTATTTTTGCCCCCAATGGCACCTTCCAGGCAGCACAGCCTAAAAGGCACTATCTTAAACCCTACCCTAAACCTAACCCCCTCAACCCTCATCCTAACCCTAAATTGATTGGGGGGATTAGTGCCTTGAGGGCAGCGCAGCCTGGAAAGCACCGTTGAGGGCAAAAAATACCAAAGACCTACCTAGAACTTCAGATGTACCCTAGCGGTTGCAAATTGATTTGCTCAGTGGGTATGTCTAGCTATCAGCCGTAGGAAACCGTTGCATTCAGACAGTGTCTATCCAATCACAACATTCTATGTGGACAGGGATTTATTGGGCAGGCTTATAGCGTTGTTCGAATCGGCTTATTTAAATCAGGGCTTTCAAGCAGAATCTTTTGCTGTTTTTTTTTCTCAAAAGAAACTGTATCTTGTGTTTTCTATCCTAAAATCTACATTCCTGATTCAAACTTAGTTTTAAGACTTTCAAATTAGCTCTATCCTACAGCAAACACTGCAAAAACACTATGTCTCTGCTTCTCTGGTTTTCATTTTTCTTCCAAGAACTGCTTCAAAACCTTTCTCTAAATACAATGTAAAGCATTCAACATCCATAACCGAATTGTGGCTGGGTGCAGGATCAAAAAACATGCAGCATGGGTTCTAAACATATCGTCAAAAAAAAACTACTTTGAGGATGCCTTTGGTGGGCAAAAAAATCTCTATTATAATCGAGGACTTAGCCTTTAAATGATAGCCAATCAAAGCATTCCTCTGTTTATGGAATGCTCTGTTGCTGTTGTTGTCACTCAATCCTCTGCTGGACAATGGAGTCATAGCTCGAGCACTGGCTGTATCATTTGGCTGGCAAATGACAGTTGGACTGAATGCAAATGAGTTCAATGCAAAACAGTGGAATGAAGAGCATGCATTGCTGCAAGACATGGCAAGATACTATAAGCCCTTCATGGGGTTAATGAGCATGTCAAATCTACTGTACGTTAACGTGTTGTTACAGACAGACATAGATGAAAATACAGATAGGCAGATGAACAATATGAGATCAGTGACATCACTTCCACCCTCTCTCTCTCTCTCTCTCTCTCTCTCTCTCTCTCTCTCTCTCTCTCTCTCTCTCTCTCTCTCTCTCTCTCTCTCTCCACTTGGTCCCATTCTGAAGGGTATTCAGGTCTTGTTTCCAGTTTCAGGTCATTTGGGTTATTTTTTTCATGGCTGGGCAACTAGATGGAATGTGGAAGCACAGAAAGAAAGAGACTGAGAGGGAAATAGAGAGAGAGAGAGAGAGAGAGAGAGAGAGAGAGAGAGAGAGAAAGAAAGATAGAGATGATGATTACATAAATTTGTTCATCTGAGAAATCCACGTGATTATATTGTCGACGAAGCCTGAAATAGCTATGTGAGGTGTCTGTGTACAAGTGGTTTTGTTTGCGTGTGTGTGTGTGTGTGTGTGTGTGTGTGTGTGTGTGTGTGTTCGTTTGTATAGTAGTAGGTCCTATGGTCATTGTAGCCTACTTTATACAACTGTCAGTCAGTTACTCCAATCAGTGTTAACAGGTACACAGCCTAATGCTATACAGCTGGGATAGCACAACAGCCAGTGGATGCTATTTTTCATGTGTGACATTATGCATGTCATTTTGGGTGTCAGATAGTTAGGCTTGGGCATTTCATGGATGTGATGGAACATGCATGATGTTATGAAAATATGTTGTACATACCGTATTTTATGTTACCTCTGAACCAGCTGAATACAGCACATCCTTGCATTCAGTTTGACTGTCTGATTGATTGTCGTACAATCATAAAAAATACATGACATGTTCCTGGCATCATGGATGTGTTGAATGAATGAATGAATGAATGAATGAATGAATGAATGAATACATAGACACAATTGTGTATTGAATTACCCAGTTGCTCATATTTGAAACAATTCTGCCCTCTGCTGGTCACACTTGGTGTCAGTGTTACTATTGTTAGTGTCACTGTCCTCGCTTCCTCCTCGTGCCTGGGTCTTCTAGGGGATAGATGTTCAATTGTTTCAGTGCAGTTGTCTGAATCCTAAAGGGACATGTCCTTGCTAGCACATTTATCTGAATAAAGTACTGGCATTAAAACTGACCTTAATCTTGCAATTATTTGTAACTAGTATTTACACTAAATTCTTATATTACTTGCACTTCATTCATTCATTCATTCATTAATTCATGCTTTCCTCGTCAGGTTTTGACTGTGTCAAAGAGTGTCCTGCAGGCACATATGGAGACGGCAGCGGGTGGCGTTGTCAGTCCTGCCACACATCCTGCCAGTCGTGCCACGGCCCGCATATGAGGGATTGCGACCTGTGCCCAAGTGGCAACCTGCCTGTCTATGGCCAATGCCCCGTACTTACCTGCCAGCAAGGGCAATACTTTGATGGTAAGAGCATTTTGTTTGTTTTGGTTGTTTTGTACATCGTAAAGCGTTTTAAATACTTGCAGGAGCAGGAATTACTGTAGCTATATACAGTAAATTCATACCGTGTACCAGTGTACAGTTGGCTTTGCCAATGTTCAAATTTGTATTTGGTGCATAAACACTATTACGTAAGGGATGGATAAACTCCATTTCCAAAATTGGAGAGGTGGGTAAATTGTGTTTACTTGGGTTTAGCCACCACTCAGGATCGTCGCAACAGGACAGGCAATTGCCTGGGGCCCCAGGCTGAAAGGGGCCCACAAGAATGGCTGTTTAATCATTTTAGTAGTTTAGTTGGTGGTGCTTTTCAGAGTTATGCAAATGCAAGTTGTACACAAATAATTGTATTAATGAAAGTTGCTTGAAGACTATAACAATGTGGTTTATGTAGGTATTTATGGGAGGTGAAGGGCCCCCATGCCCTGTTTGCTTGGGGCCCCCTAAGTACCTTAAAACGGCACTGCCACCACTACATCTGTGCCCTGCTCTAATTAAAATATGTGCCAAATTCCTGCTAGGATGACTGTAAAAGCAGTGAAGTAGACGGGTGAGTGCAACAGATTCTGTCAGTGGAAATTCAAGGTAGTGTGCTCAGTCCAACACATGGGGACGCTGTTGCACAAATGTTGGAGCAATCTAAAGATAGTGTTTGTTACTAAATAACACAGCCAGTGTGTTTCTAACACAGTCACACTGACAGCAGAAAACATTACTGAAGGGGGAAAAAATCGTTTTATCTAACTCGTATGTAGACTATGATATTCTTAAATGAAACAAACAGTATTACACATGTTTCAATGTGCACGTTATATTGCCTGTTACTGTCTTTACTGCGTCTTTTGTTTATCTTATCTGTTTTATGGATGACAACGAACCCTTTCTGTGAGTGTGCAATAAAACCTGTCAATTACAGTTAATTAAGTTACAGTTACCCTAATTACAGTAGGCCATGTCAGAATAATGTGTAATTATTCCTCACTACTTTTTTGTGACATTGTGAAATTCCTGTCTTTTAAAGGAATCGACAGTGAATGCCACTACTGTGATGTGTCATGCAAGACATGTTTTGGTCCGAAGGCTCTTGACTGTTCATCATGTTTTACAGGTATGTACTGTTACTGTTAATGTACTGTTATATGTTAAAATTAGGGTCATTTCTTTTTTCTTCATCCTTCACTTCATCCTCCACACTCACACTCAACTCCCAGAATTGTTTACAAAAATTAAACTATATATAAACATTTTTTATAAACAGTATTTTTTTGTTGTTATTGTTGTTGTTGTAGTTGCTGCTGTTTAAATGTCACCAACAGTCTATGTAGTATCTGACACTGTTAGTCACTTACACACAAATGCAATCAGTAGCTATGACATACAGGATAGTTTACTGGATAGTTTAGATGACAAAAATATATTGACAAAAAACACAAAATCAGACATTTACACTGAAGATGTATCAAAATACAGTGCATTACATGCCTGCCCCTTTGCACAAGGTAAAAGGAAGTGAAAATGTTTTGTCCACCAGGCTACCTGTCAGTACCATCAGAATGACAAATAGGCTATTTACAGTAAGTAAAAAGAAAAAAATACTTGATCACTCAGATAAAGTATTCTCTGATATGATTGATATTATTAGTAATACAATGTAAAAAGAACCATTGGAATAATAAAAAAAAACCTTTATCAGTAAAGCATATTTTTCATTGTATTTAATAACATAATGTTACATCAGCAGTGGACTATTTCCTGGTCGATTTAGCCAATCTGTTTTTAGGGTGAGGACTCTTTCGCAATAATTCTGATGAATTCTATGAATCATCATTCCCATGAATAAAGAAAGGAAGGGCTTGGAAGTCATGTAACCGTCAAAGAAAAGACCAGTTATTGTAAGAAGTTAAATCCATGACCTGCCGTAAAATTGTTTCCTCATACACTGTAGGTAAATCTTAGTAACACAGTTGCGCAACTATTTCAATGCACCAAACTTAAAGTCCACCTAAGCTTACAGTTAAACATTAGGGCCCGGTTCCCCGATAACGCTCACTCTTAGTGCACTAAGAAGACTCGAAAGATATATCTTACCAAGGTTGTTTACTTTTCTGAGTGTGTTCCCCGAACTATCTCTTAGAGTCTTCTTTACTATGTTGTTCTTAGCTATCACTTAAGGTGCCAAATCCATGTTTCTGGCATTGATTGTTGTCATTTGCGCTTCTTTAGAACATGCGTGAAAATGTCTTTTCCGGAATTAAGGTGCTGCAATTAACAGTAAATATGCAAATACAATATAAGTAAAAAATATAATGTGTCCCAATATGAGTTGTGCATGAGGCATGTTTGCATCTTAGAAGGCTTGAAAAGCAAAGCAACTTAGTGAATTTTGGCGATTTTTAATTTATGCAAAATAAAACACAAAATGCAAGGAAACCAATTCAGATGTTCCTTGGCAGTAAGTACGCAAGTATTGAGATCAATACAACACTTTTTAAAGCTGTAAAGCTTATGTTTAAGCTGAAAACTGTGATAAGAGAAAGCTAAGAATGGTCCAGACCACCCTTACGAAAGTGTGACTTACAGAAGATACACTTAGTGTACGAACATTTCGGGGATCACGTCTTAACGTTAAGGGGAAGGTTAAGGAAGAGGTAAAGAACTACTTAGCGATAAGAATGTTTTGGGGAACTGGGCCCAATTTGGTATATCCTTTTTATCTGGGACTTGGTACCATCTCAAAATTCATTTTGATGACATGTAGTCACTAGTCATACAAATAAATACAAGTTTTATCCCCAACAGCCATCCAGGATATGCACTCTCTCTCTCTCTCTCTCTCTCTCTCTCTCTCTCTCTGTTTGCTATTAGACATCATTATCATGTTCTAGTAGTGTCACATGTTTGTCTGTTATGTAGCTAGAAAACTAGTTTTACAGGAAAAAGCTGTATGCTTAAAAAGTGGATAAACATTATATTAGGCCTGTATACAAACCCAATCCCAAAACAGTTTTAACATTGTATAACACATGCTTTAATTCTCAAATCATACAATCAACATATTTGTTCGATAAAAGTCCAAAGACAACAAGGATTTTTTGGTAACACTTTGCGGTAAGGGTACATGAATTATCATGAATTCATGCATGAAATCATTCATGATAAATTCATGATTTATGCATTACTTCATCTCTGAAAGTATAATGAGTTATCAGGAATTAACATGAATTCATTGTTTGTCATTAATGACCTCCTGCTGAAATATCGCATGATCTTAAATATTAGTTACTCTGGGTACATCATCATGAGTCATGATTAATTGGCATGAGTCATGATTATTACCATGATCATGATGAATTCATCATATTTGTGCCCCCTCAACTAAAGTGTTGACATGGTTAAATTGGTAAAATTTAGTTTACGTAAGGGATAGATATGACGAACTAGGCCAAAGTAGGGTAAATAAGTACTTTTATTATATCAAATTATATCAAATTCTTTTGAACAAAAACTTCATGATCATGTGTAATTAGTCATGACTCATGATGATGTACCCAGAGTAATTAATGCTTAAGATCATCTGCTATTTCAGCAGGAGGTCATTAATGATAAACAATGAATTCATGCTAATACCTGATGAGTCATTAAATATTTAGAGATGAAGTAATGCATGAATCACGAATGAATCATGAATGAAATCATGCATGAATTCATGATAATTCATGTACCCTTACCGCAAAGTGTTACCATTTTTTTTATATACTGTATATTGCTGAATGGGATATCTATGGTAATTTCAAATTTGAGAAAAGTTGGGACTGTGTAAATAAAAGGCAGGAAAAGTTAAGCAAGACAAAAATAAAACAAAAGACACACACTCCACAGTGATGCTGTATGTTAACTGCCAAGATGATTTTGTAAAGAAAAAAAATGCATGTCCTAGACAATACTTTCAGCAGCCCAACTGGTAGGTGTTCTTCATCATGTTTTCTTTTTTTGCAAAATGGTCAGTGGTTGCTTAAAATGTGACAGATTGCCGCAAGCCAACCATTCTATCATCTGGTCGTCATTACAATGGAGCCACACTGTTGAAACTTTATAAACTTTATAGCTTCATATGTTGTCTTTGTGCCATCCTCTATCAAATGAATAGTCTGTTTTGAAAATAAAATTATATTGTTTTCATTGCTACCAAGCATTCCAATTTTGGGGGGCATTGGATTTGTATATTTATAACTGCAATGAGAAATGCTGACATCATGTTTTGCCCTAGGCTGTAAAGGAGTTTCGCGTTTTATTGCAGTCAAATATTTTCTTTCATCATGCTAACATTTGGGTAAGACATTGTAAGTGGAGAGAAAGGCAAACATTAATTAAGGGTTTGTGCAAACCAACTTTTAATTTTGCTTGTATTGTCATGAGCGTAAATATTTCCTCTTCTACTTGATGGGGCCACACATGGATGGAGTTTACACAGATGTCAAACTGTTGATTTATGGGGAAGGTTATATACGTTTTATCACCACTATTACCTTTATTTGAATTTGAATATTACTGTATAAAAATGTCTGTGTTTCCTCTTCCAGACTCTCTCATCATACTCACACACTAAGTACTAAACTACTTTACTTGCTAAAATAAAAGTAACAATATATCACAGCTACTTCAAGAAATTTTCAGAATTACAAATTCAGTTACATCTTAATATTTTCTTCTGCAGAAACATTGGCTAAACTGTATGATGAATAACATGACCTCACAGTAAAGCAGTGTTGAAGTCTGACACTGCTGTGGCTGTGTTGGAGTTAAAGAATTTTGACAGCAGTCAATGTTGACAGACAAGTTTAAGGTTAACCCTGCCAGGTTTCAAAAACTCAACACTTGAAAAATATTGTTCAGATTGTTGAAAAGTAATCCAAAAGTCGTTAGTTACATTACATTGTTAAAGTAATTGAAATTATTATACAGCAGACTACTGTTACATTGCATATAGTACTATTTTCATATACTATTATTAAGTTTCATGTCTTGTATCAGGAAAGGAGTCTGCACTATGCATACACCTTTTATACACACAGACGTGTTTCGGCATTAAATGCGTCTGTGTGACGCATTTAACGCCGAAACACGTCTGTGTGTATAAAAGGTGTATGCTAGTCTGATTACTAACTGCATAAATGCTGGGCTATTTAAATACTCTTAAAATAACAAAAAGTGAAGTGAAGCCTGCTCCCATCCTTCTGAACTTTTATGTCTTGTAACTCTAACACATTACATTTCCCAAGTAACTCTCCCTGGTACTTACTTACTTTATAGGTATATTTGACCAATCTGACTTCTAATTCTATTACTGTATTATCCCTCTCTCATTGAAGGCTATATTCTGGACCAGGAAGGTGCGTGTGTGGAACACTGTGAGGCAGGCTTCTTTGCCAACGTAGCGACACAGCTATGTGAGGAGTGCTCGCCCAACTGTGAGACATGCGAGGGGGCCAGTGACAACTGTATCGGCTGCAAGAATGGCCCTTTCAAGCTCTTCCTGCACCAAGGCCGCTGCTGGTCCAACTGCCCTGAGTGAGTGGGCGTCCGTGTGTGTTTATGTGTGTGTGTGTGTGTGTGTGTGTGTGTGTGTGTGTGTGTGTGTGTGTGTGTGTGTGTGTGTGTGTTTGTGTGTGTGTGTGTGTGTGTGTGTGTGTGTGTGTGTGTTTGTTTGTGCATGATGCTGGTCCAAATACGCTGTGCACTTTCTGTTATAAATCACAAGCACCCAGCAGCACATATGAAACAGACACAACAAGAGCCCTGGTTATACTGTGGGCCAAACCTGGTTCTTGAAGGAGTTCACGCTGTACTAGACTCGGCCCACTTGAAGGGGCAGTGTCACAGGGGCCAAGTCCTGGTGCACACAGTAGATAGTGACTACAGTTATAGTTTTTTTTTCTCTCTATTTATTATTGAACATTGTATCTTTTTTTTTTCCGTTTTATCTGTTTGTTTTTAGTCAGTTGGCTTCTTGGCCCACTACAGTACTAACCCATGAAGAACTTTAGCCCTGGTTCTTCTATCAAAGACCCGCTTACACCTTCTCTACTCAAGTGCAAAGTCCCTGGGCTCATCACCCAGAATATAAACAGGGCTAATAAGGAAAATCCATTCCGCTCCCATTGACCTGAAAAGACTTAAAGCACAGCATAATAAAACACATTGATAAGCTGTGGGAAACACATGTTTTGTGGGTGTGGGTGTGAGGCCTTTATTGTGCAGAAAAATGCTATTTGTTATCTGTTTCATAGATTATGATAGGGACGAGTTTTTATGTGGTTATGATGATGGTTGTAGCTTCAGGTTTAAATTGGTTTGAATACAAAAAATTATTAGAAAAGCTCTTGGAGAGCACAGAACTTCGGCAATGCAGACGCATTACAAATTATAAATGGAGGATCCCTGATCACCACCTAAATCATCTGTTCCTTGTACCAGTACCCACATTGTCTGAAAATTTCATTCAAATCTGTGCAGTTGTTTTTAAATTGTACAACATCAAATATACAGACAGACAAATAACCAAACGCCTTGTGTCACTGTAATGAATTACACTTTGGGATGAATCTTCAGTAAGTTCCTGTGGCTAAGGTTCCAAGTTCTATGGTGTTGAATGACTATAATCCTGTGGCTGTGACCAACCTAGAACTCTAGATGCACTCTAGCAATCAGCCATAGGTTGTACTCAGACATCGGTTGTGTCTGAGCTGTTTATCCACTCACAACCATAGATATTATATATAGAATCACATGATATCTATGCTCACAACACTCTAGGTTGTATTCAGATATCGTGGTGTTTAGCCAATCACAACGTTCTATCTGGCCAGGGAGTAATTGGGTGTGCTTAGTGTTGTTTGTTAGTTGCTTTGATTGTTTGTAGCCACCTTACCCAAGGGTATATCACTTGTAGCTAGACTATACATTTTATGTGATAGTCGGGCTTGTCAGGCTAGCTCTGACCTGCCTTGAAATGACCTGCCTAGAATTTCCAAAGACCACAGATAACACGTGTTGATAACACTGTCTAAGACAATGTTTATTGACTTCTGCTGTAGACCCTCTAGCATTGCACTGACTACCATAGCTGGAGATGCAGTTAGTGTGTACAAGTAGCCTATTTTGGCATGATTGTATAGATGACAAATTAACCATTGATTGCAACACCCCTCACAATCTGTAAAAAGGCTTGGCTTCAGAAGCTTGAAGGGTTTTTAATAATGACAGCTCTCTTCCTTGGATTTTTTTTTTTTTCACTTAAATTTAAATTTTGCTATAATATGTTGGTATAGTAACCTAAGTGAGTGACTAAAAAAATCTGGCTTGAAGAATTTTCTTGTCAAAAGATCACCCACTGCACAAACAGTTTTGCCTCCTGCCATCATCTTAAGGGGGGCAAATCTAATTGTTGTAGCTGTTGTTCAAGGCAGTAGATCAGTTGTTTTAATTGGGAATTTTAAACCTAGACCACTGATTCAACACATGACTGGCATACGCACAAGCGTCTGTTCGCTTGCTGATCTTAATTAGAAACTAATGCTTACTTTAATCATATTTGACCTTAGTCTTGCCTTATCACTTTCTTTTATCAGTGCTGTCATGTTTTTGAGATCGTGGTCAATTGGACATTCAGGATCATTAATGCATCATCAGTATTGATATTGACATTTTAAATAAAGCATCCAGAAAGAAACAACGGACAACCATTACCCAGATGTTCTCAGCCTCCATACGCACTCCAGGTTGACTCAGACTATCTCTGTTTGTTAACACTGGTTGATACAGAAAGTTAAAGTGGTTACACCTCTTTGTTACTGCCAACCATTCCATTAGAGGAGTAGTACAGCAGATAAGTGCATTTTTCCACTACAATACTTCAGTTAGGGAAACAATTATGAAATTTTGTACATAGCTTCTCCAGAGACTCCTTTAAAAAAATTCCGAGTGTCCACGCAAAATTTCAAAATTTCAAAGCAAATATATGGAAATGAAGTTGATTTCCCATTGAAATCAATGGGCTTGGTTGTGGATTTTTAAGGAAAATCTGCACATCTACATTTTGGTCTCTGAAACATGAGGGGGAAACTAATTTCACCATACATCCCATATATTTTCTGAAAGCTTACACCCTCAGTATGTGACATAACATGGCAAGGTGTGGCAGTGAGGCATGCCCCAACCTCCTTATTACAATAAAACCCATAATCAAGAAATTTGGTGTTTGCAAATTCGCCTGTTTTTGGTGACATTTAGACTTATAGCACTCAGGGGGAACATGTAAGAACCCATAAACCATATATTTTCTGAGAGCTTATACCCTCAGGATTTCATTCAACTTTTTCTTTTCAAATCCTACCCCCTTCCTTCCATTTACAGCTTATGCCTATATTGGGGAGAAATTAGAATTTAGGTGCATTTCTCATACAAAAGTGCCTATGGAATGTAGGAAAAAATAATTAACCTTGATAAGTGATATTTGTTTTGAAAATAGCAGGTCTCAGGATCTCAGAAAACATAAATTAAGACAGCTTCCACCCCCTCCTCCCTTTGATTTCCATTTATAGATCATTTGGTACTCGTGACTTTGGCGTATAGCCAATGCATTTGGGCCTGAGACACTAAGAAGAAACAAATCTACCCTTTAAAGTATACCTTTTCCAAAAGCATACTCCCACAGGGTGTCATATATTATCAATTGAGACACGTCCCACCCTCTTCATCTTTTCACTACCCATTAATACAAGAATTTGTATTGGTAATATGGGTACAGTATAGCTCATTTGCATACTACAATTAATTTTCAGAAAAACTTGCAATACAAAAAATGCTGCTTTTCATGGATACTTTCACTGTGTAAAGTTTTATTTTGATTGGACTAAAGGAAAAAAATAGCCCCATTGAGATGTAGGCCTATTGTTTTATATTGAACAATGAAAAATGGTGAAAAAATGGCGGCCATATTGAAATTTTGCGTGGACACTCAGACTTTTCAAAAGAGTGTGTCACAGTGAGCATCTGTGCCAATTTTCATGCTTGTTTCACAAACTGAAGTATTTTTCCACTTATCTGCTCTACTAGAGTTATTAATGAATGAATCAGTCCTCTCATTGTTGTTGTTGTGTTTGTTTAATGAAAGTGTGACAGGTACATGTGGTAATCATTTCAGAAAAGCTGTAGGCATGAGGTAGCTAGAAATCTAGGCATACTCTAGCTGTAGCACATACGGTAGTTTTGCTCTGTCAGCATGTCTAGTCATGAGCCATATATAGGGACTTGGTAGGTTGTGTAATTGGCCGCACACTGGTGGTGTGTGTCCAATCACAGCGCTCTATGTGTGTTAAGAGTGGTCGGACAGGATTAGCCAAGGGACAGTGAGCGTTTCATTTGGCATGTTCGCTGCTCTGATTGGTTGTAGCGCTATCCTATTGCGTTCATAGGCAGTTTGAAAGACAGCTGCTGATTCCGTTGCCTGCACACAATGGAATCTCCCAAAAGAAAAAGATTTTTATTAGATTCAAAACACTATGACATTTCACACAGTTTCATGTTTCAACCCACTAGAGCCAAGGGATCTATATGAAGGCTAAGCAAGGCCAGAAAAGTAACAAAGCCAATGAGTCTGTAGATTCCACTCATTTTAGAATACTTACTGTAGGTACCACATTTCATGCTTGACCAAGCCAATGGAACTTTCTGTAGACAGTCTCTTGGGCTTTAATGCTTCAATACATGATGCTCAGTTCATACATATGCTGTGTGTGTGTGTGTGTGTGTGTGTGTGTGTGTGTGTGTGTGAATTTGCCTACAGCGGTTTCTTTGAGACATCAGAGGGTACGTGTGAGGCATGTGAAGCACCCTGTCTGACATGTGACGTATCAGGGTCGCAGTGCCTCTCCTGCGCGGGGGGCCACTTCCTGGAGGGCGGTCGCTGCCTGGTCAACTGCACCCTGGAGAGGAGCTATGCGGCCGCAGACGGAACCTGCAGGCGTTGCGCGCCACACTGTGACATCTGCACAGACGACAAGTCCTGCTCCAGTGAGTTCAGCGGTTCTGATCATTGCATAATAGATCAGAGGTAAAACAGGTGGCGGATGCTATGTTTTATTTTACTAGTAGGGAGGGACATTTATGACAGTAATTCTTACTGTAATGATTCTATGTTTTCACCTCGTTCCCGCTCAATGGTCATAAATCCATGTTTGATAAAGGTTTTTATTGATTAAGACCTGACGTGCATCTGTTAGATCATGATTATGATTAGATTACATCAAGTGCTCTGCAAACATAGGCCGGCAGCAGTGTTTCCCACAGATTAGGTAGCAATTTGTGGTGGTCCACTGTGCCGATGAGGGTGGTGACCAGGGGGAGGGGCGTCGCCCGGGCAATCGACGTTGGGGTTGCCACAGGGTGGGTAGATGGCCAGGGGGAGGGGGCGTTGCCCGATGGGGCACAAATTTAAGTTGGCAACAGCCTTACTTTACTTTATTTACTGAACCAATAAATAAAGTAGGTAAAGTTTAAAGGCTACAATCACAGTGCAATTAAATGCTATTAAGTAGCCTATTATTTCATCAATTACTCAAGTAATGGGATAAAACTTGATTTTGAGGTTTTAAACAGCAATAAAATGCCTGTTAAAATGGCCAAGCCGTTGCCTAATATTCGTCATCAAAAAATGTTTTTATCCCAACTGTTCAATGTAAAAAAAGAAACCTTTTCCCCAAGGCTATTGGTTTCTAAAGTCATTAAGTGTCATCTGACATTGTATCAATTAGGCTACTTGCAGTGCAGCCACACTCATGGCACAATCATAAATTTCACATGAATTAAATCCATCTTGACGAATAAATGTTATTTGCCATTCGCTTAAGGTTTACAAAAAGTATGAGAACTGTAGGCTTATCTCCTGCACCAAATCAATAAGGAACATATATGCATGATGAGGAGACAGGCAGGGAGGGAGCAGTGTCTGTGTGCGCAACAGAAGGGAATGAGGAAGAGAGCTCGGACGGCCCATTTGCAATGCGTGTGGTTAATCATAGCTACAGGCATAGGCAAGAAACTATTGCAAATACCGTAAGTAGCGCTTTAGTTTATTGATCGTAAATCAACTAGCGTTGACAGCTAACTTTGACACTTTGGTGACTTTAGTGAACTGCTATTAACGTGCAGATTTTTTTTCTGTAAAGATGAGCATTGACAATTTTGGTAAGCCACGTCCACAGGCTACACATATTCTCTTGATTAAACGTTAAAACACAACCCCAGGTGTTCTACCCACGATCATGGTAATCATGGTTAATTAGCCTCTTCCTTATAATGTTGGCGTAGCAAAAGGTAACATTGCCGATGGAGCAGTATACTTTCAGATGCCGCTATATGGCCTCATCGCGCAGTGATAATGATGCGACCGGCCTTTTTATGTAGGTCTATGAAAAAAATCCGGGGGACGTAGGCAAGGCGGCGGGCAGTTTTTGGCAAGGTGCTTTAGCTTTAAAGCGCTGTGGGAAACCCTGAGTGCGCACGTGCGTGAACGAGAAGAAGGGGCACTATGAAAGAAAGAAACGATACAGGTGTGAGGGAAGTGGAACGATACGCAACTGATTTTTTTTTTATTATTCGCGAGTCTTTTTTTTTTTTTTTTTTCTAATCGTGAGTCTTATTATGTGGCGATAGGATTCCATTCTGTGGCGGCCCGCCACACAATGGTCTATGTATGGGAAACACTGGGCAGTCTTCACTTATAAGTTGTGCAGTTTCAGGGAATTCTCTCTAAATTAGTACATGTTACAGTATGCTACCCACCAGAAGAATTTGAGAAAATTTGACTGAATCTGACACTCTCTCAAGTCTGATGACGAATTTTATTGTCACAAGTTAGTCAGACTGAGGTTCACTTTTTACAAAACTGTTGCTTAATTCCACCGTATTCCATCCTGCATCCAGAAGTCTTCTGCTTATACCACTGCCCAAGTAAATTTCCTACTTTGATGCCTGGAATACAACGTGAATTATTTTCACTGTGAAGTTTAAATGAAGTGTCATGTTAACAGAGGCACAGCAACATTGTAACTTCTTACAGGATAGAATCCTTGGGTATCATGCTTTACAAGGACAGATGTAGTTAACAACATTGCAACATGCTCTCTGCTCTGCCCGATCTGCCTGACCACATCCTGTCCCTGTCCCTGTGCAAGATACTGAACCCTAAACAGCTCATGACATTATGGATGATTTAGCCTAGTGGTAGAGCGTCCACCTCTTGACTGGGAGATTGTGAGTGCGACTCGTGGTGGGGTCCATGCCAAAGACCATCAGAAAAATAGAACTTGGCTAGCTGGATATCTAGACGGAGACTGTTAAAGTTAACACAAGAGACTACCAGAGGACTGTAGGACCCCTCTACCTCCCCCACACACCCACATACACACACACACACACACACACACACACACACACACACACACACACACACACACACGCATTCACAATTTAGGATATGAGTGTGGGTTGAGAGGGTAGGGTTAAATTAATGCCTTTTAGGCTGTGCTGCCTATAAAGTGCCGTTGGGGCAAAAGTCACCATTGAGCTGTGAAGTACTGTAGGGTTACAGAAATGGAGATGGGAACCACCTCATGCTCCACCTGTGGCAGGAAGGAGTTATTATTACACCGCTGTGACCTTCAGTCATAATTGCTTACAGCACATCCACCTGGCAATGTCCTGGCATGCATTGCTCAACATTACAGTAACTCTCTTTACGTCTCCATACATGAGTGGTATGATGTGTCACAATGTGCATATTTATTTTAGGGCATGTCCACTCCACCCTCTTTTGGCAGATAAAGTGACCTCTGTTTGCTAACTGGCCAGTTATCAGTAGCCATCACTTGCTAGGCTTAGCAAAAGTCTTTTTATTTGTTTTTTCTAATTAATTTTTGTCTGACTCTGCACTCAAAAACTTTAGGAGGAATTTTTTTATTATCAGTATTGGCAAAAGAAACCATGAACAATCCCAACCAATTTTTTTGTAGGAAGAAACCTTGGGTAGAGAACCCAGATAGTGGCAATCTCAGCCAGGGCTATGTTTCAACAAAAGTTAGCTCAGTCGTTGCTAAACAATGTTACCATGACACAAAAAAACGACCAAGCATAGCTGTGACATCTGACCTGTGGCCTAGGGAGTGGCAGAATCTCTTGAAATGGCCCTGCAGGGTATGACAGGACATGACTTAATCTGTCTCATGGTAGCCTACTCTTGTGCCTCCTACAGAGTGCAGCTTCCTCTACCTGCTGCTGAATGGTGTGTGCCAGGCCAGCTGCCCAGAGGGCTACTTCGAGGACCTAGATGAGGGTCACTGTGTCCGCTGCCACTCCAGTTGCGCCACCTGCTCGGGCCCACTGGCTGACGACTGTGAGACGTGCTCCGCACCCACGCCTAGGCTTTACGAGGGAACGTGCTCAGAGGAGTGCCCTGCGGGAACTTACTTTGAGATTTCCACGCGGGAATGCCAAGGTGGGGTTGTTCTCCACCCTTGACTGTCAAACAAAACTATATAAAAAACTGTATACCTCTGGGTTATTGTTCATGGTGCTAATGAGTATGATGAGTGAGTCAAAACATCTAGCACTCAATTGAGTTTATAACACTTGAATCCTGTTATGTAGATGGCTGTATGATAAGGTACATACAGTACTGAACCTTTTTGACATATCAATTGAAGGCTGCATATTTACTTATTCCATGGTGTGTGTGTTCTTTTGTAAACATCCCGAGACAGAGTGCCACCAGACATGTGCGCAGTGCACTGGACCTGAGCCCACCCTTTGCACACAGTGTAGCAAAGGCCTGGCCCTGGACCCCAACACCATGATGTGCGGTGCAACCGGAGACGCAGGCTGTCCACCCCGGACCTTCCTTCAAGCCAACCGCTTCACCTGCCAAGCCTGTCACCGACAGTGCCATTCCTGCGATGGATCAGAATCTACCGACTGTTTAACCTGTGCCCTAGCCAAATACCTCTTCAGTAAGACTCATTGGCGCCTGCCATTCTGCTCCAACACAACTTTGGTTTTCTTTTGTTTTTTGATAACCTCTTGCCTGAATCCAAGTCAATGCACTGTAGGGTGGCAACACAGTTCACGTTCACTGCCTGCTTGAAACCAGCAGGTTATCAGCGAGTCCAGTAAATCAGCTGTTTGTGCAGTACTACAGTAAGAAGTCAACAACATGCACATTAAAATAAATTCTTCCAGAAAGACTCAGAGGAATGAGTGAATGAATAAAGCAAATATTTAATGAGTTAACAGAATGCAACAATGAATAAAATAATAAAGTCTTTGACGTAGGCCCCGTCCGAGGTCCGGGTGAATGAGAAGCTTGGCCCAGCAGATCCTGCCGGTTCAGTTAATCTTACAAAGGGGCTGTTCTTATGTAATGAAAAAAGTGTACAGTAGCCTACACATAGTATTTGTACAAAGGATATCTGTAGAGACTGGCTAGCTTTCTCTCAAAGTAGTTGATGCCATTGTAGTAGTAGAACTACACAGCCTCTTGAAGCTTATTGCTTAGCTTACTTGTCCCCAATGAGGTATTTTAGTTCTGTAACAATAGTAATACCAGAGAGGATTCAAGCGGAGCTCAGTATTCCATGATCTTTGGTAATACCTCACAAACATGTAATTATTGCACACATATCTGTAAATACATTATTGCTCACATATCTTTTTTTGTTTACACGTATTCCACAGAATCCACAGGCATATCAGTTCTTCCAGAAAGACTCAGAGGAACGAACGATGAACAAAAGTTTACTCAGTTTACAGAATACATGCATTATTCAAATAGAAAAATCTTTGCCGTAGGCCCCGTGCGACATCTGGGATAACAAGAAGCTTGGCCCAGCAGATCCTATCCGATTTATAAGCTCCCAGACAGGAGGACAGGGACCCAACTGGCAGTGATGATTCCTGTATTTCCTAACCTTTGACCTAACCAAAGATCATGGAATACTGAGCTTCAACCCTCTCTTGTCCTAACCCTTACAGTTATGAAGTCCTGTCTGAAATCAGATCATGTCCTTGATCTTTCCAGAAATTGTTGATGTTACTGACATTGTCCAGGAAGTCTGCATGACATCATAAAGCAGTAGCACCGTAACAGTCAATAATCCTCAGATATCCTTTAACCTATTGCAACATATTCGTCATTGTCACAAGGCTTTTCTCTGCGTGCATGTCCGGTTTGCACAGTGTGTTCCGTCTGGTTTGTGTGTTAATGGTCCTGTGTTGTGTTACTGTATGAGCAACATCTGGTGGTTATTGGAGTCTGAATGTGTGTGTGTGTGTGTGTGCGTGCGTGTGTGTGCGTGCGTGTGAGTGTGTGTATGTGTGAAAAAGTTCCTGCATTATTGTGTGAGTCTGTGTGTGTTGTGTGTGATTTACACCTATTTCAGTATATGTGTATATAAAATACGTGGGTGGGTGTGTGTGTGTTTATGTGTGTTTATCTGTGTTTACATCTGCCCTTGTGCCACAGATGGCTCATGTGTGAGTGAGTGCCCGGCTGGCACCTATCCTGCCAGCGAGGAGGCTGATGGTGTGGATCTGGGCTTCTGTTCCACCTGTAACCACGCCTGTGCCACCTGCTCCGGAGCCTCGCCTAGAGACTGTACTTCCTGCTCTCGGGGCTACTTCCGCCTCTTGCACCTCTGTGTCACCCACTGCCCCACAGGGTAGGACAGGATGGGTGGGAACCATCCCACTTCTTGCAACACAATACTGAATTTTCTTCACAATGAAATAAGGCACAATCTTATCTGATCTCAATAACAGTATCACAATACTGCAATTTTTGAATCGATAGAAATATCAAAGCAGTGACTGATACTGCATGTAGATGGGCCATTTTGTTGTCCTTAAAGAGGAAGCTTCACACAGGTACAGAGCACAGCCCTTCAGCAAAAAGCACCTTATTGATTGAGTTAGCACCCTAACAAAACTCCTAAAAAGGCTGCGTCCCATGTCCTTTGGGATTTCTCCACTTTCTGCACCACCCAATATGGGATCACAGAGGAAGGTTATAAATGTAGGGCTCCATGATCTGGGTTCTGTTTCCCAAAAGCATATTTGCTTACTAAGTTAGCAATTATGTTGGCCACTATGCAATTTCCCATCGACAGCTAAATAAGTTGATAACTGGTTTTGGAAACCTTTTTGGAAACAGAGGCCTGGTTAATTACTTTGGTTTATTTTTTATTTTTTTTCTCTCTCTCTTTATTTTTAAATGAAATCACATTTCGCTTTCACAGTTTCCATATACTATAGGTGTACACCTTCAGTGACACTGTTGAATTATGTATTGTGTGAATGTCACAGATCCACAGTAAAATTCTAAAGCAAATCATTACATTTGACCTGACATGGTGGTTTCCTTTTCCCAGGTTCTATGCAGATGGGGACCATTGTGAGAAGTGTCACGTTTCCTGCGATCAGTGTTCAGGGCCGGGACCAGAGTCCTGTCAGACCTGTCCTGCGCCCCTGCTAGAACTCCATGGAACCAGACTATGTGTGGAACGCTGCCCACAGCGGTTCTACCAGAAAGGACAGCGTTGCATTCAGTGCCACACTAGCTGTCAGAGTTGCACAGGTGAACATATACACACACACACACACACACACACACACTCACACTCAAAGGGAAAGAGAAAAGACATGGTGTAACAAAGGCACAACACTTCTATTCAGTAAACAGTTAAATGACCAGGATAGACGTTAACTGAATAAATAGTGTACTGAGTCATAGTGAATAGTGCACTGTCATAGAGTCGTTCTAATTAGATACACACACTCTGTTTGTCGGGAAGTCAGCACTTTATTTGAAGTGTGTGTGTGTGTGTTTTCAGATTCCACCCCTCAGAGCTGTTTGACGTGTGACTGGGGCAATATTCTGCAGAAGGGTGTGTGCTACCCCCGCTGTGAGGAGAGTCGTTACTTGTCGCAGAGTGTGAGTCAATAACCAGATCCTCCCTGGATCCTTCTACACTTGGATACACTTATGCATGAGTTTCAATAACTTGCTCAGTATCAATGAAATGAAAAATAAAAAAAACAGCAATTTTTTGGGATGAGGTAAAAAAAAAAAAAAAAAAAATAGCAGTAGTGTTCACACCCCCACTGATGCAGGCCAGGCCAGAAAGGCCGGGCACAACTAGAAATAGATAGGATGTTGATTTAATGCGCAACATTTACAACCTGCTGGGTCTTCCTCATAGCCTAATTTGATCATCCGCTTTAACATCTGTTTCTCACTCTGATCACTGATTGGCCACCTAGCTCAGTGCTGGCCAAAAAAAAAAAATGAATCATACTCTTCCTGACTATGTGGTGGAGAGAAATGACAATTGAACAGAGCCAGTAGGCAGCTTCGCTTAGCTCTCTTCCTCAGGCAAGTGGCATACAACAGTGATCCAAGCATATCAATACCAGAATCACACAGTACATCAGCTGAGCTCCAAAACCTTTCCCTCTTAAAGAGCCATTAGTCATGGTTGACCTGTGTCAGAGGGTTTTCTTCACACATTCCACCCAAATATATTCCAATGTACTTTTAAACTGTGACCAGCATGTTGGAAACTGCTATTGAATATTAGATAATGGCCTTGATGTGTGTGATGAGATCCATGGACACCATGGGTAGGCTACTTGCATTCTGCTGTTGCTTTTATCAGAAGCTACTTACATTTGTCAACTACCAATTCCTGTAGTCTCCCCTACAGCAAAGGGTTAAGTGCCTTGGATGGAAGATGTGGTTGCTCAACCAGGATTGAAAACCAGTTTCCATCTAGGAGTGTTCCTAAACCGCTGCACTACCACCGCATTGTATACTGAGATGCCAGTGTTCATTACAATCTGTGTAGTAGTCATTTGTTGTGGACTGTGTAATAAACCTATATCTGTCTAAAGGCTTTGTTTTTTAACACAATTTACAGATCTTAAGGACCAAAGCGTTATTTGAGCGGAACTGTAAAAAAAAAAAAAAAAAAAAAACTGAGATAGCCAGCTGTCTCTCTCCGTGTGTGTGTGTGTGTGTGTGTGTCTGTGTGTTGTTACTTACTTACCGTTGCGTCTTACTCATGACAGGAGGTGTGTGAGCCATGTGACGTCTCCTGCAGACATTGTTCAAGCGCTGGCCCTCAGAGCTGTCTGACATGCCACGCCGGCTCTGCTCTCCACGCCGTGGACGGCCGCTGCGTCCGTTGCTGCACACAGGAGGAGAAGCAGGGCGAAGGGGTGGAGGAATATGAAAAAGACTGTTGCGAGTGTGACCCTGGCACAGGTATACTTTTTCAAGACGTTTTCTTCAGTTGACTTGCGAAAGCCCAGACGTAACCAATCCTTCACATTCATCATTATATAGCCCTCCTCTCTTTGTTGTGTGCGTGTGCGTGTGCGTGTGTGTGTGTGTGTGTGTTTGTTCACTAACAGGGCGGTCTGTGGCCCATTTTCCGCTTAACAGTGTAGTTAGGTGGTGGCACTGGCATTTTTCTTCTCCATGTTCTTTATTGAGAACATCACTTACAGTACATGTTGCTAAGCAGGGGTGTGCGAGACATGTAGTGTCAGGTGAGGAAAGGTTTATTTAACTCCCAGTTGGTATCTTCATTGTGGAGAACATCATCATTTCAGTGTGCTAGGCAGTTGACTGAACTCAGCACGACATCGCTGACACCAACCAGTCATCATGATATAGCAATGTCAACACTCTGGAAGGTTTGGTAGATTGGATGAGAGGAAGTATGAATCCTTGTACTTTTATGCAAGTCATTGGAGATAAGATATCAGTATTTTGAATTCATGGCAAAAAATGTTACCAACATCAAGGTCAATGCGGATGTGACAATAATAATGGGAAGACCTTCAAGACAACAGAAAACATTGATGAATTGAACATTTACAAAAATGCCATAGCCCTTTTGTCATTTTCTTTCCTTGTTAACTCTTGTGAATTATAAAAATCATACAACATTTCCACCTTGCTTAAAACAGAATAGACCAGTTTGTTTTCAGCTATGCCAAAAGTCAGAATAAAGTACCTTTAGGACAGTCAAATAATTGTCAACATTAGTGATTCAATAGAATATCTTTGCAAACTAATAATAAGGAAAGGAGGCCGCACTATGCATACACCTTTTATTTACAGACGCGTTTTGGTGTTCTGCACACTGAGGACGCCGATACACGTCCGTGTGAATAAAAGGTGCATGCATAGTGCGGCCTCCTTTCATGATTATTGACCGCATAAATGCTGGGCCAGCACTCTTAAAATAACAAAAAGACTTGTGAGTGAAGCCTGCTCCCATCCTTCTGAACTTTTATCTTTGTAAACTACATTCTATTTCTTATAGGCAAACATTTGTTCTTCAAACAGGAAAATGCATTCACTTTGTCACTTTTACTTGACTAAAGCGGTCTAGTCATTACTGATATTTTTATCACTGCTTTCAGTACCTACCTTCCTCCATACTATAGCTAGTTAGCTCACTAATTTTACTTCAAATCCCAAAGCATTGCTTTAACAAACTGACTGGCTGTCCATTACACAAGATCTTTCAAACTGTTGACACTGTTTGACTGTTTGTTTCTCCTTGACAGCTCTCTGCATGGAGACCCCTAACGTTAATCAACGAGACCAGGGTGTAGCATTGCTTCCTGAGGTCAATCTGTCTCACCCCACGGCTGCCACCCTGCCTGCAGTCCTGTGCCTGGCCCTCCTGGTTGCTCTGGGGGTGTTCGGACTTGTCCGGGCCCGGGCGCGCAAAAGGCTGTGCTGGGGCCGCAGCTATGAGAGGCTAAGCGGAGCAGCAGGTAGCGGTCCAGACCTGCGGAACATGCCCCACGGTGTTCCAGAGCCGGAGGACAGTGGGGATGAGGTGGACGTTGTGTACACCAGCCGAGACGGGTCTGTGTACCGGCGGTACAGCTTTATTCATGACCGTGGCGCCACAGAGGGCGAAGAAGAAGAGGAGGATGAGGCAGATGAGAACACACAGCTGAATAGAGCTTAGGAGACACACACTACACAAAAACACACACCTTTACAAAAAAACACACAAGTGAACTTCAGCACATCTTTGGACCCACACCAACTACACTATACAGTAGTCACAAAACAATTAGTGAATGAATTAAATAGCTGATATTTTTCTTTAAAGAAAAAAAAAACTGACAAATGAGTTTTAGATGCATTTTTGATAAGAGAATCATAACAGTGTTGGTGTATTTTGTATGACTTGTAACAATTTGAAGAAAAAGAATACAGTATATTTACTGAAGTGTTTTTTTTATTATTATTATTATTTGGGGCCTTGCAATGAACAATGCCATTATATTCAGTGAATGCTCAAATACATTTCACTTAACAGAGTTTTATTTACCTAGAAGAGGATGGTAGACCACTGTCCATTTATGCTGGTTGTACACTTGTTCACAAGTGGTGGTTCACTATTTTAACATCTTCCCCCAGTAGGCCAAAGGCTCAGAGTATATAGTAGTGTTTTCAAAGTTTTGCATTTCTCTATGTAGTTAGAAGGCAGGATAAAATGTATGCATACATGTAAAAACAGTAAAATCTACAGTAGTTTACTTTTTACAGGGAATGTTATTATTCTAATATTAAATCAGGTCTCAAATGAGATCTCAAAGAAATTTCCAGTCTGTAAAAAATGCTTTGCATGCATCCATGATGATTGCAATCGGGGTGTGAAGAGGATTTTAAGCAATATGTGCTCCAGGAAAACAGCTCCCACCCTACCTTTAACCATACTTCTAATCATGGGTTAACCTGACCATAAATGTGCACAGATGAAGGCATTTGTTGGATGGACAATCACTTTCAGTGTGCTGTAACTGCCGTCTTGGGCTTTTTCCAGAAGGATGTTCAGAGGATGGGTCTATAAAAGACACGAGAGCAAATATGATTTGGAAAGAAATGAATGACAAAACGACTGAGTCTCCCTGGAAGAACTACCGCTAAAGCTTCCACATTGAAAGATCCTTAGAAGTTTTTACAGCCATTGATTGGACAACGTATCAGTTTTATAATCCATAATAATAGTCGCTAATCACATAGACTTCTACACACCTACACTAAACTACAGTGTATAGAGTGATGACAACAATGAGTTCATCATACTTGTTCCTAGTTGGTAAACACCAGGACACATTGAAGCACTTTCTATATTTTGATAGACAAGACAATAAGAAAAATGTTGGTTTAGTTTAGTAATAATATAAAAACAAACTGATTTGGCTGTGTAATTTTTACATAATGAATAATTTGTTTTTTACAAAACGTGCATTAATATTTTGGGGTGATCACAGGGTTTTACCATACAGATGCAAAGCTTCAGTCTTAGGTGACTAAACAAACATAATTCTAAATTCAATCTAAATGAGCCAAATATCCGAGACAGGACCAATCGTCACAATTTTGGTGTCAATTATTCTTTTTCATCCTAGACACTCCAGAATAGGGTCTAAACATGCTTAAAAATTTTTACTTCTCCTTAAAAGATTTATTTTCACTGAAAACAAAAAGCTCTCTCACTGAACTTATACAGTATGAATGTCTTGTGCTTGAAGCAAATCCGTGTGTTCACTGGTCTCATCATGGTTAGGCTATGTTACTCAATAAAGGTCACCTCTGCTAAGTCAAAAACCCAAAATCAGAATCAAGGCTAGTCAATATTTTCATTAGAGAAGAACGTGCAGCATACAGAACCTTGAAGCAAAGCACCAAGGGAGAGACAGCATGCTACATACAAAAATACATCAGCTGCTCAAACTAGACAGGAAATCGCCTGACTATAAGCACAGTTCCAGGTTGACGGAAGATGGCTTTGGACATCCCAGTTAAAGTGGACCGCACAGTCAGACCATAGTGCAAGCATGCTAACTTAGAGCAAATAGCCACTGATGCAGGAGACAAACGCAGACATTGCAAGCACAAAAACAACAGCAAGGACATAATATTCCGCCTTATCTATGATGATAGGAAAAGCAGGAACAGAATGACATAGACATATCAGTCAGAAAAAGACAGTCGAGTCGAACTTAACTCAACCACAGACATAAAATGCATGTGGTTATACCAATGATACACACTGATCCCAATTCCTTCAGATATTAGTTATTGTGGCTTGGACCAAGTTATACCCATAACTTATCCAGTGAGCCGCTCAACTCATCTGTTATAAATTAATTTCTGAGGTAGGTAAGAGTTTCACACCATCCCTGATGGGAACTCAGATCAAACACACACACACACACACACACACACACACACACACACACACACACACAGAGAGAGAGAGAGAGAGAGAGAGAGAGAGAGAGAGAGAGAGAGAGAGGGGGCTAAAAGTAGGCTAAATGTAAGCTACTTTTCCTGATTCCAACATTTTCTGGAGGAGGACCCCCAGCTCCCATGTCCTTCTATTGTCCATTTCCAGCAGGATAAACCAGAGAATGAAGGGGAACGTGTGAAAAGAAAATGCTATTTTTTGTTGCTTGAGGTGCAATTTGTGGCAAAAAAAAAAAACAACAATAAAAAAAACAACAGCATTATAATATTGAGCACCAAGTTTTTAGAAGGATAACAAATGGTAGTAGTAGACAATACCAGAATGCAGGGAAAATTTAGGGAAAATATAGTACACAGTTCAAAAAATAAAAAATTAAAAATTCCCACAACCATTCCAATCCTGTATGGCTGTGTGTGCAGCAAAAAAAGAAAGAACATGAAAATGTAATTCCAGGGAAATTACAAATAATGATAAGTCACATTTTATTTCCTTAAGCAATATGTGGCACACTTCAGCATCATAATATTGAAGGATAACAGTGGTAGTAGATAATACCAGACTGCAGAGGAGCATGTGAAACAATTAGGTTAAGTACACAGTTTCCATGCAAAAATTAAGTACACAAATACCATGCAAAAATCAAGTACACAGTTACCATGCAAAAATGCCACCCTCTACCTGAACATCTACTGCTCCTGCTTCTTTTGATAGGCTACCTTATAGTTTGTTACTTACTAAGAGTTAATAGTGGTGCATCAAAAAATGGGTGTGTGATGAGTTGCATAATGTATTAAGTAATAAGCTGTTTCATTCTCTCAGTATGAGAATTGGCTGTCCTGACGAGGAAACATATAAATGGATTATCAAAAGCCAAAATGAAAGGAAGGAAATGCATATGCCACTAGAGCCGTTTTCAACTGATTGTGTCTCACACACCCAATGCAGGACACTTGAGAGCTGAAAACAGGTAATCTTTAACTAATTCAATCAACATACCTTTGTCTACTTAGGCTTACAGATAGATTTTTTTAAGTAAAGAAGGAAGTTTAAATACCAAATATTTACATAAACACCTAATTTCCTTCAATACTAAACGATATCCTGTGACTGACACCAGATTAAGCAGAATAAATTACATGTTACTGGTATTAAACATTAACCTAATCTTCTCAAAAATTAAGCATCCTCTTTTGGAAACAAACCCATAAAAAGCACTTGTTAGCTCAGTCTCAAAGAAAATATGCAACAACTTAACAGACAGCATCAACTCAGCCAACTTTTGTGTTAAAACCTGTAGTAACAAATGAAATGTCAGGCACAATTGCAAGCCACACCCTGGGTATACGGTGCTCCCACCTCTACAACTCTGCGTCATTGAAGGTTAAACATTGGTCTCTTTGAGATAAAGAGACGTCCCCGATTTCAGCACAGTCGCAATATTACTTACAAACGGATTCACAAGGAGGAAACAAGATGCCTCAATGGAAGAGCAGCTTTGTCAGAATCAATGTGCTGAAAAATGTATTTATACTTGTCTTTATGTCGTTTTCTCTTTTTTTGTGGAGCAATTCAAATACTGCATGTTTTAACACTGGACAATCACCTGTGAGAGGTGCTTTACTCACAAATGACCATGGAGAATTACGGGCATGTTCAGCCATGATTCGTGGAGATGTAGAAAAATATGAAGAAGAAGGCCTCAGCAGACTTCTGAAGGAGAGGAAACGTGAGCCCTTGCCAGAGTCTTTCTATCTCAATAAAACACAAGATTGCAGTGCTTATGTCAAAGAAAGAGGATTTATCACTGTAGCTCTCAGTGAGGAGGAGAGGGACTTTCCTATTGCCTATTCCATGGTGATCCATGATCAGATCGAGATGTTTGAAAGGCTGCTCAGGAGTCTGTACATGCCACAGAATGTATACTGTGTACATGTGGATAAGAAGTCTTCAAAACCTTTCATGAGAGCTGTGGAAGCCATTGCCTCTTGTTTTCCCAATGTGTTTCTGGCAAGTAAACTGGAGAGTGTTGTTTATGCCTCTTGGTCTCGAGTCCAAGCTGACCTGAACTGTATGCATGACCTGCTGAACTCAACTGTCAGGTGGAAATACCTTCTCAATACCTGCGGAACTGACTTCCCCATTAAAACCAACTCAGAGATGGTAAAAGCACTAAAAGTGCTGAATGGAAAAAACAGCTTGGAGTCTGAGACAACCCCAGGACACAAGAAAGCTCGTTGGGAGTACCACCACAATGTCACGGAGTCTTCTGTCATTCGGACTGACATTAGAAAGGCCCCTCCACCCATAAGTACACCAATGTTCTCTGGAAATGCTTATTTTGTAGTGTCAAGAGAGTTTGTAGAACACCTCTTTAAACATCCAGAGGCGAAAGCCCTGCTGGAGTGGGAGAAGGACACATACAGTCCAGATGAGCACCTTTGGGCATCTCTTCAACGCATGCCAGGTATGCCAGGGTCCACCCCACCCAACAACAAATATGATATGACAGACATGAACTCCATTGCACGTCTGGTGAAGTGGGCCTATCATGAGGGAGATATAAGGAAAGGGGCATCCTATCCTTCATGCAAAGGGGCATACCGCAGAGCAGTGTGTGTGTATGGTGCTGGAGATCTCAATTGGGTTCTTGATCATCATCATCTTGTTGCCAACAAATTTGACCCAAATGTTGACGAAATTGCAATTAAATGTTTAGAACATTACTTGCGCTATAAAACTTTAACTGGTCTATCTCTTCAGTTATCTACACAGACAAACATAATGAAAAGATAAATTATCATATTGCCAATTACAAATGATAAGTCTGTAATTATTATATGTATTGAGTATTACATTTGCTACATTTGCACTCCATTGATCTGTTATGGTAGGTTAGCATGCACTGTATTATATATATATATATATATATATATATATATATATATATATATATATATATATATATATATATATATATATATTATACAATGTTGACATGTGTAGGTTTCTACTATGTTGTTGTGTTTTATCTGTGAAAGTAGAATGTGGGTGAAAGGACAATGATGGATTGTATTTAATATCACTTCTTCTCTACCATAGTAAGAAAAGTTACAGTGACGACCGTAGCCTACAGTTGGTAGCCTACAGTTAAGGATTTGGCAATGATGCACAATTTGTGTTTACTTCAGGTTTTATGATGATGAATCATAAAGTTTCAAAATGATTGTGTAGTGTTTAGAGGCATATTACCAGCAATGTGTTGCTTAGTATGCAACAATAAATGTATCACAACAGTTGATGTGCTTAGATCACAATATCTTTGATAACCTCTAGGCTACAATAATGGCTAGTGAACTACACCACAGGCTTTCAAATAAATGAAAGTAAAGGCTGTTTCAGTCAGTAAACAAATAAATTATTTATTGTTTTTTTATATTATATGGTTCTTGTCTTTGTTCATTTACTTTGAATGTGATTAAAAGGAGATTACATACATTACATACACAACAAAATGCACTCATAACTAAATAACAGCCAAGTTCAAATTCAACTCAAATCTAGAGTATGATTCAGATTTAGGAAATGAGTGAAATTAGTGTCTCATGGCACTTGCCCTTTGTGCTGGGTAAAATCAGCATGTAAGGGTAATTTCACAGCAAATATTTTATTGAAAATCATTTTCATGTTCTTCAAACAAAAGTGTGTGTGTGTGCTTCTCTTATCTGTATTGTTGTAATATTGTTTAAATAGCTATAATAAATCTGATTTTGATAATGATCTTAAACAGCCCCAGCAACAGACACGTCTAATAGCTCAGTAACACCAATAGGGTCATTCCACGTCAATTCAACAAGAGCCCGCGCACTTAGGTCTCAAAAAATCTGAAAAAATCACCAAATGTACCCATGGTACTTAAGAGAAACACTGTAAATTTATTTGAATGTAAGATGTACACTTTCCATGTTACAGCCATTTTTACTGGGGGAGGGGTGCCCATTTTGTTCACGCTCTTTTTTTGTCAAAGTTCACAAGCCCATAGCTCAAGAACTAAACCATGTAGAAAGCTCAAATTTTGCATGCTGGTACATAGATAGGCATAGTTTGTAGCAAAACTGTCAGTTTTGGTCTGGATGATCCTGCATGGTCATAGCATTCCCTCAAAGATGATAAAAAATTTATTGGAGTTTTTGGCTGTGCTCTGTTTAGGCCTTCAGAAGACATATTTGTACCCAACATAGGTTCTTGATTTTTTCCCCTTGTAGAGATAAGTAGAAACACTCTCATAAAAAGCAATAAATAGAAAGGAAACTCTATCAGTGTTTGAACAGAAGACTGCACAAGTCTGACAAATCATTTTGGGTGTCATTTTCAGAGCACCAGAACACCTTGTGGGATTGTCCACAGATTTTTTTTATATTTTTTTCTTTATTCTCCATGAATTCTTCTTTTTGAATATACCAATTTGACTTGTCTTATGTGACGTTTTCTTTTTTAATTTCTAACCTGAACATGGGCAAAATGCACATTGAGAGCAATATGTTTTCTATAACATTAATGTAAAGAATACATAATCAAATGCAAATTTTGCCCTGACATGATCACCTGAGAGTCCCTGTGCAGGGGTGCAGGTAGGCCTATCCTTTTCAATTTCAATGATTTAAGGAGCACCTGTGGTTACTCTCAGTAGTGGTTCTGTGCTCTCCACCTATCCTAACAAGGCCTGATGAAGCTAACATGATGACCTGAAGGCACATGAGTTAGAGGTAGGGTAGAGGCCTTTCTGAGTGTTACGAGTTCATTACATTGGTCTCAGCCAGGTCACTCAGCCTCAGGAGATTATGCTTCCTTCAAAGAAATATGCCAATCAAGAATTTATTCCAGAGTTGTATCATCAATAAATACATTAATTGAATAAAATATTACCAACCTTGCATAATGAGACTGATGACATTCACTTTCAGCAGAACCAAAAGAGCAGCTTGGAAGATTTGTGGCAATTTTAAGATTTAAGTGAGAAAAGGTGCCACTGGGATCACTGAAACAAAAGGCCTCTATCCCACCTCTACTTAGGTGCCTTCAGGTCATCACATTAGCTTCACCAGGCCATGTTAGGACAGGGACTCTCAGGTGATCATGTCAGGGCAAAATTTGCATTTGGTTATGTATTCTTTACATTAATGTTACAGAAAACATATTGCTCTCAATGTGCATTTTGCCCATGTTCAGGGTGGAAATTAAAAAAGAAAACGTCACATAAGACAAGTCAAATTGGCATTTTTAAAAAGAAGAATTCATGGAGAATAAAGAAAAACATATTTTAAAAATCTGTGGACAATCCCACAAGGTCTTCTGGTGCTCTGAAAATGACACCCAAAATGATTTGTCAGACTTGTGTGGTCTTCTGTTCAAACACTAATAGAGTTTCCTTTCTATTTATTGCTTTTTATGAGAGTGTTTCTACTTATCTCTACAAGGGAAAAAAATCAAGAACCTATGTTGGGTACAAATATGTCTTCTGAAGGCCTAAACAGAGCACAGCCAAAAACTCCAATAAAATTTTTATCATCTTTGAGGGAATGCTATGACCATGCAGGATCATCCAGACCAAAACTGACAGTTTTGCTACAAAGTATTCCTATCTATGTACCAGCATGCAAAATTTGAGCTTCCTACATGGTTTAGTTCTTGAGCTATGGGCTTGTGAACTTTGACAAAAAAAAGAGCGTGAACAAAATGGGCACCCCCCTCCCCCAGTAAAAATGGCTGTAACACGGAAAGTATACATCTTACATTCAAATAAATTTACAGTGTTTCTCTTAAGTACCATGGGTACATTTGGTGATTTTTTCAGATTTTTTTGAGACCTAAGTGCGTGGCTCTTGTTGAATTGACGTGGAATGACCCAATAGCCACTACATCCCTGGCCCTGGATTCAAAAATAATGCACCAAAATTGCTTGGATTAACACCAAGGACTAATTCAAAGTGCATAAGCCTATCGCATATACCTTACGAGTAAACACAAGCCTGACTCAGGGAAGATGTCTGTCGTGTATACAATAGTCCCAAGACACCTTGGGTTCTTATCATCATATCCTACGTACATGTAATTGAAATCTTACTTACTTACTTATTTTGCACAGACTAGTCTGATTGCTACAAAACAAACACAAGCAGACATACTTAGGCTACTTGTTATTTGTTTGCTGAAACAAGTAACGACAGGTCTACTTCAGCCGATCAAAATAAAAGAAGAAGTGGTCTTACAACTAGGCAAAGACTGGTTTGTCAATGACATGGCATGAGAGTGTGTCTCCACCAGCATTACTGCGCATTTTTGCATTTTGTATTGCAGAAATGCAGTCTAATTTCAGTCATTTTTCAACATACTTTCTATTACAAATAGGCCAGTTCTGTGTTCTTCTGTTTCCTGTGGCATTGAAGCTTTGGAGGGATAACCTCTCTCTCTCTCTCTCTCTCTCTCTCTCTCTCTCTCACATACAAATTATTTCAGAAGACTTTCAATAGAAAAAGCCATTGTCTCAAAGTAAATAATCAGCTGAGCAAGTTTTGAAAGGTATTTGTTAAAATGTTTACCCTATTCAGCTATAATGTAATGGAGGGGCTTAGCCTATAATGGGTATAAAATGGATGATAATACACACAAAACTACGATGCTATCAGTTATTTTCAAACTACGATGCTATCAGTTAGGCCTATTTTCTTTTTAATTAAAAACTATCATTATTTAAATTGTTACAGGTTAAAATTCCCCATTCACACTTGTTTTGAATAGTTTTTGGAAGGCTATTTCAGACGTCACATCCATATCATCATGTCCATAACACCGGTTTTCCCAAAATAACCCCAATCAAAACCAACTTAGGCTTTTTACATTTACATTTAAATGAAGTAGGCTATTTTTCTGTGTTCGCTGCAGGTAACCTTTGGTATGAATGGAATAAATGTTTACTTTCTCTGTAAACTTCGCAGACTTCATAGGAAAACTAATCTTCTAACAGCCATAGAGCTGTTAAATGACCTGAATGCCTACCATTAGAAAAGGCTATGATGTCTCACCTGAAACCATGAGAGTATTGAGGCGTTTTCATTACAAAACTACACCAGGTTGTGTGTTCATGTACAAGTTAGAGACGAAACTAACGCAACAGTTTGTAACAATATTTATTAGCCTACCCGTAGTTTGTAAAGTTCCAGGCCCATTAATCAATCTCAGATAGGCTATGATAAAGTCATCATATTTTTTATTCCACATCAACATCAAGAAGGAGCTACACTGACTCTATCTACCAACTCGTAGCCACTGTGACATTTCGTATATTCTTATGTGATACATTCTTGACATCATATCACCATTTTCTACAATCAATCCAATTAATTTTCAACATGTTTATCAGGGGAGAGCGCGAACGCAGTCCCCCACTACCAGAAATTATGCAGTCGAGATTCCCACATTTGGGGAATTCGTTTGGGTCAGCAATGCCGAAGTGCAATGGCATAGCCTCGCCAAAGGTGAACCACCTTCTTGATCATGGTATCTCCCCTGCCAGGTAAGTATGATTTGCTAGTGTCGATGAATGGGAAGTCATTCTTTGCTACAAGCTTCACCTTCAGGGGATGTCATCATGGACTCCTCAGTCAAACACCAGCCTGTAATGCTCCAACTATCGGAGACAACATATCGTGCATTTACAAAAAATATTTAATAGTAAACGAGCTAAATGGTATTGCAGAGAAATATTTAATTTTCTGATCATCGTGGTGCATCATGGGACCACCAAACACCATAACCAGGCTATCAATAGCCAACACAAGTCGTCTTTGTCTGTATTCACAATTGCTTCAGTACAAGTTCAACGTAATATATAGCCTAGAGTTTAGCGATATTTAGTTAAATTTTGCCACTAGACTGTTTTGAAAGGTTACATTTATGTTGTAAAACACAAATGATGGCACTTCTGTTTACATTGGACAACAGTGTAGATGAATCTACCATTGATGGATGGACCGCAATTCAAATGTCCCGCGCATTTTAACAATACCATCGAATTATACTTTTTGCTCGAATTTACGCATACAATGTGAATGTTGCATACTGTCACATAATTTATTATTTGCACTTACAAACTATATTTAATAAAAAAAACGTTAAAAGGGCTCAGAATGTTCATTGCAACCGTTTCCGGTACGACCCTTTTAACATTCCGACTGGACCCACGTACCATGTCAGAGCTACGTTCCTGACACCAGAGCAGGTTGATGTGAGGCACAATGAGGCACAAGTGTCTTTGCAAGCATCCAAGTAGTTGTTAGTTCAGCATAGACTGCCAAATAATGGTGCAAGTGTTGTGCTACACAGACTGCACACATCCCAAATCACGATACGCCCATCGAGTACTAGGGAAGATGAACCCACTGAACTAATTCAGTTCTTCACCTAATCATTTACAATTACTTTGAGGAAGGACACATGCAAGGCAAACCTAACACAGATTATTATAGACAAGTATGGGGGGGTGCACCGTTCCTGGAGGTACTGCAATACCAGGTCGATGCGTGGAGTGGACGGAGCAAGCCCCTATTCCATCTCCCTGTTCCAAAAATCAATTTAATATATGGTCCCCGGGTAGGGGACGTATCAGATATTAAACTGATAAGAACAGATACTACACTTGATCTTAGCCAAAAGGCCGAGAAGCGATGCCGTTAATCAATTCGGGAGACGTCTGTATTTCTCTGTCAACAACTTCACGAAGAGGGCCGTCACGATCAGCAATTCAGAAAATAAAAGATCCTCACCACCAACATTTAATAAAACATGCAGTACACATTTAGCAACGGAAAAACTACAAAATAATTAATATACAGCGTCTTTCTGCTTTAATCTGTAGAGGAAGTTGATCAGTAGTAGACGTCATTACCATGACAAAGCGCAGCGTCCAATCCCAATCAAGAATTGGTAAAACTTAATTTAACACAAAACTCATTTACGGTGAGCTGGCGCCGTGTATCTGTACAGATCAAGGTGCATTCACAACTTAACGCAGCTATGGAGGCTATCTGTTGGCGATTCACGCGATTAATGGCAGAACTCTCTACTGTGCTCACCCAGAGAAATTTTAATAAACGGGCTCTGGCTCACCCAAGTGGCAGAATATTGCATTACAACTTGGACGGGCTGTCGTGTCCACTGCTTGCACTAATAAAAATGAGTGGGGACATGATAACTAGAGTCATATATCGCTCTATAAGATTATAACAGGCACTAAAAGAGTGATAAGACACAACATGCAAACGTTACCAGTAATTCAATGCCATCATTTAATCATCTGTCTGCCCAATGTGGCATAGGCCTAACGTTATGCCCCTAACGTTAGACAAGACAGAAAAACAAACTTTTCAATAGCAATAATATTGCAATATCCACCACTTCCAACCGGTTGTTGCGAAGAAAACAGGCCAAGTGCCTCTATAAGCTTAAAAAAGTTGCAACTTAACTTTAAAATGATGTAACATAGCGTGACAAACTTGCTCAGTAGAGGCCTATATCTAAACCTAAATAACGTAACAGCGAAGAAAAATCACCAAAATCTACCATCTAGGTCTAGCGGAACATTATAATGTTAAAATTCTCCAGATAATAGCCTAACGTTACCATGAAGTTGATAAAACGTAACTAGAGTTAGGCCTCGACCAGCTAGGAGTGAAAAAGCCATGTTGTTTCTAACACGATGTAACGGTCCCAGGGTTAAAGGCCTTCCAATTCATGAACCACAGTCACTTTGATAGGCCTATTTATTCACTACCACACTCGATTAAAATGAAGGCAGCTTCTCTTTAATCTGCCACGGCAATGATAACTAACTTTTGTGGAAACGGGGAACGATGATACAAAGTTGCCACTTACCTACTTGCAGATGTCCCCGTGTAGCATACTAGGCCTAGTAGCCTATGGTGTGACTTGGCAAAAAAAGAAAAAAAATCCAGTATGCAACCTGCTCTCTGCAATGATTTAATCCATCCCCAGATCAACACATGCAAAAGGGTGTTTAAATGGAGTAAATAGGTCTACTAAAGACGTCACTCTACTTCATGTACCTACGAAAAGTTACTTCACCGAAGACTTTCAATGTCAATGTCGATGGCGGCCTCTTCTGAAGCTGAGCGTGACATCATGGGAAAGGTTTCTGCGGGACCAAACGGATTTTTTAAGCATGCATTGAGCACTTTATGTGAAATCCCTCAAAATAAGTCTGTAGATCTCCTTTCCACATGGCAACAGCGTTGTGAGTGAGCAAACAGTGATTTTTGAGAATGACCATTAATTTAGGCTACTTTGAAAGGCATGCAGCAATGTGAGGCTGCCGCTATGTCTAGATATCTGTAGAACGGGTCTTTATTTCTAGGCTGCTCTCACTCTATTACTAATGACGCTTGGATAATGGTTTTAATTTTGAAAATAAAAAGTGACTTAAATTACAAAATCTAAAGGTAGGCCTTGGCTACTGAACAATGTACCGGTGCAAGCTCCTCATTTTTTATTTATCTTTTTTTTTTTCTTCTTCATAAAATAGGCCCAGGTATTTTCTCAGCTATGACTTTGTTTTTATCAACACCGTCAGATGCAATAAAAAGCTAATTATTTTGTATATTGGTCTTAAATGTATTTAGTTTTTTAATCATGACCTCCACCCAATGAACTCTAATGAACCAACTATTGACTCCATCCCCTGACACTTCTACCCTATTGACTGTCCCACAGTCATTTTTTTTTTTTTTTTTTTAAAGACATCTTCTTAAAAAAAGAAGGCTTTTTGCCTTTAATCGGATAGGACAGTATAGAGGTGGACAGGAAACAAGTGGGAGAGAGAGATGGGGTGGGATTGGGAAATGACCTTGGTCAGACTCCAACTTGGGTCCCCAGAGTAATAGTATGATGCTCTAGCACACTAAGCCACGGCGCCCCCTCAAAATTCTAGTAATTATTTTTTTTTTTAGTTGTTCAAAATAGGACTTGCATCCCATTCCCAAGGTCTTGTTTCCCCTAATTTTATATGAAAATCAATGGTTCCTATGTTCCTCAGTTAACATGTCATGTGTTTCCAGGACCTTATGTTCCCCAGCTCTATAAAGCAGAACAAGAAGTACCTGGTAAAGCCCAGATGCAGTGTCCCCTCAGCAATGAGAGGCCAATCAGATGACCGGTACATATTGTAAGCCCTGGCAATGTTCAGAGTTTATTGTGTAGCTGGAACTGTACTGTAGAACTGGAATCTGTCAGAGATACACATTGGATTTCCCTCAGGATAAATAAAGTATCTTATCTTATCATTTGCTGAGAACATAGGACACTCCCAATGTGATCTTATACAATTATCATATATGTGTAGTTGTTGGGACAAAATGTCAGTCATTCAGACAACAGTGAAAATGATTGTGCAACACAGATTAGTGTTTTTTTTTTTTTTTTTTAAGGTCATATCTGATGACAGATTTTTTTCCTTATGTAATTACAATTTCTTAGTTCTTATGCACTAAAATTTACAGTAAAACACATTTACACAAGCCATACATTTAGAAGTTTATATTTGGCAACCACATTTGAAACACATTTCAGAAAATGAGCATTTTTTTTTATTGTGGCCTCAAGCTCCACTTACTGTCATCACAATTTTCTGTTATAACTTCCTTTTACCTGTAGCACGAGCATGTGTGTGAAAAAGCCACAAATGTTTTTTTTCTTTTTCTATTTTTTTTCATGCACCTTTTTTTCTAATTAGCAGTAAATAACAACAGGTGCCTCTTACAGCTCTGTGGTGAGCAATCTAAAAATATTGTTCAAATCAATATTCATAAAAATATATTAAATCTCTCCTTTTCATCACTTATCTTTTTCTTTTGAAATATAAATATATATATTGTTTTTTTCTGAACTGAAATATGAGGACCATGCATCATCGATTTGGAGATGGAGTGCCTTAAATATACATCAGTAACTATTACAAAAGAAACAGGAAATGTCTATGTTTGGCTACATCTGTAAAAAGGTTATAAAAATTGCTTGTTTGCAACTGAGATTTCAAAATATTGACTGGATGTTTGGCATTACTACACACACACACACACAGTACAGCAAATATCCACAAATGTAACAGGCAGCGGTGTCTTGAAAGGCACAACTCTAACGTCTATAACATGTAAAGATCGCAGTTTGATCTTTAAGAGTCTTCAGAAAAAAAGGAAGAAAAAATTAAAACTCAACCAAAACACAGAAAGAAAATGACAAAAAGCCTGAATGCCACTCTCTGTAGCTTTGCACATTCTTCTGTCTGTTTCTTCTTCTTCTTCTTCTCTGTTGCTCTATGTGAGGGGTTCTGTGTGCAAACACACACACACACACACGCATACTGTACAAACACGTACACACACACACACCCTGGGTCACTCTGGTACTGCGGCAGTGGCCATCTCTACCTTGCCGTGCATGTCCTGGTCAATCCTGCAAGTAAGAAAACCCTCATTAATGATCAGAGAGACTAAACAGAAAACCTAAACTAATCTTTGCTACCCCAGACATTACAGAGTAACGACCACGCCCAAATACCAAAGTCAAAGGGTCTTTCTTTCAAGTTAAGAAGTCAGTGATCTTGTTTGGCAAAAAACTGTGTTTTTTTCACAATACTACAGCAGTCATTTCAGATCATCATATGGAAGCTTGTGCATGACATACTTTGAAGAACGGTTGCTGAACATGGAATAAAGGCAAAATAAGAATTTCAGATGAAGATCAATTTTTTTTTTAAGCACATTTAACTTAAGCGTGAAAAAAGCAGCTGAGGTGGCAGAATTACCGTTATGATTTGGGTCTGACAAATGAATACCTCTAAATGCACAGGGCTGCCAACTTCATTAGTCTGTGTATGCACTACACTCAGGTTACAGTTTGGCTTGAAAGTTCATACCCTCTTTACAAAAGCCATGCCACACATTCAGGTTAAAATGTCTAAAAATTGCCCACAAATAGCAACAGAAACCTTAGATGAAGAAACAACCTTGTTGATATTATATCAAAAACATCTATACATTGTCCAGATATCCGCTGGAGATAATATTCAAATCAACTAACTTTGACAAGTTTTCACTTCCATGACATTCTACCATGTGTGCCGCTATATTAAATAGGAAGTGAATGTGACACGTGTGTGCAAGACGATTAAGACCCAAGTATTCCATGACATTTACAATAGAAACTGTTAAAACATGATCTTCCAGAAGGCACTAAGAAACTAGCATAAAGCAACATGTTCTGTAGGTCTACATGAATAGTCTAACGGATCTTAAAATTAGCCAGATTTTTGGTCTGGATATCTTTTTTTCTTAATATTGGTGTCAAGTGCAGAACGAAATCAAATCACTGATGGATTAGAATGTGTTTTTACTATGGGGTTTCACAATGACAATTTTAACCACATAGACCAAAACAAACACTACAGAATAACAGGCCATAACTAATATATTACTATATAATCTACATGCATGTCAACCTACAATTCTGTAGCCTGAGATCACAGAGTACTGGATGTAGGAAAAAGAAGAGAAAAAATAGGTATAAGACAAATTTAATAGCAAACCAGCAGCTAAAGCTAATGGGGGCAAGTAAACTTAGTTGCAGTTTTAACTTTGGCTGTATGGTCCATAATATACTACATTCTCTCATCATATTTTTTCTACCAACAGCACTCAATAACCTTAAACAGTGAGAGAAACAAAATAATAATAAAAAAAACCCTTGTCACCCTGTGTACATGCAAACTAATGTACTGCATTTGTTCCTTCATCCACGATACAAGAGATCAAGAGGGCTGTAACTGGTGTGTGATTGGTGATTGGGTCAGTGTGTGCTGTGCTGTGCTGAGCAGGATGAGGAGGTGCAACAGTGACACATGCAGGCAGAGGTGTGGTAATGCAGCCGGAGCATCAGCATACAGACAGGCAGGCATGCCATTAACATATTTTGGATACATACACAAATATAAAAATATTTAAAAAATCCACCCCACTCCCTTCCCTGCACTACACTACCCTGAGGTGCCAGGCCAAACTGCTATAGGAACAACAGCATGATTCTCATGCCTTTATTCAGTCATTCATTCTTTTCATGGACATGGAATGGGGAAAAGGCATAGATTGAATTTTCTGAAAAGCAAGGCAACGTTAAACACAATATGCTTGATATATTGATAGGGGCACCACTAGAAATTGGGGGCCCTATGACAGAAAAAAAAATTGGGGCCCCCAAACATTGATTTTAATATTCAAATTTTCTCTGGGGCCCACCTTTCAGTGACAGGCCATTAGAATCATCCTAACTCCCCCTCCCCAGCGGTGCCCCTACATATTGACAACATAATTATTTGCACAAGAGGTAGCTATGGTGTGGTCAAGAAACAAGGGAAACAATTAGGCATCTAAATTGCTGGTGGTAGAGGAAAAGGGGAGCAGTCTGTCAGGCTTGAGAAAGGGATTTATCGCTAAGGGAATAAATACTGGGTTGTTTTTGTATGTGACAAGATTACTCAGGCTCCCTAAGACTGACCCACTGGAAATCTTTGAGACGGGAGCCTTCACAGTCCCTGAACAAAACTCACAGGCAGCTGAGGTTTGTCCACTGTGCTGTGGCCAGATTCAACAGGACTGCTATCCTCGTCTTTGGGCCTCACATCCTCCTACAATCGCATCATCTTGCAGCTGAACATGATCGTTTCATTAAGAGTACTGCAGGTATATGGATGGGTTACATTCTGGAACCCAAGGAGTTTTTATATGGCTATTATTTAATATTATTAGATTATTAATATTAATTTAATGTTATGTATTATCATTGATGATATTGTTTATTTAATATAGTCAATCAAATCAAATGGGTATGTGCTAAAGCAGTGTACTACAATAGCAATATTAATGGCTTTTGAAACTTCTGGAGTTATAACTGATCTAAAAAACAACACAGGAGTAAGTGCCTATGGTTTCAAGGGTGACATTTTTATTTCAGATCACTGGGTAGGTCCTCAATTTACATGGAGAAGTCAGTTCTATTGCACCAAAATGCAGCAGTGTTTGTAAGGCATACTTTTCAACCCAAAAGAAAGAAAGGATCACTCTGTGAGACAAAAATCACTGCAAAATGCACATGCCGACACCAGCTGGCAGTGATAAGAAGTTGGTTACACGTGATCCCTTTTGTGAAACTGGTTATTAACCAAGAGGGTGTGGAATTAAATTCCTTTCAAAAAAAAATAAAATGAAATAAAACTGTACTCAAAGCCAACTGATTACAGAAGTGTTAGTTTTTCGTGCAATGCAGAGGAAGACCTATGTGGACCTGAAAGGTGCAGACAAGTACCTTTTACGTCTTTTCCTATTTTTTTCTTCATCAAACCTTAGAGGAAGGGCAGGAAGACGAGGTTAGGGAAAAGAGATTGGTTGACAGTTCAACAGCCATCAGCAAACATACACATAAGCACACCGTCAAAAGAGCTTTGACAGGTTCAAATTGAAAAGGCCTTGCTAGAAGCTCTGAGGTGCAATCAACCAGGTAACAGAATTAACGAGAGGGAAAACAACTAATTCAATGGGTGTGGAGAAAGGTCCCCTACTTTACAAATTGTACTCAGTAACTACTAGCATTAATTGTGTGTAGAACTGTAAGTTTAAATGGTGTAAAATAGAAACAAGAAGGCAGGACAGAGAGAGTGTGTTTGTGACGGGAGAGGAGCTTACTGTTTGATGCACTCAGGTATCGACACGTATTCCATGGGAACTAGCTCGGCCAGGTCCGTAAGGCTGTACACATACTTGATTTTTTGGCTAAACTTTGAGCTGTGAGACAAGAGAACGATTTGATTATCAAGTTCAACAAACGAATTACAACACGTACCAACCTTAAAAATGATAACAAGTAATATGCGTGATTCATTTCATCAAGCATCAATATAAATTCTTACAAAATTGAAAATATGGCTGACCTTATGAACGGTTTGGTGAGAGCAAGAAGTGTACGGATGAACCAGGAGGGATGGACGATTATCAAAGATTTCAAGTTCTTGCGTAACCTAGCAATTCATCAAGAGAAATAGTTAGTCCTGCCTGCCTGTGCTCATGGCACTAAAATTAGCAAGGACACTTCATTGTCAGACAACCAACTTCAAAGACTATTTTATTGCAAAGTGCCCATTCCTGTAAGCTTATAATGATTTAACCAGTAAAGTACAAAGGCAATTACAAAGACAGTTCTGGTGAAATGTTGATATTTGTAAGATCATATAAGCAACACCTTGATTGACAGAAACTTGCTAAATTGCTGGTTAAGTTAAGTCTATAAGAAGTCCTGAATCTTTAGACGAGGTTAGGAATTCATCACATTTACATTCCTTTGGTTAGCGGATGCTTTTATCCAAAGTGACTTACATTTTGCCAACTATCAACTACATCAGGGCCAGTGACCCTGGAAAAACTTTGGGTTAAGTATCTTGTTCAAGGTCACAGCTGGGCAGCCAGAATTCGAACCCACAATTCCCCACCTGGCTACTAGCATGCTAGCCAGATTGCTTAACCACTACACCATCACCATCTCTTGCTCACACAAAAAAAACATGGAAAGGGAAATGAGGACAAATTTACCGAATTACACATAATTTGTATTGGATTAGAATCCTGTCCTGGACCTGAGCTGCAGTTTAACGGACTCCCTCCTTATTTATTTACCTACTTCCTTTCAACTGGCCTAATGGGTTGATCACATTTGATTTGATTGAGTGAACAGAATTACCATGCTTACATAGCAGATTTCCCCCTCAAACCTCCAGTCTGTTCTAGCCTTTGCAATCTGGTTACTGTAATATACTTCTATACCTTAGAGCAAGTCTTCCTCCTCCTTACTTCGCCACACTTTTTACCACTCAGTTTTCTAAAATGAAGACCCAGTGAAGAGCACTATTACCTTCTTTCTTCATAAATGATACTTTTTTTAATAATTTTTATATACTTGAACGGTTTTCAAATATTACAGATACACTGCAACTACTGCTTTTGTATGGTTTTGTAAGGGTATGTCTATTCCATAACTACAAATGACTACCAGAACATTAAATACTGGTAATACTCAAGCTACCTTATCTCTTGATTTCTAACAAAATATGGGACATGCTAAAACAACTGATCTTTGGTTCATCTCATACTGTACAAAATGACATAAGACGATTAACAAAAAAAAAACAAACAAAAAAAAAAAATCTAACTATAGAGTTCCACTAACCTCCTGTCAATCTGCTGATAGCATTTCCGGAGCCAACCTACGCTGGGCATCTTGCGTCGAGATGTGGCACCGTTTAGGTAAACAATCATGTAGTTCTCAGCCACCAGGAGCTCTAGTGTGCCGATCACATACCTGTAAAGGTAAGTCACACACATTTAAGAAGGCTGATTCAGTGCACCAAACTTGTTGCCTTGTCAACTTGTTATTAAAAATTGGTCAAGTAGGCATTTTACTGCACTTACTTGTGTACTTACTTACTACTGAATTTACTTGTGTATGAGTCACCCGCCCCACATCCCAAATATCCCCATATTTTCCAATGTGAACCACTATGTTATCTGTTTTAACATTACTTGTTTGACTTGTTTTGTTAATTAGATTTACAATGTGAATGCATGCAAAATGACGTACGGTTGAATTCGACTTACTTAAAGAGATTGTCCATGATGTATCTGTAATTTGGCTGATTGCTTTCAGGCATGAAGCATACTGCAAAAACAATGATGGCATTCAACCCGTCACCATAGTAACCTGCAAACGAAAGCGACAGAAAGGCGTCATCCTCTTTTTGCTGCATGACACTGAGTAACACATTGAGTACTAGTCAGACAGCCAGGTCCAGCATGTGTGCGGTACACCCTTTTTAGAACCACAGAGCAATCCCTCTTCACTCCACCGAATAGCAGGACTATCTGCAGCTTATAAAACGAGAGATAGTGAATCACTTAGGCAAACAAGATAGGATGGACACTCTTAATAGGGGTGATAGTGTGTGCGTCAAGCAGGTGGTAGCTAACTATATTTAAATATCAGAACCGACATTATACTATCAACAAAGTGTGCAACTACTTTGAGCCTTTCTATGGTATAAAACAGCGGCCATCATTTGGCCACTAAGACCTAGCTCGATGCCCTGGCTCGTAGCCACAACTAGCTAGCAGTTTTCTCCAGCCTTCACAAATTCCTGGTCCACAATCAAAATTGTGTTCCCTGGCAATATTTCGGTCCCCATCACACCGGCATTCTGCTTTAAGGTATCAAGCCGAGTTGATAGCTGCCCAGTGTGTACTTTTATGTTTTCCTCACAGACTATGACCTTCAATTGTGCAGCAAATGGTGCTGGCTGTAGAGCCCTATTCTGGCAACTGTTTACCAAAAGCATAGTCACTAAACTGTTAGGAACTTGGTTAGTCTTTACATCTTTGGATTGACTCATACATAATTATACCATCATCTCATACATAAGATGACTCCATTTAGGTAAACAATCCTGTAGTTCTACACCACCAGGAGCTCAGAGCATTTTCACCTTGCTAACTTAGTTAGCAACTACACTGTATGCTTCTGGGAAACGGACCCCTGGATACTGCCAACCAAAGAAGAGGAAGGTCTGGCGTACCGCCGTGGCTGATGACCCTTTTATAGGGCTCGATGGCCTTCATGTCGACGCGGTGATCCTGGTCCCCGATGCGGAAGACCCTCCAGCGGCGGCCCTCCTCCCGCTCTTCAGACGCCGAGTACTCACGCACCGACTCCACACCCTTCCGCAGGAGGTCCGTGCTCTTCGGCTTCGGAAGGTCATCTGTCAAGAATGGACAAATCGAGAAAGGAGGAGGCAGAGAGGGAGAAAGAGATAAATGGAGGGATTAGGGGGGAAACAGAGAATATAACTGAAAAAAGTGCTCATGTCGCTATTCCGCTATGTGGTCCTTGTAAAACTCTCACTGTACCGATCAACAGCAGTTAGCAGGTTGAAACAACAGGTTGATTCGATCTGGAAATTTCCTTTAAATTTGTATCAACACTGATAAAACCAGTCTAACCATTTCATAATCTTGTTAAGTATGTTCATGACAGGTGGCATCAAAGGCCACCTCAAGTAAGTGTCCTCAGGGCAAATATTTTGATAAAAACCAGTCTAACGAGCTTATACTCTTTATCAGCACTTAGCAAGTTGAAACAACACTTGGCAAGTTGAAACAACAGGTTGATTCGCTCTGGAAAATTCCTTTACATTTTTATCAACACTGATAAAATCAGTCTAACCATTTCATAACCTCGTTAAGTATGTTCATGACAGGTGGCCCTCATGGCAAGTGTCCTCAGGGCAAATATTTTGATAAAAAATAGTGTAACCAGCTTATACTCTTTAGCAGTTCTATTTACACCGTCCAAGTACTCTGTACTCTCACTGACTTCAAAGAATCATAAGAATTGTGAGCAAATTCTGAATCTAACCTAAGCCCAAAAGGCATTTTTATTTTTATTCTTCATATTGTACTTAATATAAATCATAAAGTGTATTCATCTCATATTCATCTCATCTCATTCCTAATATATGTCACATTATGTCACCACCATATTTCACCTGTTCTATTCATCTTCACCTTCACCAAATACACAGTGTGCTATGACAGACCACTCTAATGAAGGTAAATCAAATAAAAAATATTTCACTACCAATCAGGTGTTTCAGACTGTACCACAGTAATCCACATTTCTCATCAAAAACAATTTTTATATCGATTTAATACCATCTCTCAATTGAACACCAACCTGATTCTCAAGGCAGGACGCAATAAGCATGCAAGACACACTTTTAGCACCAAAAGCAAGGAGGACTTCACCAAGTTTGATTCAAAATCAGCACACAACAGTTCAATCTGATTTCACAAGCAGATTAAGCAGAATGACAACCAGAATCAAAAACCAGCAACCGTATCGCCACATGAAAGATTTCCATATGGCTGTTGTAAAACCTGTTTTGATATACTGTAAATATGTATTGGAAGCCTGTTTACACTACTAGAGGGAAATCATGGCTCAAAATTGTCAACATTGTGAGATGCCAAGTCAATATAGAGTAGAGTAGAATAGAATTCTTTATAGTCATTACACAGGACATAAAGAAATTGGTTGGCATTCATTATGGTGCTTTAGACAGAAAAAAATTAACAAAAAAACAACTAAAATGTCTCACAATGAGCTCTTTGCTAATTTAAACGTAACTCAATTTCTTATGGGTAAATTGACTGCATAACAATCTCTATAATGGAAAACTCACACAAACTTGCAATTCAGAGTTGTCTGACAAGTCTGTCCGTCATAGTCGAACAAAACAGCTAACTTCAATGGTAATCATCTAACAATTTAACATTACGCTAGCTGCTAACATTCCAACATGGCTACTGTGGTCAATGTAACCAGACGTTGTTGTGCCACTTTACAATTTTGCATCAATTCCATAGAGACAGGCAGTAGTCTTCACCCCCCTACTCACCCATTCCCCACTTGCTTGCATACATACACTCACAGATATAATCTTATTATTCTGACTATAGGCATCTCATTATTTTGACTGAATTTGTGGCCATTTTTCCCCAAGTGGCAGAAGCAGGCACCCAAGCCAACACTGTGAATGGTATACTAACATAATCAATCACATAACAGTAATTTGCAAAGGGGGTATGTGAAAACATGCAAAACCAACAATGCTCAAAAATCAATAAATGTGACAAAATAAGTTAAAAGCATAACAAAATTTGAAACCATACAAGAACAAAGAACACATGACTTGATTTGTTGTGGCAGAGGCAACCCATACATAGGAGAAAGGCAAAAATAAATAAATATAGATAGATACATAAATAAATTCTTAAAAATGAATGAATCAGAAAAAAAAACACTGACGGTATTTAATTCACATCATTGAAGTACACGGGCGAAGGGAACGGATGGCGAGGAGAGTGAAAAACTGTGAGAGACCTTACCACGGCATGGTGCAGGCACAGCGCCTGTTCACAAGCACTGAGAAGAAAGAGCCCTTCCAGGCCACAAAGAGATGGAAGCAGTGGAAGAAGACACAAAACACACACACACATACAACTGTTTAACTACTCCAAAGTGAGGTTACCTGTGCCCCCTGGTGTCAGGTGAAAAGAACTGACAGCACCAAACCAAACTAACAATCTTATTTACATGAACTGATGGCAAAACAGGCACTGAGCCAAAGCAGCACTGTGGAAAGAGCATGATAAGAACACCAAGACAATGCCTGGCTGGTATGTGGGTACTTTGATTTAAACTACTAGAAACAGCTGGCTAATGCCAGCCATTCCTCAAGATAAAACATGACCTACTGTAGGGTTCAACTTAACTTCACCGCCAGTCAGGCAGAGGCTGCCTACTGGGTCTGACTTTAGTATCACTCAAAATGAGTTGGTTTTGATGGTTATTTTTAGTTGCAGATACTGAGGCAATCAAGACCCAATCTTGGATTTGTTGATGTGAGATTCTTTACAGACAGGAAGGTCATGGTTGGGTTGCAGAAATCTGTCTTAAAACCTGCAAAAAAATACAGTGCCAAGGGGCCCCAACGGAATTGCATTCTTCAGGCCAGCACAAATGAGATAAAATACCTAGAAATGTTAATGTTTGCAAATTTCCACCAAATACTGTTTTTGAACATAAACTTATTTTCTTCATGTTACTTAAGGCCTGAAAGTACAACATCTTTATTTAGAAAATTTCTAAACTGAAATGTCAGAATGTGTTGGCTTGGCAGATTTTTTTTTTTTTTTTACATTCCATATTTATCTCCAAACTTTTGTTTCCATACTGTCTACTGTGGAGGCACATAACATCAGGGCAGTTCTCTCTTACCTTCCCACTCAAACTCGTTGCTGTTGTCAGATGGCGTGTCCAAGTCGTCCAGATCCAGTTCAGTGCTGTCGTCCAACTCGTCGGACAGGACCGAGCCCTCGCTCCGATCCAGATTAAGGCTGATGTCGGGGGCCAGGAGCTTCTTCTTGGTCTTCTTACCACTGTAGGGTTGGGTAGCTGCCACAGAGGGTCAAGAAAAGAGTCTCAATACTGCTCAGGAACATGACCCCAGCACTATAGTGAGGATTAATAGGCTCCTTGCTCATAAACATTTTTAATGATGCTCACTTATTTCCGGTTACATTGGCTGCATAACAATCATGATAAAACTCACACAAACTTAAATTTGGATGTCAGCTGACAAGTCTGTCAGTCATAGCAAGTCCTCTCTAGTCATGGTCAAACAAAACCTCTAACTTTTACAGTAGCTATTTAATCTTTCATTTAAAAATACGTTAGGTGCTACCTGCTAAAATTCGAATGTAACTACCAATGTTCTATCTCAGTGATTGCGGCCAATGGTAACCGGAAATCTAAGAGTATTATAAAATTGTTATGTGCAAAGAGTGCATTGATCTAAAGCAACAGTATGCACTGTGCAGCGCTTTGTGTCACTCTTTATGCTTTCATATGAAAGTAGTTTTTGGCATTTATATTGACATTTATATGAAATCCAAATCAGATGGTCATGTGAAGGGACAATGAAAACACCCCTGCTATTCCACATAAGAAGCTAATCCCCAGGCTACACGATCAAGTTCAGTGGTCTGGAACTGTGGTCAGCCCATTACAGCATAAGAGAAGCATTGCAGGAGCAGATGGCAGCCTTGGTACAGTACGTCATTCTGTAGTTAGCGTCTTAAATTAACGGCTAGATTACAATCTGTCTATAATCGGTCTTTAGAGTGTAACTGTCTATGTTGGTGAATGACTCTTACCAGTTTCTCCTTCCCCTGATGTGCCGGTAAAGAGCTCGTCGCTGAGCTCAATATCCTCTTCCTCCTCCTCCTCTTCCTCAGGGAGAGGTCTGCCAACACACAATAATTCAGTGCAGACTAGGGATGGGTACAATATTAGATATTAAATAATATGACATGACATGACTATCTTTCTTTGCTATTGATCCTGTTGTCAGTAACTGAATTAAACAGAATATGGAAATTAAGGCTCATTTTCTCTGAACTCCAAATGTTTGGAGGTCACTGACATACAGAGTGTCGAAAGGCACATGAACAAACATGGACATGATCACTGCAGGTTCATGGCAGGGCACCAGGCCAGAGATTTCACCTTTGTTTATCAAGCACAACACTACTGTAATGTTTACCAAGCACAATACTACTGCAACGCACTGAGAATGACCACATCCCAGACTAGGCTCCCACGTGTCAGATTTTCCATTATGCATTCTGGATGGGGTGTGACTTCTCACCTAGGAAAGTCCTCATCCTGCCATTCTTCCTTAAGCTCCACCCCCTCCATCCTCAGTCGGGCCTCGGTGGTGGCGACAGACTCCTGGCGCTCCAGACTGCCAAGAACAAGAGAACAGAAGATCTATTTAAACAAACTAGTGGTCAACACCATGTTGGCCATCTACAGGGGCACTGTTAGAAATATTGGGCCCTGCATAAAATAAAAAGACACCTCAGAGGCATGCATGATATCCCATTTCTGTGGAATTGCCAAGAGACATAGAAACATATAGAAAATATAACATTCTGCCACTTCTTGATATGTCAATAATGTGATTTCTAGGAGTTCTAGGAAGGCAAGTCACAGAGTAGAGCCTATGATCTACAATTCAACAACACCCGAGTACTGGACATTGCATACAGTATTACAGTAAGAAAAGTTCAGGAAGGAACAAGCCAAGTTTTGGAGGTCAATTTGTTCTGTTTTGTGCAGTCTGCCTGCAGGACACCCATAGCTGGAATGGAGTAAATGTGGCTGGTCTTGGGATCAGTGAAACAACCAGGCCACTGCTTCTAAGAACCTCAGACGTAAGTAAGGCCCAGCCACACTGAGGCTTAGTTTGTAAATCATAACTCAACTGGGAGCTGAAAAACTACTGGGCTATGCTCAGTACGTCTCTGGAATCTTGAATACTATACAGGGCCTCTTTGATGGCCTAATCTCCAATGCTAATATACTTGCACACCCAGACACAGAAAAAACTGCACTGCATTCCTTTCGCTAACAAATGCCATTATATACATCAGCTGAGCAACAGAGGTCTTTCAAACAACAACACCACACGGCCATTCAGACACATGATTGACAAGGAGTCACACAGATCTCATGCGCTAAAGGGGGGTGGGGGGCATAACCTATGGGTTCACAAGTTCAGGCCATATTTAATGCATAGTGTATATCCTGGTTACTGGTACACAAATTGGCAAGAAAAAAAAAGTGAGCGAGCAAGAAACACAGACTGAATGATAAGAGACAAACCTATTCATTAAGACTTGTCTGTGCAGGGGGAAAAAAACTAGATAGTTTCTTTAATTCCCGAATTACAATGCACAGAAAAAGTGGCCTTCAGGAATTAAAGAAATCAAATAAAGTATGAGTTGAGTAGCCTTTAGGTAAGTATCTGTGTGTGTGTGTGTGTGTGTGTGTGTGTGTGTGTGTGTGTGTGTGTGTGTGTGTGTGTGTACCTTTGTGGTTGTTTGGCTTTGCTTCTATGTAGGGGAATTCACCCTACTAGTCATTTACTTGTCTTGATCTTTTTTGCCCTATTTCTTCTTGTGACTAGCCTTAAGCTGCATGTCAAAGCACAGCAAAAATGTACACCTGGCATGTGGTTAAGGGAAGAGGATCCTCTCCCTTCTTTCATAACAAAAATAAACCAGTCAAAGGAGCTTTTCTTCAACAGAGGCAGCTGTTTCGTCATTTCAAAGGGACAACTGACAACCTACCGCATGCAGGAAAAGACAGACAGACAGACAGACACAGAGACAGGCAAAGAGGAGAGGAGAGGAGCAGGACACTAGTTCCCAGTATTGGGGAGATCGGAGCTCTTTCTTATGCAAGTCATGACATGCTGGGTACACTCCTTTGGATGTGCAAGAGATGTGCACTACTAGGCTATTACTCTAGTTGGATAGTGTGATTAAAACTACCCCAGGGCATAGAGAGATAGGCTTACAGCTCACCAAGTCAAGTAAGACGTACAGTCCATGTATCTCAGCTGTTGCAAGTGCCTGCTCGTAAACCTGGACTGATGTCCTGACACGGTGCCACGGTGTGTGTGTTTTTTTTTTTTTTACTGCAGTGTGGTCTTAACAACATGGTTTCTGAAAAGTGCCAAGCATTCAGTTGCACTACTTTTCACACCAAAGAGGAAGTTCAACTACTCTGCATGATCAACAATAATGTCTTTCAACCACAGACTCTGCCACTGCTGAGACACTGGAGGCCCCCTGATTCAGAAGTATGCCAAATGACAGTTAACCTTAGTGGTGTTGATCTAATATGGTACTATTGGTACCTGTGAATAGACTGCTACCTCAGGGCATGTAACAAGACCCCTTATGTTAAAACTAGAAACTGTCATCCACGATTGCAAGACTCCTGGGGTCAATCAAGCCATTGAAATTACAAATTTAGTGGTTAAGCAGCATGCCTTTCTAATGCATGCTGGGGCATGAGATGCCACGCCATTAGTTACCTATTATGCTAAAGTATGAAAAAATTACTGCTCTTTGTTATTCTTTGCTTGCGAGTGTGTCAATCAACAAGAAAAGGAATATCTGCAACATAAATGAACAAGACCGTACTATTTTGCATACGGTTGAGGATTAAACCTTCCTAGCCTATAATTTCATGGGTTAGTGTCCGTTTGTATTTATGAGCAACTTTCGAAAACAGTGCAGTCAATTAAGAGAAGGCAGCAAATAATCAAACATCCGAATTTGGCATATGAACCTGGTTACCTTCCATTTAAATCAGGTGAGGAGTTATGCTGGGCCAAATTAACTGGAGTGGAACTTCGCACCCCAGTCGATTCCTCTTGTTTTTGTCCATTGTCTGGAGTCTCCGCTTCCTGTGGCGAAGCTTCTGGTGGTGGGGTCGGGCTGTGTGGCGCAGCACAATTCCCGTTCTCCATCAAAACAGCGTCTTTGGTGGGAGAGTTGTCGCATTTTTCCTCTTCTGTTTCGTCGTCCCCACCTTCTGATGAATGCGACTGACTTGTCGCATTGTTTTCCAGCATCTCAAGTGTCCTGGGTGTGTCTGGATCTGGGCTGCTTTTGTTCAGACCCATGTCTCCAGCTGCGTTCAGCCTCAAGTCCACTTCACTTTCTGCCACATCTGAGGCCATGAGAGCTTATATCAGTCACGGCCTCTATTACTTCCAGCAAAGCTATTTGGCTCAAGAGTAAGTCAATCACCACAAACTACCCCTAATCTGCGTTTCCTTTCCTTCGCTAACGTTAGTCAGCCGACACTCCTGAAGGCTAACCTATCGCTAGCAGGCGAAGTTAAAGTTTGGTAACCAGACCTCACTAACTATAAAAAATAATAAATGTATTTAAATGCGAGTGACTTTCCTTTCGTTACATAGTTCTTCTGACAGGATTATGAAGTAAAATGGAAACCTTGATAACTTTCGTGCAAACCAACAATATTGTTAACTTTCCTGGTGGGGATCTGTTTTTTGGTCGTAGAGTGCGCAGCCCTTATTTCCCTTTCCTTCCTTTCCACGGCTTGCTAGATTGCTTCAGCACGGCTAGTTGGCTAATATCTTGCTAGCAGGCTAGGCCCCACAGTTGACAGGGAAAACTTTGTCAATTTGGTGCCTAATCAGTTACGACCTCCCATCCAGTGGATCAAATAATTCTCTCACCATCCAATATAGCGACCTATTAATCAAGTTTAAATAACTGGTCCTCCATTGTATTGTTCGACTCGAAGTGCGGGCCGGGTGAGTTCCCAGTCCCCTCCTCCAGACGGGGGCTTCAGCAGTTCCAAAACTGTCATAGCTCTTCCCTTCCCGTTATTCGGGTAACACGTCGTCATCTCCTCTTTCACTGTGCCAACACGAAAATCTGTTATTGCCCTCTGTCGGTGTGGAAATATTTGGAATACAGTAACGGGGCCCCATAGGCTCCATAAAATCCCTAAACTGAATTTCAAAACAAACAAACGCATTGCCAAGCCTTTTATCTATTCCTAAATTGAGTAGACCGTGTGTTTCGTTTTTTGTAGAGTTGCACCTGCCCAAGCTCAGGAATTTTAATTAGGCCTAATTGGTGGTTTACAACCATTTTAATTATGCATGAAGTCAAACAGATTTTTTCAGTGTAGGGTTGTAACATTCACCCATGGAGCACTGAGCTGTCACTTTCCCTGATGCACAACTATAATAAATCCTCAGACAAAATAGTCCAATTGCAGAGGCTTATTTATTTGCTTACTACGTAGGCTACCTATACACAGACAGGCAAAAGTGCTAAAGTGAACCCCGAATCCTACATTTGTGCACCTGTGCATTAATGATTTGAACAACTTAAGTTCATAGCTTATTCTAGAGCATGGCTACAAACAACACACAACAGCCTGGTCTCATCTCTATTTTTCCAAATGAATATTGCTTCTCAACATCTAGGAGTCTGAGACATTTGCTAAAGAAATTCAAATAACCTCAGAATTCTGCACTGCCAGCAGGCATAGGTGTGACCATGTGTAACATGATCCAGACCTTTTCACCGACAATTAGCCTGTGTGGGGGCTTAGGAGCCGGTCAAAGGTCATGTGGACCCTTCCCCCTACTCTGACTGGAGCCCAGAGGGCATGGAGGGCTGTTGTTATCTTGGGAGTTACACCTCATCACTATTTTAGTGTTCCTTACTTCAAGGTGTTACCATCTCCTCCGATCCTTCTGACGAGAATAACAGAGCAACACACATCACACACTGACTGCAGTTAAATGCAACAGTTAAATGCAACATTTTTTGTTGTCACTCAGATAAAGGCACTCAGATAAATGAAGAATGTCACCCCATTCTTCTTCTATACATTTTGCTTTGTCTGTGCCAACACAAAATTTGAGAGTTCCCCTTCCTGCCAAATCTCACTTTAACCACTGATTATACCAACTGCTGTGCAACTGTAACTGCACAGCAGGTCAATGGTGGGACAATCTGATAGAGTCAGGGGTACCAGTGAGTGTCTTTGCCAACCAACATAGCCACATGTAAGTCTTGTAGGCTCGAAGTCAGCCCAACACTGTCATGTAGCACCTACTAAAAAGACTACCATCTAAACCAGGGGTTCTCAAAGTTTCGATATGTGCGGGCCAATTCAGATACCCTACGTTGAACGGAGGGCCGCCAAAGTGGCGTGGGGAGAAAAAGAGGGAAAAAAAATTCTATTCATCGTTTTAACAGTTTTAGAGATATTATTAGATGTTATCGCAGTCTGCCAGATATGTTTCCGCCGGCCGCCATTGGCCCTTGGGCCGCTTTTTGAGAACCTTTAAACCATTATAGCTATGCACATTATACCAACCAAATGTGGTTGCCCATTAAATAACAGCCATTGTTAAATCACTTTACATATTTAATGATGCAATTCCAAAGAGCTTTGGTAACACTTGTAATTTTACTTCAGATCTCATGCTGATCTTCATAGATTTGCCTACATATGTAAGGTTCCTACATTTTGCATTTAATCTGTTAAATCTGTGTTATCTGATAAGTGAAATAAATGTATGTACCAATTAGATGGATAAAAGAAGAAAGTTTTTGTTGTTGTTGTTGTTCACAGCTCACAGATCAATAAAGCAAAAAGCCCTAGACTTAAATGCATGGTCTTGGAACCTCTTCCATTAGCTGTATTTTTATTAAGGCTAATGGTGTTTACAACTTGTAATTACAAATTAAAGCTATTAAGTCATTACTGTAGTAAATATTTGACATTTTCATGTGATGTTTGTGTTTGAGCTGTTACACAACTTACAGCATACTTATGTGATTAGCAGGGATATTCCTTGTACATGTCAGTCTAGCCTACTTCAAAGCTGCATTAAGTTGTGATCTGCAACTGGTGAAGTGCCTTAAAAAGTGTACGCCAAAGCCTTGTGAATACCAACCCCAATAATGAGACCAGTAGAAGCTTGACACCAACAGACCTCTTTCACCAATATTGGTGGTGCTGTTTTCATCCTGGACCTGACCTGCAAGACTATATTTGTCTAATCAAAATTATTATTATAAATAATGCTAAATTACTCTAAATGAAGTAACAATGTCTCAAGTACATACAGTAGGCCTAGTATTTCTACTGAAGCAAGATTGTAATCTTAAGGCCAATAATAAGAAGGCACTTAAAATTGTTCTCAATGCATGCCATTTCCTACTTGAGTTCCATCTACAGGGAACACAAAACTCCTTGGAAGAGTGCCTATACAACTAGCGCTGCCATAGTGATTATAGGAATAACCAGGCAATTTAAATTCATAGAACTATTCTTGGGGACACATTTTCAGGGCTGGACTGATTTAAATAGGCTGTATTCTGGCTGATAGCCATTGATGTACTATAAGAGCCATGTACTATAAGAAGGAACTTGGGGGTTTGCACTGTCATTGTCATTGTCATTGTTTTCTGCAACATCGAGACACTTGTTGCCATTTCATAATAAAGTTATGTTTAATCAAGTTAGGCATAATGTAATCCTAATCTTGTCATAGGCTATGCCTTGATTAAATTTTCCACCTATTCTCCGAAGTAAACAACTAAATAAGCCTATCCTACTTGGATCTTTCCAGAGGTTTGATTCAAAGACCCCATGAGAGTTAAAAACCCTGTATTTAGAATAAATTTCACAGTAGTGCAATGACCTGGCCTGTTTATGTAGGCCTACATCAGTCTTTGGCATAATGAGAACTTGACGCAATTCCTTGTTTCACCACTTGATGGCAGCTCACTCATAACAGAAACTCAGGCAAAATGGTTTGGTCGGGACAGAGGGGGCTCATTTTGCTCATTTTTGCTATTGGAAAGAATCCCTCCTCTGACAATGTCAATGTGTATTTATCTGTCTTCATCTTTTTATAATACTATAACAACACTGGCTCAGGATTGGAAGAATCAATACTGTCAGTACACAACAGTGAGATTTAGAGTGAGGTTTTCTAAAATAAATAGAATTCAGTTCAAAAGTGGGGATGGGGGAATGGTCCTGCTGTGTAGGAATCTACAGCAGCATTGTGTGAAAGAATTTCAGTCAGCAGAGGCAGATATGAAAAAATAGTAAAAAAGTATATATTTTGGGGTTTTGCCTTTATTTTCATTGAACAGTTAAGGGGAGAAAGAAGGCAGTTTTGGGGGGAGACTGATGTAATAATAATAATAATCATAATCAAACTTGTAGTTACTTGGCCCTAAAGTGTGCAATGGTGCTGCAGATTTGGCCTGCCCATACAGTCACTCCTGCCCATATAGTCTATGTATCAAGTCCAATTGGATCAGCATCATGCAGGTTAGTGTATCAAGACTCATCAGCTTTCATCAGCTTGCAAGGGTGAGCGCTTATATTCTCTGGTGTTGCCCTTGCCCGCGGGGTCAGCCGTGAAACTTAATCAAAGAGCTGTCCGGCGAGCTACAGTACACACACTGCCCTGCCCTGCCCTCTGCCCCCACTCCCGCCATTGCTGGGGTAATGAAGCCAGGTGTGTAGTGATCCCCTGTTATTTCAGCATCCCACCTGGACTGGCCCCTCGACAAGCCTGAGGTTGCTGCTGCCTGACTTCCCGCCTTGCCTGCCTGACTGCCTGCCTGCCTGCCTGACTGGATGCTCCCTTGTACCCGTGACTCTGTGCTCTCTGAGCAGCCTGGCTTGGTGTTCCAGCACCCTGCTGAGCATAGGGGCCAAGAGCTGGACCCCCATTCCCTCACACTCACAGGGAGTTCACCTCTTTGCACCACAGCACAGCCAGCCATACTTGTTACTCTCGCATTCAGATTGCATCACTGTTGGCTACTGTCAGAAGATTACCTCCCCCTGTTCCTCAGACTGTCTCCTGATGACTCTTGGACGTGTTTGGGTTTTGGGATAACCTAACCCTCACTCCCTCTCTCCAGCCTATAGTCCTCCTTCTCTGTTGGTCTTTGCTGACCTCCTCCTCCTCCTCTCCTCCCTGGCCTCCTCCCCCCTCCTCTCCTCCCTGGCCTCCTCTCTTCCTCCTCTCCTCAGATAAGACCAGGTCTCCTTGTCTGATGTAAATGACCTGCTGCTGCATCACTTGAAAACCTCAGGTCCCCTCTCAGCCCTCTCTCTCTCTCTCTCTCTCTCTCTCTCTCTCTCTCTCTCTCTCTCTCTCTCTCTCTCTCTCTGTCTCACTCAGACGAGGCCTTCACTCCACTCCAGACAATTCAGTGCTCTCACACTGCACTCACTCCAGACTGGTTCTTACTGCAATCCCTGCTGTGTTCCTGCAGGGCATTCTGTTTGTTTGGCAAGAAAAGAAACTCAAAGCCCTTGATCTGTCTTGAAGAGGACAAGTTTGAAAAAAAAAAAAAAAAAAATTCACTTAAGTGAGTCTTGCATCTCATCTCATCCTTTTCCTGCTCCATTTCACTGTGTTGGAACTGCCTGTGTGTATGTGTGTGTGTGTGTGTGTGTGTGTGTGTGTGTGTGTGTATGTGTGTGTGTGTGTGTGTGTGTGTGTGTGTGTGTGTGTGTGTGTGTTTGTGAGTGTGTGTGTGTGTGTTTGTGAGTGAAGGAGCGAGTGAGTGAGTGAATGTGTGTGTGTGTGTGTGTGTGTTTGTGAGTGAGTGAGTAAGTGAATGAGTGTGTGCTAGTACGTGTGTGTGAATATGAGTGTGAATGTGTGAGCTTGCTCGCTTGTGAGTGCGTGCGCTTGTGTGTGCGTGTGTGTGGGTGTGGGTGTGAGTGGGACTATGAGTCCATGTGTGTGACTGTAAGTGTGACACGCGCATGTATCCCAACCCTCTATGTCTCTGCATGCATAGGACTTTGCATGTGTGCAATGCGTGTGTAATACATTATCCAGCTTCTTCACCCATGAGGTGTTGACAAGCTGATCCAATCTGATTCAATTTTACAGGCACACTGAATTACTGTACAGTATAGCCTCATGTCCTCATCTCATCGCCTCTCTTCACAGTATATACATACATGAATTTTTCATACACAATGTACATACTGTAGTCAACATGCAAACACACATACATACATACATACATACATACAATAATGTCCACATAATATGTATATATGACACTGATAAGGAAACCCTGTCGTCCTGGCAGGGCATCAGTCATTTTCTTCTTTAAAATAACAGCACCTAAACTCAACTAGACTTCATGTCTGTAAAGGACTATAGAAGCAACTCCTACGCATAAAAATATCCAACCCTGTCCTTCATGAACATACTTAGATAAATTATCCTCTTCCTTCATCCACCTACACTTCAGTATCACTTCCCACATCCCCTCCACCACCATGTGCAAATTGTCCAGTTTAGACTAAAAATGGATGTGACTGGTGCGTCTAGTGCCGTTGTCCAGTGCTGTTGTCACAGAGCGAGCGTTTGAAGTGTTAAAAAAAATAAATTGAAATCCTTCCCCGATGCTTCATTCATTCTCTAACTTGGTGTGGCTAACATGGAGCTCTGATAAGACCACAAAATGTTCTCCTATAATGGGCATCATTTTGACCATGCATTAATCTCTCCATGTAATTTGTTTCCCTTCTCCTCGGGGTGCAAACACACACACGCGCGCACACACACACACACCACAAAACTCCTTTCTTTACCCTCTCCTTCATTATTTCACTATCCTTCTCTGTCTTCTCTGCTCTCCTTCCCCCATCACCACCACCCCCCCTCTCTCTCTCTCTCTCTCTCCGCCTCTGTGTTTGCCTCTCCCTTCCCAAAACCAGCTTTAATAGAATGACAGGGTTATTACGTATTGCAGCAGTTTACAATAAGTGCTACCACATGGCTCAGTGAGCAAGTTGAAAGAGGCACACAGAGACAGGTTATATAGTCCACCACTAAACACACACACACACACACACACACACACACACACACACATTCACAAACACATACACACAGATACACACACACACACATTCACAAACACATACACACAGATACACAGAGTATACACTTTTCCAAATCTTTCCAGCTTGATCCTCTTTTTTTTATGCAGCTATATAAAGATTCACCCCCACCGTGATATGCACAGGCGCGCGCGCGCGCACACACACACACACACACATACACTCATTTTTTTTCTCTCTCAGGTGGACACACACACACACACACAAACACACACACACTCTCTCTCTACACACACACACACACACACACACACACACACACACACTTGTAGGTGCAGAAAATGTGAAGGAGATGCTGGTGGGTAATTACAGTAATAGAGACAATATACATCTCCCATGCATCGCTGCTCTCTGCCCTAGCCAACAACTCTGTCTCCTCTCTCTCTCTCTCTCTCTCTCTCTCTCTCTCTCTCTCTCTCTCTCTCTCGCTCCCTCTCACTCTCCCCCTGGTCTCTCTCTCTCTCTCTCTCTCTCTCTCTCTCGCACACACATACACACACACACACACACACACACACACACACACACACACACACACACACTCTATCTTCCCTTCTCTCTCTTTTACTGTCTTTCCCACACACACTATTTCCCTCTGTGTCTGTGTGTCTCTCACTCTTTCCTTCTCTCATCTCTGTGTTATTGTGTCCAGTCCAGCATCCTGCAGTCTCCCTCTCATCTGTGTCTGTTCACTGCCTGACTGTGTCTCTCCTCTTCTGTCTGCCTACTACTCTGCTTCTCATCTCTCTCTCTCTCTCTCTCTCTCTCTCTCTCTCTCTCTCTCTCTCTCTCTCTCTCTCTCTCTCTCTGTCTTCTCTCTCTCTGTATGTTTTTCTTTCTCTCTCTCTCTCTCTCTCTCTCTCTCTCTCTCTCTCTCTCTCTTTCTCTGTCTGTCCTATTCACCTTCTCAATTTACCACTCTATTTTATTTTGTCCCTGTCCCTGGCTTTCCTACCCCTGCTTTATGCAGTGGGTATGTTTAAGCATGAGTGTGTATGTCTGCTTGTTTGTTAGGACATGTGTGTGTGTGTGTGTGTGTGTGTGTGTGTGTGTGTGTGTGTGTGTGTGTGTGTGTGTGTGTGTGTGTGTGTGTGTGTGTGTGTGTGTGTGTGTGTGCTGTGTGCGCGCGCGCGCGTGTGTGTGTCTGTGTGGACATTTGTGTATGCATGGTGCATAGGGAGGTGCTGCATGGTTAGGGACATGTGTAGAGAGATGTGTGTAAGTGTGTAGGAATGTGTGCTTTCATAGCTCTCTGATAACCTTTTGATGCTCCCTAAGCCTCCATCATTCTTTCTGCTTCTCTTGGCATGGATGGACACAGCCTCCGTCTCCTGCTGTCTGTCTGCCCGCCTGCCTGCCTGCCTGCCACAGACACACACACACACACACACACACACACACACACACACACACACACACACACACACACAGACACACACACACACAGACACACACACACACACACACACACACACACACACACACACACACTGTCCCCTGTGCTCACAACCTGACAACCCTGACAACCCTGTGCTGACAACCCTGGCCTTACTCCTCTCTCCTTCTTTCCTGTCCTCCTCACTCCTTCCACCTTATACCTTTCTTTGTCCTCTATCCTCTGCCCATTCCCCTCCTTTCCTCTCCTCCTTTTGTTCCTCTGTGTTCTCTCTATTACATTTTCTCTTTCTTCTTCTTCCATTCAGTCCTCTCAACATAATAGCCAGAGAGAAGCTTCTTTATTACAGGAGACACACATTTGTAGCTTGTTCTTAATTATCCTTTGGTTATTGTAAAAAAAAAAAAAAAAAAAAAAAAAAAGCTAAACCCAGTCGCTCGGTGCAAGTTACAACAACTTGGAAATGTTTCTCATTATATTCAGTAGGGCAAGGCTATAAAATGACAGGGACACTGGAGGCTTTGACTCCCAGATTAATTGAGAAGCTGACTCCTGGAATAAAAATCTGGGACCTCCATTCAAAAGAGCGCAGTCTTAGGAACATCTAAGATGCAAATTTAAAGTCCCAACTATATGAGGCATTATTTCTTATTTGAAAACAGATCCAAGACCCACAGACCCAAATGTTACATTACTATGTATCGTATATTGTAGCCAGTGATAGCTGCAGAGTAAGTACTATATGTTAGTCAGTAAACCTTTCTTCTCCTTAAGAGTTGTGCTTTTGAGTGAAAATAGCACCCTGTAGCGTTTTAGCTCACATGCTATCCTGTTCGACTCCCACTCCTTGGTGCTACATGTATGAGTTGCAGGTTTGAGCCGGATAAAGCAAGCAACAATCACATGATGAGGGCACATAGTGTGTGTGTCACCCCTCACCCAACACTGGCTGCCGATCAGAAACAGGTGAGGTTATTTCACACCCGTACACCCATGGAGCACTGAAGGATGGGGTCTATTTGTTTGGCTGTTGACCCCCACGTTTTTCATCCAACTATTAGCGCACACACACACACACACACACACACACACACACACACACATACTGACAGCGGCATGCAAAACTGACGTGTGTTTAGCATACTGAGAGCAGCGTGTAAAACTGAGATGTGTGTTTAGGTTTTAATATCACACACTACCCAACTCTGTGTGTGTGTGTGTGTGTGTGTCTGTGTCTGTGTGTGTGTGCGCATGTGCATGTGTCCAATAAATGGTCTATGGCAGAGGGCATGAAGTTCAAAGGAAATGTGTGAGCATGGGAGAAAGAGAGTGAGAAATGACACAGTTATAATAGCTGCTTAAACACACACACACACACACACACACACACACACACACACACAGTGACCAAAAGGCAACACTTATAGATATATATTGGTATGTATAAGACAGACAAAAGGTCAATCAAATGACCTCATTCGACTACAAGAGAATATTGACAAAACTGCAATAACATAAAACAATTTCAACATAGATGTTTGTTGCCTTTGTGGACATATGATGTGATTGTAGCTCAATAACTGCAGCCAGGGGTCCTTATTCCAATTAAGACTCTAGGATTAGAAGGCCAGTGTTGTGATTCAGTAGATTGCTTGCTAAGGGGGTGTCAGTGCTTCGCTAAGGACAGGGGCATTTGTGTTATGTCCGAGCTGACAGGTGACCCCCGGGCGTTGTGTGACAGATCACGCTCACCCCGACCCCCCCACCTCACCCCCAGCCCTCGGGAATTGGGGAATGGCGGGGAGAGGTGGAGGGGGGGAAGCTCTGTAGCTGCATTAGCCTGAAGCATGACATCATGGTGAGCCTTGGGAAGACCGGGGTCGTAGCAGCGACGTGGAGATGAGTTATGGCGGGTCCAGCTGCCGCGGGAGATGAAAACGCATTAAAAGACTTTTAATTATGGCCGTCTGGATGTCTGAAGAGGGTTGGGGGATAGAGAGAGGGGGGTAGGAGCGACCTGTACGACCAGACTCCATCAACGACCCGCTACGCTCTGCACCTCGCCTCCTCCCACCTCATTTCAGTGAAATGCGATATCATGGGCCCTGGTGTGTGTGTGTGTGTGTGTGTGTGTGAGAGAGAGAGAGAGAGAGAGAGAGAGAGAGAGAGAGAGAGAGAGAGAGAGAGAGAGAGAGAGATTGAGTATGTACCTTTGCATGTTTGAGAGGTTATGTGCCTTTCAAAGGATTAATGATGTGAATGTGTGCACGTATGAGTGTGTGAGTATGCGCACGCAAGAGGGAGAGAGACAGAGGGTCAGTGTGTGTATGGGTGTGTGTCTGTGAGTGAGTGAGTGTGTGGGTGTGCACACACGCAAGAGGGAGTGAGACAGAGGGTCAGTGTGAATGTGAATGTGTGTGCATGTGTGTGTGTGTGTGTGTGTGTGTGTGTGTGTGTGTGTGTGTGTGTGTGTGTGTGTGTGTCTGGCTAACGAGTCCTGTGATGGAAATGTGATCCTCTCTGGCTGTGTCACCTCTGGATGGCTGTGTGTGCTGTTCTCTGCGCTGCGCTGTGCTGAAAGACTTTATGCTATCCAGCTGTCACATCTGCAGGCCTCTGGTCAAGCGGAAGAGCAGACTTCTCCCTAACGACAGGGTCACTGATCTAATGCTGCTGATTTAAAGTCGCTCAGGACCACTTACATATCCATATATCTACATATATAGGCACAATACTTCACGCACACACGTATGTGTGTGTGTGTGTGTGTGTGTGTGTGTGTGTGTGTGTGTGTGTGTGTGTGTGTATGTCCATGTGTGTGTATGCAGTGGTTAAAGTGGGATTTGGCAGGAGGGGCAACTCTCATGTTTTGTGTCTGCACAGACAAAGAAAAATGTATAGGAGAAGAATAGAATGATATTGTTCATTTATCTAAGGTGCCGGTACTGTGTACCCCAGTGTTCCCCCCCACTTTAACCCCTGTGTGTATGTCTGTGAGTGTGTGTGTGTGTATGTGTGTGTGTGTGTGTGTGTGTGTGGTGTGCGATTGTGTGCTTGTGCATGTGCATGCGTGTGTGTGTTACTGTAATGTGACAACAGCTGTATCTCATCATTCTGCTGTTGGAGTTGAATCCCAAGGCCCGATATGTTGTGGTAAAGTGAGAAGCAAAGACAATTGAGTCTGCACATCTGTGTGTGTGGTGTGTGTGTGTGTGTGTGTGTGTGTGTGTGTGTGTGTGTGTGTGTGTGTGTATGATCATGCGTGTGTGTACTGTCGCTACTGTCTGTGCTCACTCATTCATCTGGATGTTTTGGAGTATGAGAACATCAAAGAAGACTGAGAGATGTGTGACAGAGGGGAAAGAGGAGAACTCCAGGCCGGGGAGGAGAGTGGAGGAGATCATGGGAACAGAGCTTGTTCAGGAGACAGGACAAAGGGGAACTCAATTAGATTGTTTTTCTAGCATATGTCAACAGTGGCAGTTTCAACAGTGGTCATATTCATGATAGATACTGTCTAATCGGGCAATTTCAGCTGTTGAAAGTTGAATGAATGTTTAAAGGATGACTGGTTCAGGCTGTTTTATAAAAACCCATTGGTCAGTTTGAAAAATACTCATAATGAATTCAGTTGCTGGGCTTTCATAACTAATTCAGCTTTTGGGTGCCCTAACTTGGCTTGTGATGATTTCTATCAAATTGAAATGGAGAGAAAAAAAACATCTTCATTTCATTATTTTATTACTTTGTGACTCAGGGTTCATAAAATGACCAAATGTTATGCTGAAACTGTAAGTGAACCCTCCCAGCGTGACAGAATTTGTGACTAACACATATGCATGCAGGGTGCCTCAGCGGATGATAGCATTGAGTTACTTCTGCACTGAAAGTGACCTGATGCCTTATTGTGACTAAGACATCGCTCCGTGCATGAAATACTACCCAGAATCATCCAGAGGTTCAAAAGGTTTGACCCTTTAACTTGAGTCAGTAGCGTAAGCTTTTAGCGACACAACCCTTCCCACAGTTTGGCTGCATTAATGATAGTCTGGGACGATGACTGCGGCTGCTCTCCAGAAGCCAGCCTCATTAGCAGGGGTTATCCCAAACAACAGATGAATGTTTGGACCGAAGCCAAGCCAGGACTGGGCCAGCACTGACCCGTATTGCAACCAAACTCTGTTTTTGTTGCAGAAATTTTTACCAATCCTCCCCATCTGCTGATGACAAACCACAGCTGCCATCTGTGTTTTTTTTCTGACTAGATTCTTGTAAGATGTTTTCCTTTCTCTGCCTTTTATGATGTAGTCAGATGCAAACATGCAGGAGGAAAATGCAGAGGGGGATCATGTACTGTATGTACAAAAAGCTACAGACAGTTTATTTATTGTGCTCTGATAATGATCAGATAGCCTGTGATTTAATAAAAAGTAGATAAGGCTATGACAAGTGAACCACTGAAAGGAGATAGCTGTGAGAAGAACAGAAGTATTATTAAATTAGACAGAGCAAACAAACACATGTACATTCACATGATCCAAACTCAGCTTCTGTATACTAATGCAATGAAAACTACATTCCCTTATATATCTATATCTACTATAGAGCAACCATGTTGACCCCTCACCTCCTTAAAGGAGAAATACAATGTAAATCAATCCATAGCCAAGTTGTTCAAGCCCACCAAGTATTGTAGGAAGGAAAAAGAATGAGAAATTTTGATATGATATATACTGAGCAGTAACTAACACTAAGTGAATGGGGCGTAACAACTTACTTTCAATTTTGTTTCATTGAGTCCCCATTGAGTCAGCATTAGTAATTGGTTTGTTATTCGGTCTATGTAAAGCATCAAATTTTCTTATTCTTTTTCTTAAAGCCAACAATCAGGTACCTGTAACAATAGGGCTATTGAATGATTCACATCGGATTTCTCCTTTAAAGAGGAGTACTATGGCCGCTGGCCAGAGGCATTGCTATGGCATTGAGTCTGCCTGTCTGCCTCGCCTGCCAGAGCACCTCATCAGGCCAGTCATAATTCACCAGCCTGACCTACTCCCAGTGCTGACACAGGGCTTTAGGAACATCGGAAACTCTCAGGTAAAAGAGCAAAACCAGCCTTTCGTCCACTTTGGCCAAAATTTAATGAGGGAGGGAAGGAAGGAAGGAAGGCCTCTGTCTCACTCTCCTGGCAAGCCTCGACCTGGTCTGTGTCATAGGGTCGTGTGTCGACTTCCTTCCTGGAGTCCAACAGGAGATTCATTTCACGTTTAATCTGATACAGATGCTTCTGAGTGGTGCTCAACGATGCTGCTTCAGTTCGGTTTATTGTTGCAAGGACTGATTTGACAGCCAGCTCCAATATAATAATATTACAATTCCTTATTGG
>JAODXP020000017.1:18050118-18055118 GCA_027497455.2 Sardinella longiceps
TGCTTGACTATCTTTTGGCTGTGATACCTCACCTAGTTATTTACAGACACACACACACACAAACACACACACACACACTCTAACACACATACACTCACACACACACATACACTCACTCACACACACACACACACACATCTACACGCACATGATGGTTGTTATCACAGTTTAGTTACACACACACACACACACACACACACACACACACACATCTTCACGCACAAGGTGGCTGTTATCACAGTTTAGTTACACACACACACACACACACACACATACAGGGAGAGGTGCAATTGACGTCACCACAGTTTGGTTTATTTATGTTCCTTTTCCCCTTGCAGCTGAAGGGTTATGCCCTTAAATAGATCTTCTCAACGGCTGATGGAAAAGTGCCGTGTTAGGGCAACGGACATGAGTGCTGTTAGGGCATCTGGCCAAGATCTGGCCCAGGTTTGGCCCAGAATAGCACTGATCTGACTTGAATCTTACCTAGGGACAATCCAAACTGACTACAACTTCAACCAGAAAGACTCAGAGGAAGAGATAACGCATCTGTAACATTTTATTTAGAGATCTGCAGTAAAATAATTGACGTTAAAACTGTATTTGGCAAGTCTACGTAATTCCTAGACTTAGGCAAAAAAATTAAAAGTCATACACTTCGTTGGTCCCTCCCCCAGTCTCTACTACGCTCCTCAACGGACTCGACAGGCATTTATCCCTCACTCCGAACCTGATGGGTGAAAAGCTACAGGGAGCGCTGGATTTTCACTATAAAAAGATAAGACGATTGCAACAACGATTACAGGGTTTAGATGGAGCTAGAGAATTCTGGGTTTTTTTTCCGAAATAGCTTTTTCATGTAATTCCACGAAATTTGACTTTAAAAAAGTTGCCGAATACAGCTTTAAGGAAGGTGCTGGCATAGGACCCATACTTGATCCATCTCAGAAAAATGCTTGACCACTGCACATCCTGCCGGAATGAGACAGCAGGGGCAGAGTCAATTTTGCACAGGAGGACTGGGACAAAACTGGTGGAGGTTGGAGAGAGAGTGAAAGCACCAGGGAAGGTATTGAAGCTCGCAATAAAGTAGTAGACATAGATTGGTTGAAGGGGAATTGTATGAATCTGTCTTTCCGGCAGGACTTTTACTGGCATGTCCATGGACAACACGTCAAGGTTAACTGGTGTGAATATTTACCCAAGTAAACACAGCAGTCCAACACCACAACACAGTTCAAAAGTGCAACACTATTTTTTTTCACTCTCTTTCTCATGGCCACAGACTGTTACACAACAGAGCTATTCTCAATTGAGAGAGTGTGTGAAATGGGACCAGCATTGTCAGCCCTTGGTCTTTTGATTGTGGAGGAATGAAAGATGCAGCAGCAAAAAAAATAAAATAAAAAAATAACGATAAACATTATAAGATCCTTTGATCCAGATAAGAAAACTCAAACTGCCCACATTGTGTTTACACAGGTAAATGTTGGATGATAAAGCACACACCATCAAAGAAACTGGTCCGCTGCTAAGCAACCAATCAGAATTGGTATAGTGCTCTCTCTTACTGACGGCTCCAATTGAAAGTGCCAGAAACTTCACCGTGTCAAGTTGGCTAGAGACAGAGGTCCGACAATGTCAACAGTGAGGAAAACACCCAAAAGACTCGTCTGACGGCTGATGGCCACCCAATTTTCCGAATGAACTGACCCAAATCCAGTACACCCCCAGCCCATGAGCCCTGTGCTGCTCTGGCCCACATTGGAGCCTATTCTGGCCCTGAGCTATCGCCTAATTATGATGCAGATATGGTGCCAAATCGGATGGAGGCCCGATCCACATCCAGAGCACGTCCCCTTTGTCTTACCACAGCTCCTTTCCGTTCCACCTGAGTCGTGCCGGGTTGGGTTTGTGCGTTCAGGTGCGGGGTGTGTGATTGTGTGGAGGCCGTGCCGGGGCTGGATAAACAGCCGAGTGTTTATGAGAGTGTGCAAATGCCCGTGCAGGTATTGAGCTTATTATTGTGCTGACACATTGGGGTCAGTCTGACACGGGGGGCTGACGGTGTGGCTAAGGGAGCAGAACGCTGCTGTATTATTCCACTGTGACAGGCGAACCACAGAGACAGCAGTCTCACACTTCCACCACCCCTGCAAAAAGCAACACAACACAACTCAAATATGCCTGCAATCACACACAGCTTGTTTAAAATCTACATACGGAGCCAAACCACATTTTACACATACGCAACCCCTGCTTTTTATGTAAAACACATACAAATACAACCTTGAAAATAAAATTTGGGCACACTTTTCACTACATGCATGTATCACCACATACTGTACGTCACACAGAACAGGGCCTGAAATTTATATACGTAATCCTGATATACATATTATATAAACATACACATTTAAGATACATATTTATCATTTATTATCCTCTGTCCGATTTTTTCTTTCTCTTCTCTCCTCTCTTTCCTTCCCTCTTTTATCTCAACTGACCCCTTTCTCTTTTCAAAATGTCTGAATCCTAAATAGGCTTCTACCCCCTCCCTTCAGCAATCTCTCTCTCTCTCTCTCTCTCTCTCTCTCTCTCTCCCTCTCTTCTTTTTCCCTTTCTCTCCCTTTCTCTTTGAGGTCGTCACATTTTCAAGTCTTTTTTGTAGCATTGGGGAAGCTGTTTTGTACTTCAGTCACACCTTTTGCATGGAACATGACAATATCTCTCATGCATTCCTTTATAAAACACCCGAAGCATGAAATCAAACAGGTGCAGTTTTAAGTATGCTAAGGGCATCGGTCAAGAGTGAGTATTTCAGGCCCACGTCAGAGAATTGCTTTCCCTGCTGCCTGTTCTTTGTGCTTCCCTGGGTAAGAAAATAGGCCAACAGCCCCCATCAAAGACTGAGAACAAAATCGTCTCAAACATTACACAGTGCCACACTGGATAAATAGATAATTGCATTCGTAAATTCCTAAGGGCTATCCATTTTGAAGATGAATACTTCCCCCGTCTTCATTTTATGTCTATTTGGAAACAATAATGTCAATACGGTTACAACATCTTTTTTAGATTTAAGAGGCTGTAATTTGCAGCGGTATCATTCAGCGAGGTGTCTGTTTTTACCGTCAGGATGTTTGTGCTGCTCTTTACCTTCTCTCATTTGGGGATTCATCCTCCATCAGCACTTTTCCCCCTCTCCTCTCTTCATCACTCATTTTAATATGGCTCCAGTATTTCTACGTACATCATTCTTCTTCTCTTTTTTTCCTCCCTAACTCTCTCTCTCTCTCTCTCTCTCTCTCTCTCTCTCTCTCTCTCTCTCTCTCTCTCTCTCTCTTTCTCACACACACACACACACACGTTTATCCCTTCCTTCATTTGGGCTTCCCAAGGATTGCCCCATCCATCTCATCTTCTTGGTGGAGTCAGCAAACCACCATTCTCTGCATGCCCTCTTATTCACACCCTTCCACTCTTTCCAGTCTCTCCCTCCCTCTCAATTTTCTCTATCCTCCTTTTCTGCCATCTTTCCTGAGGTTAGGGTTAGGGTGAGTTCAAGTTCAAACTGAGCTTTGTAAAACACAAGACATTTTCCCATGTTAAGACATCATTTAAATAAAAGTGATTAAATTGAGCTGAATTAAAATCTTTGTCCGACTCTAACTCTTTCACGCTTATTTTTACTCTTCATTTATGTATTGTTCTCCCAATCTGTCTTTGTCTCATGACCTTTCAGTCACCCTCACTGTCACCATTTAACTCATCTCTGTCCATTTTCTCTCTCCTCCGTCACTCTCCTCCATTAGCCTTCCTGCCATTCTCTTTCTTTCCCTGGTTTTGTCCATCTATCCTTCATTCTCCCCCTTCCTCTGCCCCATCACTCACTCTTTTCCAGTGTTTTCTCCCCATCTCATTAACTCTCTCTCATTCTCTCCTCTTTTTTCCCCTTCTTGTCTTCACCACTTTCTCCATTTCTCTTTGTCGCTCCATCTCTCCCCCTGCTGTCTCTGTCACACTCATTTCCTCATCCTTCCATCATTCCCCTCATCCCCCATCCCTTCTTTTTTACTCCTCTTCCTGCATCTCCCACTGTCTCTTTCTATCGCTCCCGCTATCTTCCGTTCTGCCACCTCCCCTTTCCCCATCACACACACACACACACACACACACACACACACACACACACACACACACACACACACACACACACACGCACACACAGCACACACACACACACACACACACGCGCACACACACACACACACACACACACACACACACACACACACACACACACACACACACACACAGATACACACTCACACACACATACCTCTTCCTCCTCCTCCTCCCTAACTGTCTCTTCGTCTTATCTGCTGTTCCTGTACAAACTTAATCTTCCTTCTCTCCCTAGCACTTTCACACAGACAGTTCTGGAGCGGCTCCTGCGCCTCATGATGTAGGACTGAAAGCTGCTTTCCGGCTACCAGGGAAGTTCCAAGCAGTCCCTATGCCAACACCTAGCAGTCAACCATTAGCAATCTTGTCAATTATCTTCTTGTAAAAAAAGAAACAAAATAAACATTGATGCACAAAAAAACAAAACAAATCTTAACAAAGACATTAATGACAACAGTTTAAAATAGTCATTTTTTCAGAAATGTATTCTATTATTGTAGTGTGCCACTTACATATAAGTAGTCGTGCATTGGCCTGTTCTTCAGCTGAGCTATCCAACTACATAATATCCAGATGAATCTGGTCATTTTTCTCCTCCATACTTGCATATGTAACGGAGGCCAGCTAGCTCGGCTAGCATGGTGGCAGTACGTGTAAATCCCCAATCACCCAATTCTATGGGCACTTCTAACGGCTGAGTTAGAAACTTGGGCTTTTAGCTCAGTTGGTTAGAGCGTCCCACTCCCACGCCAGGAGTTTGTAGCTTGCGGGGTGGCGGGTTCGAGATCTGTGTGCGATGTGGACCACCACTG
>JAODXP020000017.1:18060118-18075118 GCA_027497455.2 Sardinella longiceps
GTCCCTCTTATCGCTGGGAGGTGTGATCATGCTGCCAGTGCAGCGTAGTGTAGTGTAGTGTAGTGCGGTGCTCAGCCCAGCTCAGGGACGAGCACAGCGGGACTAGCTTCAGATTGAACACATGATTGACTTGATTCTCTTGACTCTCAAGCACACAGGCAACGCGTGCGGCTGTGCGCACACACACACATACACACGTGCACACACACACACACACACACACACACACACACACACACACACACACACACACGCACACACACACATACACATACACACACACACTCACACACATGCATGCACCTGCACACACACACATACACACACACTCACTCTCTCTCACACACACACACACACACACACACACACACACACACACACACACACACAGATGCATAATCCGCTTGATAAGGAGGACACTTCTAGGAACTGGGCTTGGGCCAGCGGGCCTCTGGGACGACCCCCCCTCACACCTCAGGTCCTCTGGCCACCATCCGGAAGAGGAGACATCAAGTGCCGCTGGACCAGCACTGATGCGGTCAGTCAAATGTGAAAGTGTTTGAGTCATTTGCTCCTTTCTTTTTTCTTTTTTTGGTCACGCTGTTTTTTTTTTATCACTTCTCAGTGAGATAGCTAGCTGTAGACGTAGTTTGGAGCAGCAATTGAATGCATTTTAATGTCATCTTTGCTCCTTTTTGTTCCATAAATCATTTTAGTGGGTGGTTGACTGTATTTTAGTGTCTGAATGATAAACGACTCTTTGGATTTAGATGTTGTATGTTTAACACCCATGCTGCATCTCCCATAATGTATATGCTCCCACACAATCCTGGGGATTGACAAACAGTGCTTAATGTGAACCCCTTGTGCCTCCCCAAGAGATTTAACATAATCTCTATTATAAAGGTCTATGAAAATCAAAAAGGTATTTTCTCTCTTACAGGCATACATGACATCAATTATGATGTTTGTGACAGGCTGAAAATACACAACGCTATTATAGCGGCCTGCTAATTACAGAAAACCCCTGCGTTAATATCACAGAGGGGCCATTGAGTCCTTCGCTAGCTGCTGCTAGCGTAATCTCTAGAGCTGCCACGTCTAAGCAGGGTGCCAGAGATTTCCTGTGTCCCCCAAAACCGTTGTGACAGGGAGCATACAGCGCGGAGGATGTGCTATGTGTGCTTTATTAATTTCACACTAAGACAGAAATCTCATCACATGAAGTGCCAGTTTGAATATCAGCAGTGTTTCATACACAGTGTGTTAGTGTGTGTGTGTGTGTGTGTGTGTGTGTGTGTGTGTGTGTGTGTGTGTGTGTGTGTGTGTGTGTGTGTGTGTGTGTGGATAGGATGAGAGATGCTCAAACACAACGCAAATGTGATTCGCTCTTGGAGAGGAACACAAGAACTAATCTGTTAAGGCTGCGGCATTGGTGAACGCTCGAGTGCGATGATAAAACATGCCTGTCCTGGTGAACCAACATATTTGCATCTTTCCCCTCGTAAGAGATTACACATACAGTACTCTCAAAGACACACACAAGTACCAAAACACACATACACACACACACGTTATACACACACACACACAAACTCTTACGCTCTCGCATGCGCGCACACTCATACACAAATAATAAAATTCATACACACATAAATTCAACTCATATACTCACACACACAAAAATATATACACACAAATCACATACACCTACACATTCTCACATGCAAATACACACACACTCACACACACACACAGATAAACATATTTCTGCCTTGACATTCTAACCTGTAGGCGTCTTGGCACTGTGAACAGGAGCGTGAGAGTGAGGAGGCGAGGGAAAAAGGGAGAAAGGGGGAAAGCGAGAGACAGAAAGAAAGAAAAAAAAAGGTGACTGGCGAAGAACGGAAAGGAACCGCACGACGTGGCGCAGCAGCACTAAAGTCATACTGCCATCGTCATCCATCAGAAAAGGTGTCGGCCAGGGTCTGTGTCCCTGACTTATCTCTACGTTCCTCATCTCTCTCTCTCTCTCTCTCTCTCTCTCTCTCTCTCTCTCTCTCTCTCTCTCTCTCTCTCTCTCTCTCGGCAAAACTGCAGTATAATAAAACAACAAAGCCGACAGGGGCCTTGAAAAACTGAGCGGAAGGGTGTCGGCACGGGGAGAATTTTTAAATCAATACGGCCACGCTCTCAGCATTCATCGCTATGCAGATACCAGAAGGAGTCGCGCTCAGGGACTGGGGATGAGGGAGTGTGAGGGTTTGGGAGAGAGAGGAGAGGAGTATGAGTGTGTGCGTTTCTGTGTGTGTGTGTGTGTGTGTGTGTGTGTAAGTGAGAGAGAGGGGGAGAGAGAGAGAGACTTGGTTGAGGGCGATACCTTTTGAAACAAACGGGGAATGAGAGGGATTTATACCATTATCGTGAACATCAGTAGGGCTGGGATGTTCACGTCTTTATTATTTCCATGCCTGCACTCCCCCCCAAAGTAATTTTCTGCTCCCTCAAGCCTTAGAGAGCGCAGAGGCAGCAGAGGAGTGGAGCGGCATGCTCAAGCTAAAAGTGTTATTTCCAATTAATTTGCACAGAAGATAAAGCATGAGACATCCTGCACCACCCCACTCCCTCCCTCCCCTTCTTCTTAAACCACACACCTCAACAACCCCCCCCCCCCCCACACACACACACACACACACACACACACACATGCATGTGTAGGCTACACACATAGACACACATACTGTACTGTGTATGCACACACTCTTTTCATATTCTTGCCTCTTGCCTCATACTCGTGTGTGTATCCTCCTTGCGTGTGTGTGTGTGTGTGTGTGTGTGTGTGTGTGTGTGTGTGTATATCCTCCTTGTGTGGTTGTGTGTGTGTGTTTGTGTGTATCTTACCTCTCCAGCCCCAGCATCATTGCTCTCTCTCTCTCTCTCTCTCTCTCTCTCTCTCTCTCTCTCTCTCTCTCTCTCTCTCTCTCTCTCTCTCTCTCTCGCTGTCCTCTCTGACTGTTTGTCCTGGAGTCATTCTCAGTGTGAAAATAAACAGCCGGCTGTCCTGTTCAAAACGAGCTAATCTCCTCTTCTCATCTCATCGCCTTGTCTGTGCTGGGCCCCACAGGCCAACCCAAATATTATCGTCTTTTCATCTCGCACATGATTTGCAGCTTTGCACCCCCAAAGAATGACCACCAGCAAATGGAGAAATTATTTGGTGAAATGATTCATTTTTATTGTAAGGCGGGTATGCGAGTGCTTCGCTGTGTGAGGTCGGGGCTAAAAATAGCAGCTCGGGATGTGGCAAAGGCCGACTGAAATATGTTATTTCATAGATTTTGTGCCACCTCCCCAACTGCTAACACAGTGGGTTTTCTCTTTTGGTCATAGAACAGAGTCATTGTTCTTAATATGTTGGCCAACAATTTCTCTTAAACCTCATTAAGCTGTGCTTTCTCAAAATAATTTTTCTTTGTTTTGTCTCTTCATGAAAATCTATTCGTCATACTAGCTGCAGTTTGATTCTGTGGTGGTAATGTCTGTCGGTTGTTAGACGATGACCTTCTCCAATGCTGCCTTTTGCATTAAATCACATAACTCTCTCTCTCTCTCTCTCTCTCTCTCTCTCTCTCTCTCTCTCTCTCTCTCTCTCTCTCTCTCTCGCTGTCTTTCAAGTGTTTTTCCTTGATCATCTTAGGGCACCTCTAAAGGTCAAACAGACATCAAAATTTCAAAATTGCCTCTCAGGGAGTTGCAATGAAATTCATGTTGATGTTTTGTTATTGTTGATGTTATTTTGTTCTTGATGTTATTATGTGTTTCAAATGGTTTCAAGGCAGATCGTTTGTTTTTCCACATGTTTTGCACCCATCAGAACACACATCATTTACTGTTATTAGCCTTCTTGCTTGTATTGCATTTTATTGCACTGAAATACCGTACTTAAGTCCACTTAAGTCACTCAAGTGCTTCAAATCAAAAATTAACACAAAGGTCTTTTCTAAACAAGAGGCTGTGGTTTGAGTTAACAAAGTGAGTTTTTCACAAGTTGACTTGAATAAAGCCTCACAGCAGAGGGGTTTTGATATGGTAATCACATTTAATTGAAAACGCGCAGAATTGGTCAGTGATGTGACTGAGGATGTTAATTCGTCCCTTTCTCATCTCCCTCCCATTGTTACTGTAGTTTTACAAAGCTCAAAAATAATTTCATGTTCCAGTAAGTGAATTCTTCAGCTTTTTCCATGATGTTGTACAAGGAAGGAATTTTAATGTTTCCCTCTCATTGTTAAAACCTCTGCAAATGCTAGCATAGAGAGTTTCTGAACTTTTTTTTATAAAAGCTTTAAATGTAACAGCAGTGCCAACTTAAAATCATTGTTCCTTGCCTTTGATTGAAGTTGCTTTTAATCTGCATCAAGGCAATTCATCTGTGTCTGGTGGGTATTTGTTTCATGTGCATTCACGTGGGTCTAACTCCATTAGCGGGAGTCTTAGTCGGAATAAAAATGCCAATCGATATCAGAGATGTTCGTGGGAGGTAAATTGTTTTTGAGCACGCCTGCCCATTTCCCTCTGAGGAAGACGTCTGTCTGTGTGTTTGGGCAGTGGAGCGTGTAGGCTCTTCACCTCCATCGTCTTGGGGCTTTCTTTCTTATTCCTCTCTCTGTATGCATGTAAGTGGACGCAGTTGGACAGCACTGACACTCAGTCCCAAATACAAAGCAAACTTCACTGGAGGAGCCGGGCGTGATTTGTGAAATTAGAAAACGCTCTGTCAGTTTGTGGGAATGGAGGTGGTGACACAAGACACTGAGCTGGAACTTCACCCGGAGAAACACAAAGCTCACATAGAGTGGCTGTTAATTAGGCTATCAGAAAAACACAAACAGGGTGAAGAATTCAAATATTGCCCTTCCTTTTCTCTCACAACAGCTAGGATGGGTATGAGTCTCAATACAGAAATTTTCACTCACTTGAATTTGAGCACTTTTGCAACAGTACAAACATGAATCATCACTGGCCTTGACTATTGCATTTCCATCCTAATATATCTTTCAGCCTGTGCTGAAGCAACAACCTCCATAGGCTAATTGCTAAAGCGAATGGGTGATATCGCATATTGCATTGCATATTGCATTATTTAGATGATTTACGTGCACAAAAAGTGGAATGTCATGTAACCAGCGATAACATTCTTTTTTTTTTCATGATGGCTTTTCCATGGTTGCACAATCCATAGCATGGCTTCAAATGCATTCTGAAGCAGACAGTAAATGACAAGGTAACTCTTATAAGATATATTTTCTTAGGGCTTTTATGCCTTTAATGCGATAGGACAGTGAAGAGTGTGACAGGAAACGAGTGGGAGAAGGGTATGGATCGGGAAATGACCTTGGGTCAGAATCGAACCGGGTCCCCGGATTTGCGGTATGACGCACAAGCCCGCTGAGCCATGCCGCCCCGATAAGGTAACTCTTATGAGTAAATTGCTACAGCCTGTGTCGGCTCTCTCAGACCGATCAGTGGCCGTCATACTGCTCACTTTTAGTCACATCTTGGCCAGGTTGGACTTGCCAAAATCAGGTACTAAAAATGGTACCAGGTACCAGGGGCTTAAACTCCCTGTGGAAAAGTTTTGCACCTGGGTAGGGCCGAGTAGAGTAGCCAAAACGCCCAAGTGGAAAAGGTCCAAAAGACTAAAAGAGCACACAAACCTCTGTTCATTAAGCTCCGCTGGCTACCCAGCTGCTCTCATCAAATTCAAATCACTAATGTTGGTCTACAGGGTGATTGATGGATCTGCTCCCATCCACCTAAACGCCCTCTCTAAGCCATATGTTACAAAAGCCTCTCCACCTTCAGGAAATCCTTGAAGACCCAGCTCTTCCTAGAGCACCCCTTCCTTGCTTTACCACTTCTGACATCTTGGAGTGCACTGACAATGCACCAGCCCGACTTTACACAGCCTTACTAATGCATACTCCTGCACTAACATCTCCTGCCAATTTCCTATTAGCAAGTTATGCTAACAAAAGTTTTTAATAGCTTGAGTGTTTATCCTCAGTTTGCAAGCATCTGCTATAAATGCGTAAATGTAAATGAGATTTAAAATAAATTGAAAAATGTGTATCTTGGAACTCTCTCTCTCTCTCTCTCTCTCTCTCTCTCTCTCTCTCTCTCTCTCTCTCTCTCTCTCTCTCTCCCTCTGTCTTTCAAGTGTTTTTCCTTGAATGATCATCTAAGGACACCTCTAAAGGTCAAACAGACATCAAAATTTCAAAATTGCCTCAGGGAGTTGCAATGAAATTCATGTTGATGTTTTGTTGTTGGTGGTGTTATTTTGTTCTTGATGTTATTATGTGTTTCAAATGGTTTCAAAGCAGATCATTTGTTTTTCACATGTTTTGCACCCATCAGAACACACATCATTTTCTGTTATTGACCTTGATTGTATTGCGTTGTATTGCACTGAAATACCCTACATAAGTGCACTGAAGTCTCTTTGAAATCACAGTGAAATATTATCTGTGTTGTGATGCACTTTAAGCAAAGTCCTGAGTCACATCAGCCCACAGTCCTGTTGTTTGGGGTTGCTAAACTCAAACCAAATTTGCTGGGGATGTAGTGGTGGCTAAACGACCTTTCAAAATTACTTTAGCTTATGCTCCAAATACAACTTTTAACACAACTTTTAACATAGCCAAATCCCACTGCATTAGCCTAATTTAAAATGTAATACCACAGCAATAAACTTCCATCATCAAATATGTTCTGTATGCCTTTTTAAAACATCTGATTATGCATATTTGGGTCCACATTACAGTAATCACAAATTCACAGTGATCACAAATACAGTGATTTATAGCTTACCTAACTCTTATTTTACCATTACAACACAATTTGGACTATTGCTTTAACAGTCCACCATCTCTCTATGGTTTTTTGACACTAGTCTGACACTAGTCTGGCTTCAATGTTGTTTGTTGTTTATTGTAAAATACAGCCAGTGAAGTACTGGGTAAGGAGTACTTCTCTATAAAGCGTTTGTTGACTTTTTGTATGAATGTCTAGATTCTTTAATCTTCTTTAATGTGTAGATTCTTTAAATCTTTAATCTGTCTGGTCCATAGAGAATAGGTTATGGTATGTTAAGTTGTTATTTTGTGTGTTGTTGTTACACACACACACACACACACACACACACACACACACACACACACACACACACTGCTGCTGCTGACAGGAGAGCCCACAGCACACTGACAGGGTCAGCCAGAGCTCTGGCCACCCTATAATATCTGTCACTAGGCAACAGAGCAGCTTGAATTCTAAGGCCCTTCGCCTTTCTTATATCATTCTTTCTGTGTGTCATTCCCCTTTCACACATCTCTCTCTCTCTCTCTCTCTCTCTCTCTCTCTCTCTCTCTCTCTCTCTCTAGCTCTCTCTCTCTCACACACACACACACACACACACACACACACACACACACACACACACACACACTCACGTCAACCTGTTCCTTCTGTTGCGGTTATGAATTGAGTTATGGGTGCTTTGTATTCACAAAGAAGTTCTCCTCAAACTTCCAGGAAAAGGTTTTCTGTCTCTATACATGATTTTTTTCCCCCCTACTTCCAACTGCCCCATGTTCCCCATAATGAAATGACCCAGTATAATAAAGAGTTTTTTATTCCTTAAAACGAAGGTCTTTGCCAGTCTTTGCCAGTATCATTTGCCCAGATGGTGTTAGACAGTCCCTTTGCATTTTATGGGCTTGGCTCAAGACTTTCTGAGGTGTCAGTAAATTGAAACATCCACTGGGAACATGGGACTCAATCTTTAAATGTGTGTAGCCTTAAATGGTAGCAGTTCCTTGGGCAAGAAAAAGGGAGATGTAATGGAGGCTGAGCCCCGGTGGTTATCTGGGAGAAAGGGGTGCAATCTATTATAGGACAAGTTACTGCACCTCCAAAAATGTTCCACACAATTTGTCAGAGCCATTCAGCAGGGCTGCAAACCTCAGCACTGACAAAGAGGTTTGAAATCCTGCCTAAACGATTTAGGGAGTTTTTGTCGGAAGACGTCAATCACTCAATAGTCTATAGTAAGTGTTAATATTTGTTTTCGCTTTAAAAACTTTTAAGCTTTAAAAAAAAAGCTTTATTTTATTATTACAGCTTACAGTATTTGCAGTGTTCAACTCAACTTCTTGTAAATGCTATGGTTGGAAGCTGCATCCTTTGCAGCTGGCCCTGCATGTGCATGTGAAAACTTTGCAGAAGAATTCAGCACGTTTGGTATTTGCTCAACCAAAAATGACATGTCACACCTCTTTTAATGTTCTCTCCTATTGCAAGATTGCCACATTTAAACTTAAATCTTTCAGAGGTACAAGGACAGTGTACTGGATCTGCTCCATTTAATTTCAATGACCCAGCATTTTACTCCTTCCAGACCACTTTGCCCATCTAGTGAGCACTTGCAGTAAGATGATTGTAGGTGCTACGGAGTGTCAGTCTAGTTTTTCTTCAGTGGTGTAACGGAGGCCGGCTAGCGCGGCTAGCTCGGTGGTAGTGTGTAAATCCTCATCACCCAATTCCATGGGCGCTTCTAACACGCTGAGTCAGAAGCTCGGGCTTTTAGCTCAGTTGGTTAGAGCGTTCCACTCCCACGCCGGGAGTTTGTAGCTTGCGGGGTGGCGGGTTCGAGACCCGTGTGCGGTGCGGTCCGCCACTGGCTACATTGGTGCCGTGACCCGGATGGGAGTGAGGATTTGGAGGGTGAGTGTAACGGAGGCCGGCTAGCGCGGCTAGCTCGGTGGTAGTGTGTAAATCCTCATCACCCAATTCCATGGGCGCTTCTAACACGCTGAGTTAGAAGCTCGGGCTTTTAGCTCAGTTGGTTAGAGCCGGGAGTTTGTAGCTTGCGGGGTGGCGGGTTCGAGACCCGTGTGCGGTGCGGACCGCCACTGGCTACAGTGGCACCTTAAAGGGAGATTAAATTTAAAATGAGAGAGATATTAGCGACCCCACCCGGTCTCAAACCCAGGGTGCTAAACATGCAACTTGACCAGAGCCAGAGCTAGGTTTGTGCTTATGGCAGTGAAAGCGCATACTCAACCGTGGTGATGGTACTCCGTCACAATGGGACATTTCACCCATGCCAGACAGGTATCAAATAACCATAGTAAGATGGAGGACTGTTGCTGTAACCAATGGTACAAAGTCAATCAACCCACAGCCCAGAGTTTAGAGTTTTTGAGCCAAAATGAAAGTGACTACAGTTTGTTCTACTGTCTGTACTGATTTCATCTCTATAAAACACATTTATCACACAGTCAGATGACACACTATTTAATGAATAGTAATACATATTTTCATCAAAATGCAGTTACGCCCTTCTGGCTCGAACTGAAACCCTCATCTGCAGTGAGATGATGCCAGTGGCCTTTCGTGCCATCTGCCATTCTCTGTCTCTCTAAGTTGCATTTTCTTTTTTCTGAGCATTTGGAGTGTGAGCTAAACTCCAGAGGAAATGGCAGCGGGGACCCCCCTGCTGAGAGTCACTGGAGCCCAAATGCTGTCTCTGTCTCCCCAGGTCACCGGTCGCCGGCCGCTCGGTTGGTAGGTCGGTCGGCCTCCATCTCGTCTGCATGGCCGTGCCTGACTGGACCTAATGAGAGGGTATTCATTAGCATCTTTCATCAGGGCCGGTGAAGCCTCAGTAATGTGTGACCGCTGACGTGCCTCAGACATTTATCGCTGCAGGGAGGCCCGTCTGCCCCGCCGATGCTCATTTCAGGCAACCTTCAGGCACTCTTTCTCCTCCCTCGCCCAAAAAGAGAGAGACAGCATGTGTTCCCTTAAAGGATGTCCGCTGTGCAATCTTTCTAATGTGGCTATCCCATAATTTCCTCGCTTCTTCCTCTCCTCTTTTCACGCCTCTTGTTCATCCCTTCCGTCTTCTTCTTTCCTTTTAGACTATAATACTGACATTGACATTGATGTTTCTCGGGCTATTAAAAGATTAGCCTCAGTTGATTATTTGTGTGTGTGTGTGTGTGTGTGTGTGTGTGATTACCTTTACCTAGGTTTTCACAGATTTTTCTCTAGTAGAATTTCTTTTCCATGTTTAATTTAGTTCAATATCATTCCAATAACCCCCTGGCAACTCGTAATTTGAGAAAACACTTTCATAAAGATGGAACATTTTACTTTATAAACAATATCTTAATTACCACTGGGCAGCTTTGAATATGATTTGACAGAAAAAAAAAGTGTGCTTGGTTGATTGCTAGTCACGTTTCCTCACATTTTTTTTTTTTTTTTTTTTTTTTAATTTTTTTAAATCAACCAACTGGTCCTCAGTTTCGTCAGGTGTTTTGCCAGTGAGTTAGACTGATATGATCACTTTGATGTTTTTTCATTAGTCTCATTCCACATTATTCATGAAAAGACATATTCCCTGGGGGAGGAGGCTGTCTTTTAATGAAAATCAGGCTATTTTGTCAAGAAAGTAAGTGCTTTGTTTTGTGGGTATACTTGCAATGCAAACGTGGTGGGCATTCTTAGGAGGCAATCATTTTTGATAAATAACCATGAATTCACTTTACAACCCACAGAGTTTACAACCACACAGCCCCGCTAACAAAGACCCCCAGAATGTCTCTCTGAGGTCTAATCTCTACTCTTCTCTAAAACGGCTGCTATTCTCTCATTCAGGTTCGCATTCGTTAAAGAGAAACGGAACTAACGGAACGGATGGCGCCTGGCCTGTTCTTTGTGAACCGTTGCAGCGAGAATATATTAAATGCTGCACTTGCAAAAATGGTGTCATTATAACTTCAGGTAATTTACTCTGTCAAGCCTGGAATCTGACCGCCATTTCAGGGACTGAGGAATAAGATTTGGAGGGGGGAAAAAGATGGGGTGGGGTGGGGTGGGGATGGGGGGTGTCATGTTCATTCAGTGGGACTTGTGAAGATACGGTAACGTCATATGCTATACTCTGTAACTTCAGCCGGAAAGTTTCTGTAAGACTCTGCTTTACATTCAAAGGCAGCTCAGCAGAAGTGCCCCTCTCAGCACTTCACTCGACAACACACTGGGGGGGTTGTGAGGGGTGTGTTTGTGTGTGTGTGTGTGTGTGTGTGTGTGTGTGTGTGTGTGTGTGTGTGTGTGTGTGTGTGTGTGTGTGTGTGTGTGTGTGTGTGTGTGTGTACGTGCATGCATTTTATGAAGTGTGCACACAAACACACACACACACACAACCCTCAGGCTTTGCATTTCTAAACTTGAGATTAGCCTTCTTTCCGCAGATGATACTCAAAAGCTCCTGGCTTTCAAAACCCTCCTGAATCTCAACATCAGTGTGTGTGTGTGTGTGTGTGTGTGTGTGTGTGTGTGTGTGTGTATGTGTTTGTTTGTGAGTGTATGTGTGTGTGTGTATGTGGGCGAGTGAATGTGCATGTGTGTGTGTACTGTATGTGTGTGTATGTTTGTATGTATGTACAGCACCTGTGTGTGGGTGTGTGTGTGTGGGTGTGTGTGTGTGACTGTGTGTGTGTGTGTGTGTGGGTGCACTTATAGATGTGTGTGCTCACCATTGTGTCTTTAATGACTAAATGACCTTGAGTGATCCTTTTCTTCTAAAGTGATTGGAAGCCTTGCCCTGGGTCAGTGTGTGGGTAGTGAGCGGCATGTCTAACATTGCACTTAATGGCCACAGCTGCATGACTCTGGAAGTGCTTGCCAGAGGTCATAGTAAACCCTACTCATCCCCTGCTCTTATTCTGGACTCATGTTGTAATAAACAGCCCTGAGACATATTTCCCCCCATTTTAACACTTTACAACAATGTTATAAACATCCCCAAGCCATCTCATCCTCCATTTTAACACTTTTTTTTTTTTAAAAAACATCAGAGGCAAACATCTTCTAGTGATACAATAACCACTCTTGAACTCGTTTAATTCTTCAAGGACAGCCCAATGTCGAGAAGGCTTCCTGTCCGAATGTTTATCTAAGCACACCTGTGTGGCTTGAAATAATGGCCTTCTTAGATGTCTGTGATGTACAAGATCAGTGCTTGTCCTACAGTCCAGAGAGCATTTCAATGGCTCCCACCAGGAGTCTGTTTCTCTTGATGTAGACGATAGCAACAGCTGTCTGCTATGTGAGATTAATTTGAAGTGCTCTTCCTTTCTTTCAAAACGCTGAAGGGGGTGGAATGAGGGAGCAAAAAAAAAAAAAATTATCACCTTAATTTTCAAGACAATATTAACATGATTTCTGTTTCACTCTTTATCTCTGAGAGACAGACTGTCAGCATGGAATATTCATGGAGCAAACCTTTCAACTCCTCAAACTCCTCACTTTCAATCTGCCTCTCTCTCTCTCTCTCTCTCTCCTAACACCTCTTCCTTTGCTTATCAGTTTTACTGTCTCTCTCTCTCTCCTTCTGTCTCTCTCTCTCTCTCTCTCCCTCTCTCTCTCTCTCTCTCTCTCTCTCTCTCTCTCTCTCTCTCTCTCTCTTCTCTATTTCACTCTCTCTCCATGTATCTCATTATCTTTCTCTGTGTTCAACTTCTTATTCTCTAGAAAGTGAAAGTGATTTACATTGTGGCTTGATCGGTGACTGGGCCTCATTGAAAGCAGTGAGTGAGAACAGTTTTGACATGACATGAGTCTTAAACTCTCCAGTGCTATTTAGAGAGAAGGAGAGACAGTGTGTGTGTGTGTGTGTGTGTGTGTGTGTGTGTGTGTGTGTGTGTGTGTGTGTGTGTGTGTGTGTGTGTGTGTGTGTGTGTGTGTGTGTGTGTGTGTGTGTGTGTGTGTGTGAGTGAGTGTGTGTGTCTCTTGAAGTCCAGACTAGCTTAGGGAGTATAGGTTGACCCAGACTCAAGCCCTGCCCTCAGCAACCAAGACTGCATTCAGATGCTCTCTTACCTTGGTGAGCTTTTGACACTATTCACCCCTCCACACACACACACACACACACACACACACACACACACACACACACACACACACACACACACACACACACACACACACACACACACACACACACACACACACACACACACACACACACACACACGTCACAATAGCATGCTGCTGTTCCTGCTGCTCATTCCCAATCCCCTGTGTGGCCATCGCAGATCACTGGTCATGCTCTCTCGACTGAGCGCTCACAGTGGCCAGGAGGCAGGGGTCCTGGGAGACGTGGTGGGGAAGGAAGGTGTGTGTGTGTGTGTGTGTGTGTGTGTGTGTGTGTGTGTGTGTGTCTGTGGGTTGCAGGACGGGAGGGAAGCAGTAGCAGGGTAAACAGTGCCAGTCTGAGACACAGCAGAAAAACCGCAGGGACCGAGGAGAGTTCACTGAGAGAGAAGTGGAGTGAAGGGAAGGGAAGAGAGAGAGATAGACACAGAGAGAAACATAAAAAGAGTGACAGAGTGACAGAGGAGAAGGGAACAGGAAGGAGGGATACAGAGAGAAGAGAGACAAAGAGGAAATGGGAAGACTAGAATTACGTCCAGAGTTCATACAGAGAGAAGAACTGAGAGATGGACAGCAGAGAGGCGGAAGGGGAGAAAGCAAAGGAGAGACAGAGAGAGGGGAAAGAGAGAGAGAGGGGGTGGGGGCTGAGAAGGCGGGAAAGAGAGAGACAACAGTCCACAGAGAGAAAGGGGAAAGAAAGAAATACCTCACAGTCCAGAGAGATAGAGGAGAATAGGAACAAAGGATGTAAAGGTGAGGAGGAGAGGAGGGACACTAACATACTGTTTATATATATATATATATATGTGTGTGTGTGTGTGTGTGTGTGTGTGTGTGTGTGTGTGTGTGTGTGTGTGTGTGTGTGTGTGTGTGTGTGTGTGTGTGTGTGTGTGTGTGTGTGTGTGTGTGTGTGTGTGTGTGTGTGTGTGTGTGTGTGTGTGTGTGTGTGTGTGTGTAGAGAGAGAGAGAGAGAGAGAGAGAGAGAGAGAGAGAGAGAGAGAGAGAGAGAGAGAGAGAGAGAGAGAGAGAGAAAGGTGGCATATTCAGAAAGGATAATCACCTCCATGCATGCCAGTAGTCCATAGGGAGAGTGAAGGCATTATGCTGTGCTCACAAAGGCAGTGAATAGGGGCTAATGTGCCCAGAGTCTGTCCAGTGAGAGTGGTGAGGTGTCACCGAGAGAGAGGGAGACAGACAGAGAGAGAGAGAGAGAGAGAGAGAGAGAGAGAGAGAGAGAGAGAGATGAGAGCTGCTACTGTATAATGCCAAATAAAAGAGACCCAGCAAGCACACAAACAGTGTGTGGAGGCACAGGCACGTCTATGGAGGTGAAGGAGTCACATATATCATGCCTATACTGTATGTCATCTGCAGTCTCTGTTACGAGCTGGAGAATTGAGAGATACCACCATGTTTACAGGCAGGCATGGACAGGCCATATTTTTCTAGAAAGATTTGGGCTAGTCCAATTGAATCTCTCACGTTACGTAATGCAATGCAATGCAATGTCCAACTTGGAGTATTATTTTAGCTTGTATATGTATAAAAACATGATAGGCTGCCATGGCCAAAAATGCCTGGGCCGTTTTTTGATCCCAGTCTGGCCCCGTTTTCAGGGAGATACCATCATGTCACTTTGGGACAGATGCCACCATGTGTACAGACTGGAGAGTCAAAGAGGAACAGAGATACAGCAAGAACATGTCCAAATACACTATAAAGAGACAAGTACATGTAGGAGAGATGCAGACTAGAGAGTCAAAGAGGAACATGTGAACATGTCCAAATACACTATAAAGAGACAAGTGGGAGAGAAGCAGTATGTCAGACTGGAGAGTCAAAGAGGAACAGAGATACAGCATGAACATGTCCAAATACACTAGAAAGAGACAAGTGGGAGAGAAGCAGTATGTCTATGGCCTGAATAGAAAGAGTTGGCAGAGAGGATAACAGCGGAGCGAGACGTGCAAATGTTCATAAAGTTCCATGTTCTAT
>JAODXP020000017.1:18082618-18095118 GCA_027497455.2 Sardinella longiceps
GATTATATTTCTAGTATCTATAAAGTTGAGTAGCTTTCGGTGATGAAAGGATGCAGTTTTACCATTTTAGTATGCCCTTAAGGTCTTTTCCAATAGTACATTTAAACTGTTGCTGAAATGTTACTAGATTAAAGACATAAGGAAAAAAAATTATATGTTCCAACTTTTTCCTGAGTTCTAGAACCTTCAGCAGTACTGGCACTGCAACAGCAAGTCAGAGATGTGAAAATCTTTGAAACCCCTCTGCGCTCTGTGACTGGACTGACATTTTCATAAGACATGTCTCCAGTGATTGGCTGCTGATTTAACAACACCCCGAAGAATCCCTTTGACTAGGTTTCATTACCTCCTGTCCATCAACCCGCTCCGAGCCAACGGCAGCGGAGCAAGAGAGAGAGCGAGAACTGTGTGATGGCTGAGTGAAGTGCCTTGCATATCTAGATGGTGTGTGAGTGTGATTGAAAGAGAGAGAGAGAGAGAGAGAGAGAGAGAGAGAGAGAGTGTGTGTGTGTGTGTGTGTGTGTGTGTGTGTGTGTGTGTACCCCCCCCCCCCTCATGTTTTGTGTGAGTATTCAGGGGTAGCAGGCACCAATAACCTTCTGTGCTGAACACAAGGGCATCAGAGGGGCGTGAGAAACAGTAAACGCCCCACTGAGACTTCACTTTACATCCAGGAGATCACTGGCCATGCAGTAATTGCTTTTGTAGTGACTTGATGGCAGGTGATAACCTGAGTATACTGTACAGTATAGGCACCATAGCCCAGGGTGTCTCTCAAACGTTTAGATGGCAAATAATAACACCTTTTGAAAGGTTGATATTCTCAGAGAACTGCCTTTTTCTCTATCTTTGATTTTCATGGCAGGTGTGTGTTCTTATTTATGTTATTTCCATGATGTAGACCAGCTCAAACATTTCCTGAGGGCAGAAACTAATGTGATCTGTCTCAGTTATATCAGCGATTGCATTTGATAATGCAGAATGATAAAGCGGAATTACAGTGATTATTTCCACATACCCCTTGGCTATGACCCTGACTTTGAATCTCAAATATAACCAATACCAATGATGTGGCACACCTTAGTTTTATGTAAAACAGGGCATTTGTATCATGTGACCATATGTTGCTCAATATTTTGCCCTTCCACTTCGTTAGAATGAACAAAGGCCATAAAAAAGCTTTTTAGGTTCCACTTTTAGAATAAGTGCAATGTGTGAGCATGACAAAATATTCCACCAACACATGTTTACTTTGTGTGTGTGTGTGTGTGTGTGTGTGTGTGAGAGAGAGAGAGAGAGAGAGAGAGAGAGAGAGAGAGAGAGAGAGAGAGATTGAGGGAGTGTGTGTGTGTGTGTGTGTGTGTGTGTGTGTGTGTGTGTGTGTGTGTGTGTGTGTGTGTGTGTGTGTGTGTGTGTGTGTGTGTAAGAGAGAGGGAGAGTGTGTGTGTATGTGTATGTGTGTGTGTGTGTGTGTGTGAAAGAGAGAGAGAGATGTGTGTGTGAGTGTGTTCAAGGGTCCTCTAAAATGTCCTGTACAGTACGTGTGTTGCATGCATGCAATTATGTTTATTTCCCAGTGCCAGTAGAAGAGAGTGAGCGAGGAGAGGAGAGGAGAGGAGAGGAGAGCATGCAGCAGCTTTGAAGGCCCTGAGCGACAAGTCCTCTCCTGTCAGGCAAGCAGCACATGAGCAGGTGTGAGAGGACCTCATGCAAACCTGCCCCACCTCAGGGGGGCATTTACATATGCAGGCCAACCCTCAGCTGCCGCTCTCATGCCCACTCCATCATGTACTGTACACTACTCCAATAGCCTGCCATCATACTTGCTATATATATTCATTTAGAATGTTTTTTTGCTCTAGAGTAGCATGGTGTGATGTGTGAAGTTTATCATCTTTCTTCTACCACCTGGAGATTGAATCCAGGATGAAAAGTACTCTTCTTCTTCTTCTTTTTAGTTTGTCTGGCTTCCAGTGGAGTTGTACAAACACTGTCAGTTATGTGATATACTGCTGTGAACTGTATATTCCGTTGTGTATTTCAGCGACTAGGCCAGGAGTGACTTTCTTTCAGGTGGCTATACGGAGTGTCAGAGTATCTGTTCTGCTATGCCAGTCAGTAGTCTGTCAGCCTATTCTTTTATTCTGAGAGACCGCAGTAGCATTATTCAGTTTATTCACTTCTCTTGACTGACCTACTTCAAAAAATGTCGCCAGCGCCTGATTTTCCGATAGACCACTGTGCCATTCTTCAGCATGTCCCTCTGTAATAATCAATGGCTGCTTCCCACGGGTGTTTTGTGTACATGTCTTCTTTCATCATGAGAGACGTGATGTTGGGAGGGATGTTAGCTTCCATCTGGGCTGACAAGAAGGAAGACCGAGCAGACATTGTATTGTCAGAGGAAGGTCACATTGTAAGCTCTGTACTTTTGAATAGGTCTTTTGAAAACAACTTGTTTTGAAGACTTGCACTACAGGTACTTCGTCTGTTTATAAAGTATTTAACTTCATCTCTTTGTCAAGTTTTCTGTGAACATGATTCATAGGTCTGTCTTGACAGCATTGCAGGAGTTTGTTATTTTTGAGTGAGACATGTGTATATGCTGTGATGGATCTCACACATTGAGTAAGCGTTTGGCGACACTTCCAGTCAGTCTTGAGTTTTGATGTGCTTTTGCCATGTTGGTTGGCATGAGTCATTTTTTATTTATTTTATTTTCTGAGACCTGAATCATTGGGGTGAGCAGCATCACATCAGTGCAGCAATGCAGAGAGGGCTTGGTTCCTGTTTAATACCAGGGGTTATTTCTTAGCTCCGAGCAACAGGCTTGATCATGAATAAAATATTCTGGAAAAACACATTTACCAGACATGGATTTGTCACTGCCTGCAGATAAGCTGTCTGTTGTTTTGACTTCTCAGTTAATGTTTGTGTGATTCAGCAACTTGTGCTCCGTGTTCGCCCTCATGCTGTGCGGTAGCGGGCAAGACTAAATCGCTGCATCTGATTGGCCAAGGAGATGATGTATGTTCTGTTGTTCAAGGGAAATGAACAAACGGAAAAGGGGCCTTTATCAAACCTCCAATCTGTAGCCTCTCTCTCTCTCTCTCTCTCTCTCTCTCTGTGCTTCTGCCACTGTTGTTGCTGTGCAGTGCTCACAGGTAAAAAGGAAACTCCCCAATGTTGGATGCTCGGCCCACAGTAACTGATGAAACAACATTCACTCTGTCCTGCTGCTCCATGGGGTGAACCATCTGCTGTGTGTGTGTGTGTGTGTGTGTGTGTGTGTGTGTGTGTGTGTGTGTGTGTGTGTGTGTGTGTGTGTAGGGGGCTGGGGGTACAGTATGTCACTGGAATGCATCATGCAGGTGGGCTAGATTTAGTGGCCATGGGTGCAGTGGTAATTGGGGGTGAGTGCGTTTCATTTTTCAAAACACATTGGAAAATTAGTTAGGGGTTGTAAAGAGGTCATTATTTTACCCATGATCAAATACATTGTCAAATTAGAGATGGGTTTGAAATAGGTCATTATTGTTTTGATCAAATACATTGGCAAATTAGAAATGGACTTAAAAGGGGTCATTTTTCTTTTGATCAAACAGATTTGGCAAATTAGAAATGAGTTTGAAAGAGGTCACTATTGTTTGGATCAAAGACAGAGTTTGAAGGGCTTGGGCTTGGGGGCTGCCTTAGTTGTCTGAAAAATACAGTATTTTTTCTATATCTGAGCACTGAGCATTAAAATGTAATTTATAAATGTTAATAAATGTATTTATTATTAATTGTGTTTAGATATTCATTTCCACTCCTGTCCTGTACTGAGCTTTGGCTGTACTGTACCAGATCGCATACTGTGAATTTTATCTGTTATTTTTTTATCTGTGAATTTTATCAGTTTTTTTTTTTTTTCAATATGTTATACCAGATAGCTGGCCTGGTCATGACATCCCCTCAGTCTACCTTTGCCTTTGTACGAGGGTCTGGGAATGCAGGTTTTGAGAAACGACTACTCGCTGGAGATGTTTTATCATATTCTCCTGCTGCATTCTCTAAGTTCACTGATTGGCCAGGATGGGTTGAATCGTGAGCAAACAAGCCAATGCCCAGAATCCCAGATAAATACTGAAGGGAAAAGGCAATGGCAAGTTTACAGGAACGCCAACTTACAAATTAGCACACTGTGTAGTGTTAATGTATTACTGATTATAGATAGGTCTGGAATAGCGGTATTATAGTGTAGGAGATGTATAGGAAATATTCATTTTTAGCCTGGCTATCGCTGATTAAAGCAATACAGTGTCACAGGCAGTGGCCGGGCCCAGGATAGTTTGGATATTATGGTTCTTAAAGTATAAAACTTTACACAATGGTGTAATGATATTGTAACAGAAACAGTATCATTCACAATCTACCTATACATCAAAATATCAAAAGCTTCTTTTATACGAACTCATTGGTTTTTCAGAAAGGCTCATTGGCTGTTTGTAATTACTATGCAGATCCTGACACACACAATACAGTTGCAGGGGGCATTGTCTGTCCAAACAGGTGTCGAGGGACATGCCATCTCGTGGTAAAAAAATGGACGAGCGTAATCAAAGAAGCAACCCTGCGGGATGGCAGCACCATGGAGAATGTCCTCGAGTAGAGAGAGAGAGAGAAACAGAGCCGGGAAAACACAAGATGAGAGGACTGGAGAGGAGAGGAGGCCCAGGTGTAGGAAGTCTCCCGTTGGGTGCTCTCATGATGACAACAACGAGCACTTCGGAAATGAACAAAAAAATAAATAAATATATAAAAGAAGTGGAAAGCGCTTCAGTGCTGAAAGTAATTACCCTGCTAGGGAAGCCAGGATGATGCTGGGCACACAGACATGGCGCTGGGATGCCACTTAGCCCTGGAGGCGTCCGCTTCTGTTGGCCATTGTCGTGCTCAGGGGTGTTAACGGTGCCAGTGGGGCAGAGTGTTTGGACGTTCAGTGTGTGTGTGTGTGTGTGTGTATGTGTGTGTGTGTTAGCTTTAAATGGCCATTGCTATGTATGAAAGGGAGAGTGTGAGTGTGTTGGCTTTAAATGGCCGTGTGTGTGTGAGAGTGTGTGTGTGTGTGTGTGTGTTTTAAACGTTTGATGCTGTGACGATTCTCATTTCTGTGGTTTCGCTTCAGTGGTCAGTATCCAGTAGACGCAGTGCCAAGCTGTCTTCTCATCTCTCCATAGGCACACATAATCACACTAGTCGAGCGCCGTGATTGGTGCACAGCAAGGGAGGCTGCCTGTATCTATTATTGCTTTAAGGTAATTTTACCCATGATTTTCACCAGTCTACCTCAACTACACTCACTCACTCTCACACACACTCTCTCTCTCTCTCTCACACACACACACACACACACACACACGCACACACAGAGCCCTCATCAGTGGTGATGGTGATCTTGGAAGGACACAAACACTCTCTTCCCCTGTGGCGTTTCATTTTCTTTTCTGTTTGATATCAGAGACAGACTTGGTCTGATACACACGCACGCGCACACACACACACACACACACACACACACACACACACACACACACACACACACACAGAACCGTCCACCCCCACCATGAAAATTGTGTCCGGCGGCACTACATGAAGAACTTGGACATAATTTCATTTGGAATGATCTGGTGTGCATTTGTTACTGGGCAGGTGAATGAGTGAGTGAGAGAAAGAAAGAGAAAAATGAAAAGAGAGAGAGAGAGAGAGAGAGAGAGAGAGAGCAGGTGCACGGAAGAGACTGGATTAGCATGGAGAGCGTGCAAATGGAGTTTCAACAGCTGCCGGTCCCAGATTTCCAGGTCCCTTGGTGACCCTTAGACATGTTTGTAGTCCACATCCTTGTTGCCCTCCAAAAGTGACACATCCAATATCATCTGACTTAAAACAGGGGAACAGGGAGGATGAAGTGTTTGTCTTACTAGCAGGCAGCGGCGAATGCAACCAGTCCAAGCGGCGCCGCGGTACTGACAGCTCAATTTCATCACCATCAGTCGAGTGTTTGTGTATGTTTGGCCCATCATCCCGGCCTGTCATGTTTGTTTTATGTTCCACACACTCACTTCAAATCTGATACAGACTCCATTACCTCTCTCTGGCACCTCATGATCCAGCTGTCCTTCAAAGGCTGCATGGAAGACATGTCCTTTAAAGCTAGCCTACCTGTTACCTTTCAAAGGCCTGGGAAAGGATCATGGTTGGGGCCCCCACCTGCTCCTAAACACACTACGGTACATGCAGTGGAAATTGATTGAAAAGGAATAGATTGTGGATATGTGACCCCATCTTAGAACTTTAAAAGAATCACCCGGAGCGAGTCAACCTGAAGACCTGTTGTTTCACATAAGAGAAGATAAGATACTTTATTCATTCCAAAGGAAATTCAAGAAAGGAACATTGCTAAGTGCTGTAGATGGGTATGAGAACGACCCCAAATTCCATGCAATGCAGACCAAATAGCGAAATAGCAGCCAATGCTAACTGATGAGGCCATGAAAGTTTTGTTTTCATTTGCCCATTTCTGTTAGCGTTAACTGCAAGTTCACATTTGGTCTACGTTGTAGCAAATGCTGCAGTTACCTGATATTCCTACCGATACCACTCAGAAACCTCCAAGAACAGGGATATGGACTGATTCACTCCAGATTTTTCCTTTAAGGTGGGAAAAAAGATCAGTTTGTGATAGATAGCAGTGGTGGTGTAGGTTAAGGACCCTAGCTAGCATGCTAGTAGCCTGGAATTTGTGGGTTTGAATCTTGGCTGCCACCACTGTGCCTTTGAGCAGGGCACTAAGCCCTAGGTTGCTCAAGGTGACTGGCCCAGATGTAATTCATACTCGGCAAAAGCTTAGTCACTTTGGATAAAAGCCTCTGCTAAATGCATATATGTAGACTCTATGCTAATGTAGTGTAGACTTCAAGAAATCCAATATCAGGTGCATGTATAGAAAATAATTAAATTATTGTAGAGGCAGCGACACACACAAGCGGCATAAAGTCACAAGGCATTTTGAAGGTGTGAATGTTCTTGACTATGTGTGTGCACTTGGGGCTCTATTCACAGGAGGGTGGAAGTATCAGCACTGCCCTATTTTCTAACACATGTAATGTCCTTTCACAGAAAAGTGTGAGGTGTCCTTACTTAATGTGTACTACACTCTTCAGCAATAGCTAAATCGACTCTAAGGGGGCAAATTGCCTCAGGGGATGAAATGTTTACTCAGGGGAAGAGTGCCTCTATTAGACGTCAGTGCTAAGGATAAGCGGTTGAGATTTGGTTTTGACTGAAGAATGTCCCTGGGTCCCTCCACTCACACCTATTACATGACCGAGTATACATATGCCATGATTAAATTCTTACTTAAGCACATAGTAATGAGGGCACTTGATCTGGAGTGGAGGCTCTTGTCTGACAACAACACTCCCCCCTGCTGCCTGCTGGATCATTGAAAATGTGAATTATATTTGGAGATAATGATCAGACTAATCTCTGCAGGAGCTCAGCAAGCACACACACACACACACACACACACACACCCCTCTCATCCTCCCCCCTGTCCTGTCTACACACGTGAAGTGCAATTTAATTTTATCCGTGCACTTTACTTCACTTATTTATTTATTTCAGGGGAAATGTATGTGGCACCGCTCGACACACTCTGTCAGAAAGTTTTCAAACTTTCCGTGATCCATCGGCTCATCTCCTAACTGCTGTGTTTATCTAGCAAATAATCAAATCTGTGGGCGACTTTCTGCATTTCACACTGATAACGCGCAAATCTTACCGCCTTCAGTTCATGCTGATAACAAGCAAAGCACAGAGCGGTTTCAGGTTGTTGTGTGTGTTTTCCGGTAAATAATATTTGCCTAGTTCTCCTAAATTTATCTCTTACATTAACAAAACAGTTGTGTGGTGCAGGCTGTTAAAACTGAAAAGAAAAAAAAATGTTTGAAAACAAAAGTCAAATATTCCCACTGTACGGAGGCAAATGCATACTTGACTATACAACAACAAATCACTGGCAGCTATGATTACATTTCCACATGATTTTAATGTGTTTTTTAATGCATGAATATTGGTTTATTTCTTACATAAGCAAGCCATATAACAATCTGTTGACAAAGAATGTAACGGAGACGTTCTCTGCATTTGTACACAAACAGACTGGCATGTGATGATAAGAGTAGAGCATTTAGCCGTAGTTCCTTTAGAGAATTCCAAGAAAGTTCTAGAACTCGCTCCTGTTCCAAGTGTAAAAACCTCAGGCGTGATTGTCTTGAAGAGACCAATATGACACCTCGTCACAGGACCACGCGCCTAGAATATCTGTCTCCTCTGGGTGTTCCTCGGTCAACGTTGTGTTCTCCTCACCACCCTTCATCCGGAACAATGAACATGAAGGATCAGTGTCACCCCTCCGTTTGTCGCAGTGAGTTACCACAGTGACCTCTGTGTTCTCACAGGGGGATGTTTTGGCCTGTGTTTCTGTGAGTGTGTGTGTGTGTGAGTGAGTGAGTGTGTGTCTGTCTGTGTGTGTGTGTGTGTGTGTGTGTGTGTGCGCGCGCATTGCCCATTCCAAGCTTTTGTCCTCAAATTCAGGAACTCCATTTATTTTTTCTCTCTCTCGGTGTCCCTCATGGGACATGATAGATGGCGTTTGTCCTCAGAGTTGAGAGAATGTTCTAGCACCGACGCCAGCACCTCCTGTATGTCCCTAACATGCGGTGTGGCTGAAATCGGAACCTTCATCTCACGACTTTGGCTATACATCCAACATCTAATGAGCCAGGCGAAACAGGAAGTACATGTCAAGTTCATGTCTTAGAGTTCGGTTGTGAGCATTGGATGATCTTTGTCCACAATTTGTGAGGTCATCTACATCATAATAGTGCCAACATGTAGGCAGTTTATGTACACCAGAATGATGGCATCAAACCAACAGACATAATATATAGAGAGATAGAGGGAATCACATTTTATACATAATATACACATGACTACACTACATAGTAGGGAAATTTGCCTTGATGATTTGAAGCACAGGCATATAAAAGTCATGACAGAAAGGAAAAAGAATCCATTTTGTCTGTAGTGTCAGTACACACACACACACATGCTCGCACACACACACACACACACACACACACACACACACACACACACACACACACACACACACACACACACACAGCTCACAAAAGCACACACACTTCAAAATGTTGCTGTTTAGTCAACGCCACAGTAGTTCCTTTGTACAAAGTCTTTACATGAGGACAAAAAGAAAGATGACAAGTTATGACAACCATATCTGAGAGGTGAATAGTGAGAGCTAGGTTGGAAATAGAAATACAGTACTGCAGTCAGAGTACTTGAAACACTGTGTGTGTGTGTGTGTGTGTGTGTGTGTGTGTGTGTGTGTGTGTGTGTGCAAGCACGCCTGAGAGTGCCTCAAAGTGTGTGTGTGTGTCTGTGAGCGAGCGTAAGAGTGCCTCAAAATGTGTGTGTGTGTGCGTGAGCAAGCGTGAGAGTGCCTGAAATGTGTGTGTGTGTGTGTGTTACACACACGTGTGTGAGAGCTTGAAAGTGTTTGAGTGCTTAGGTGTGTGTGCTTGCATGTGTGTGTGTGTGTGTGTCTGAGAGTGTATGAAATGTGTGTGTGACGTATGTGTGTGTGAGTGAGTGCTTGAAAGTGCTTATGTGCATGTGTGCTTCCGTGTGTGAGTGTGTGTGTGTGTGTGTGAGTATATCCACACAAAGACGACTTGGGACATGAAAGCAGTAGCCTACCGAGCCAGCAAAATCTCACTTCTACCTTCCCTTCATCACATGCAAACACACACACACACACACACACACACACACACACACACACACATCAAAACACACTGCTCCTTCACACACAGACACAGACACGGACACACACACACGGACACACACACACACACACACTCACACACTACATTAAAGAAGCAGGCTAACATAGTGAAGCAGAACCTTACTCCAGTCCACACACACACACACACACACACACACACACACACACACACACACACACACACACACACACAGAGGACATTAAAGCAGTGGGCTAACGTGGCAGAGCAAAAGGCCTTGCCACACCGCTGTGGGCATGAAAATAAAAGTGACTACAGCACTAATGCAGCTGGGAGCACCATCTGCTCTCTACCTCTCTCTCTCTCTCTCTTCCTCCTTCTCTTTCTTTCTTTCTCATTTCTTCTATAACCTCACTCTCACGCTCTTCTTTTTTTCCCTTCCAACCTCTCGCTCTCTCTCTCACACACACACACTCTCTCTTCTTCCAAACACTCTCTTTTTTCTTCCGATCCACCTTTTTTTTTAGTCTGTGTTGTTTCTCACCTCTCTTTCTCTCTCTTTATCTCTCTCTCTCTTTCTCCCTTGCTTGTAGATCAGACATTTTCTTGCCCTCTTTCTTCCCTGTTTTGTCTGTTCTGCCATTTCTCTTTCCTGCACTCCAGAGATCTTGTTCTCCTTCATCCAGCATCTCTCCATCCAGCACTGGGGAAATATCACCCCCCTTATACCCCCTCCTTTTTTTTTTTTTGCTCACGACCACACTAAAATGACTTCTTTTTCTCTCTCTTTCTCTCCCTCTCTGCCTCGTCGGCCTGTTTTTAGCTCTCTTGAAACCTTCCATTCTATTTTGTCTCCACCACCACCACCCCCATCCCCTCTCTACTTGATGTCTGTCTATCCATCGTTTTTCTGCTTGCTCTCTGCTCTCCCCCACACAGACAAACCAACAGCGTGTGTGTGAGTGTGAGTGGTGTGTACTGCAAAGGGTTGGCGTGGTGCAGAAAGCCACTCAGCCACTCTTTCTCCAAGAGAGAGAGAGATAGATAGATAGATAGAGAGAGAGAGAGAGAGAGAGAGAGAGAGAGAGAGAGAGAGAGAGAGAGAAAGAGAGAAAGAAAGTGCGTGTGGCTTCAAGCAAGAGGACCATTAAAAAGAGTGCTGCAAAACAGCCCGCCACACAAAGGGGCCCTGAGAGACAGAGAGAGGGAGGGAGAGAGAGAGAGAGAGAGAGAGAGAGAGAGAGAGAGAGAGAGAATGAAGAATGACAGAGTGAGAGAGCAGCTAGAGTGCAAGAGATACAAGAGGTAAAGTTGGAGAGGGGGAGAATGAGAGCGAGAGGGGAGGGGGCACATGAAAAAAGACTAAGAAAGAGACAGAACGAGGAATGACAGAGTGAGAAAAGAGAAGAGATAAAAGAAAGAAAGAATGAGGGGAGAGAGGGGAAGGTGGCAGAAAAGAGAGAGCTGGAAGAGACCAGAGACCAGAAAGGAGTGATAAAAAACAAAATGAAAGAGGGCAGAGTGAGATAAGAGAAGTACAAGAGGGAAGAAGAGAGGAAAGAGAGAAAGAGAAAGGCGTGTGTGTGTGTGTGGGGGGGGGGGGGGCTAACACAAGGCTACAGTAGCAAATGAGCTGTCCAATGACTAAGCATCTTAATCAGCCTCCCAATCAAACGGTATGCTCACTGCTCACACACACACACACACACACACACACACACACACACAAATAAACAAACAGACTTAGACTGGGCCAAGGGCTAAGAGCCACAAAGGAGGTGGGGAACAAAAAGCATCTTGATGCTGGATGAGTTATGCATTAGTGTGTGTGTGTGTGTGTGTGTGTGTGTGTTGGTCTGTGACTACTGTATGTGTGTGTTGTGGTATGGTGTGCAGCAACCTTGAGCTGAACTGGGAGAGAGACTGAGTAGCGGAGAAGAGTGTGTGTGTTTGTGTGAGTGAGTGTGTGTGTGTGTTTCTGTGTCTGTGTGTGTGTGTGTGTGTGTGTGTGTGTGTGTGTGTGTGTGTGTGTGTGTGTGTGTGTCTGCGTGCTATATGACTGCCTGGGTGCTCTCTGATGATACGCCCTTTACCTTAATCCCCCGCAGCGGCGACTTAATTTTGCTAATTCATAAGAAAGCCAAAGACAAATGCATGAGGAAAACACAGGCATCAGCAAAAATACTGAAGTGAATATAACAGAGAAAATGACTCAAGTTTAGAGAGAGAGAGAGAGAGAGAGAGAGAGAGAGAGAGAGAGAGAGAGGAGAGGAGGGGGCTGAATGTTCTGCTCTTTGCACTGGGATGCCGCAGGCTCTTGTACCCCTCTCTCCTTCTCTTTCTCCCTATTTCTCTCTCTTTCTCGCTGTCTCTCTTTCTCTCTATTTCTTCTTTCTATTCCCGCTCAAACTCTCTCACTCCAACAGAGGTGAAAAACAGTGACAGACAGAAAGAGAGAGAGAGAGAGAGAGAGAGAGAGAGAAAGAAGAGAGACTTTTCCTTCGTTTCGTCTGAGACACAGAGTTCTCAGGGAGGCATAAATATGGAGAATGGCTCGCGGTTCCCTGGAGTTCAGCAGCGTTGTAACGTTGCTGGGGCGGCATCATCTCAGACGGGTGCCTCGGCGCC
>JAODXP020000017.1:18100118-18107030 GCA_027497455.2 Sardinella longiceps
AAAGGGATAGAAAGACATACAAAGAAGCAAAAAAAAAGAGGTGACATAAGGAAAAATAAAGTGATAGAGTGAGGTATGATTATGGAGGAAAAGAAAGAGAGAGAGAGAGAGAGAGAGAGAGAGAGAGAGAGAGAGAGAGGGTAACATAAAAAAGAGAACTTGTAAGAAAAGATGAGAGGAGATTGTATACAGTGTCTTCCCTCTGATCCGCCTGTACAAAAGTCTTTATGTTTGATCAGATGTAGCAGCGATTAAGTCAGGGCTATTTAAATAGGAACACACACCACCACCCCGGAAACCCAGAGGCGCTGAGCTGTGGGCCCCGAGGTCGTTATCATTCAGAATCACAATTATCCGTCACGGCCCCGAATTATCATTCAACGTCGCAGTCATCCCTTTAGGCTCTGCCCGTTTACCATTCAGTTCCACTCGTCGCCCCTTTCAGCCTGTACCTAGCAGTGGTTTAGCGAGATCAAAGATCGCTCAATCTCTCGACAATCACACTCGATCAAGTCTGAGAGGAGCTGGGGTGTGGAGAGTTCAGCTTTATCATCGTTAAAACAACTCGGCTTAATTAGGATGAAAAACCGAACACGTCTGCTGAGAGAGTTCCAGAAACATTTTTATTTATTTATTTTCTTTTCGTTTTTTTTTCTTCCCTCCCCCCCGTTTTGGAGAGCTGACTAGGTATCTCACGCTGATAATAAATGGGCCTACCTCTTTTTCCAATTCATTAGCCTGATTGAAAAACGAGTGAGTCGGTGTTGGTGTAATGAGAAGCGCTAATTGTTGGAGGATTAACTGTGTTTGGGGATTTCTTTATGTAATGGACAGCAGATATGTGGCATAACGTAGCAGCTCAGTCAAAATACTGTCTAAAACTGCCCTGGTTACTGCTAACGTATCTTTGGCCTTCACAGCCGTGGAGGAGAGAGACTGGCACTATTCTCAGAGATGTGCTCCAAAACCTCTTTGCAAATTCACCTCAGATTGATCTATTCTGCAGCACTGTAAAAACCGCCTTTCCCAACGCATCTAAATCCCCAATCTGTGTGAGGCAGCACGAGCTGGAAGCCGGAGAAAGAGAGAGAAGACAGACAGAGAGAGAGAGAGAGAGAGAGAGAGAGAGAGAGAGAGAGAGAGAGAGCAATGTCTGAATCCTCAGTCTTATTTTATTCACGGGAATAAAATAAGAACTCCCAAAACGCAACCCCAAAAATCGATCATTATTTCCTCTCTTTTGTCTCATCAGGCCATTGGCCCATTCTGGCGAAGCTTCTTCTATGGAGCATCGGGTTTAAATGGCTCATTGATTAAGACGTCAGTGGAGGGGATGAGTTTGGTCTGTTGGCGCCATTAGGGATTTTTCTTAAACTCCGCGGGCCGAAGTAATCATGTTCTAACGCAGGCTTAATGGGCTGCATCTGACAGCTTTAATGGCAATGCCAGCAAACACACACATAACAAACACACGCGACACAGAAACAACAGCTCATTACATCTCTCACATCATTCACACACACACACACGCACACACACACACACACACACACACACACACACACACACAAACACACACACACACACACACACACACACACACACACACACACACACACACACACACACACACACACACACACACACACACACACACACACACACACACACCTCCCGTCATGACCAATAAAGCCAATGAGTGCTAAATATTCTCCAGTGTCTGCCTGTCTGGATACTCACTCTTCTCAAGCCTGGCAAACTGTTGGCACTGTGGTTCGGGTGGCTGTTTCCATTAGCGATGACCTTGACGTTGGTGAGGCGGTTGCTACTGGTGACGCTGTTGCCGTGGTCCTGCTGCATACGTGGTGATGGGTGGAAGGTGGGAGCAGGTGTGGTCTCCGGCGTGGGGGCTGGGATATTGCCCAATGAATTGATGGCATTCTCTGCGGGAGGAAATGACATCATGTCTTTATTGTCTTGCCCTTGGCAGTGTTGATGGAATATCCTGAGATGATGCTTAATCATATACCACTCACATGTTTTGCTACTATGGGGGTGAGTGTTTGTGTAGTCTATATGTATGTGTGTGCTTGTGTGTGTGTGTGTGTGTGTGTGTGTGTGTGTGTGTGTGTGTGTGTGTGTGTGTGTGTGTGTGTGTGTGTGTGTGTATGTGTCAAGGCTGGGCAAAATACGAAAGTTTAGAACTGTCTTCAATTCACAAGGTGGATTGGAGTTATGCTGACTCTAATCCAGAAGTAAATTAATTCAAAATAATTTCAATCAATCACACAACAGAATCAAGTGCATAAAATCTGTCATATATTTTGCTTTTAGTTCTGGTTCTTGCACTCACACATGCACTCACAGACATATATACAGTATATTTCAAAGATGAAGAATCAAATAGAGAGAGAAAGAAAGAAATTCAAGACTGTGAACAAGAGGGTGCAACAGCAAGGAACTAAAAAACAGCGGGACTGTGAGGTGTGTGTGTGTGTGTGTGTGTGTGTGTGTGTGAGAGAGAGAGAGAGAGAGAGAGAGAGAGAGAGAGAGAGAGAGAGAGAGAGAGAGAAAGACAGCATGTGTGTGACTGTGTGTGTTCTGTGTTTGTATGTATGTGTGTGTATGTGTGTGATGTAAAGAGTGCTACTGGCAGACAAAGTTGATAGTTGCTCAAGTGGTTGTGTGTTGCCTGTGTGTGGTTTATATGTGTGTATATGTATGTTTGTGTGTGTGTGTGTGTGTGTGTGTGTGTGTGTGTGTGTGTGTGTGTGTGTGTGTGTGTAGCGGTGAGACTCACTGAGGCAGGTGTTGCTAGTGAACATGTTGAGGACTCTTTGACAGTCACTCCAGTGGTTGCCACTCCCTTCACAGGTGCACCACAGGGCCACCTCCTTACTGCTGTTGCTGAGGTAGTTAGGGGTCATGATTGTACCTGCAGTCACACACACACACACACACACACACACACACACACACACACACACACACACACACACACAGAGAGAGAGAGAGGAAGTAAGGTCAACACACAGCATAGCCATCAGCAGGTTCCACCTTCATGCATACCTGGACTTGTGATGCTTCAGACTCCTGAAACATCTCTGCATTGACGATGAGCAGAAGATGAAGTATTTATGGCTCATAAATATTGCAGAGGGAATCCAGCTGCGGATGTATTCATGCCTTATCAAACGGCAGAACAGAACACTGCCCCTACCCCGATACATCACTCTCCCAAACTCCTTTATACTTACGTACGGCAGGATTAGACCTCTCTTTTGTCTGTCAATTTGACGGCATTAAAAGACATAAAAGTACAGTACAAAGTAACAAAGTAAACAAAGGCTCTCGTACAATGGCACGGAGACATTGTCTCTTTGTAGACATACCACAGCACAGGCATAGATAGATGTGCGTTTTTTTTTTTATTTCTTCTCTAAATCCCTTTCATGGAAGGTGTTGTATGGTGTTCTTACTGCAAAGGCGTACTGTACGTCTCCTTTAAAATGCGTTGCCGCTCTACTTTTTATAACAATGAGTATTTTTTTTTTATCAGGCGAGTGACACAGCTCTGGTTTTCATGTTATCTCTTCGGAGCAGCTAGCAGTGTAATTATGAGCGTGGCCTCCTCCTCCTCCTCGCCGAGATGCCTCTCACTCGCTCTCGCTCTCTCTCTCTCTTTTTTTTTTTTTTTTTACTAATTAATTGAGTGCGATTAATGAAGGCAGATAAAGACAATAGAATCTGTGTTCCCTGGTGGCTGTCTGATTCCAGGGGAAGGTCCACCTGTTTACAGCGGGGTGTGAATGCAGGCGTGTGTGTGTGTGTGTGTGTGTGTGTGTGAGTGAGAGAGAGAGAGAGAGAGAGAGAGAGAGAGAGAGAGAGAGAGAGAGAGAGAGAGAGAGAGAGAGAGAGAGAGAGAGAGAGAGAGAGAGATTCTATCCTCTCCTCAGGGAGCATGTGGTAGTTATTTGTGTGTTTGTGTGTGTTGTGTGGTGGTTGTGTGGTAGTGGTATGTGTATGTGTTTGACTGGTTGTGTGTGTGGAAAGAGGGTCTGTTCACCTGACACACTCTACCCCACCTCCACAAAACTTCAGAGCTCGGAACTAAACTCTCAACACCACAAAGCTGACTCTGTTCTCTCTCTCTCTCTCTCTCTTTCTCTCTCTCTCTCTCTTTCTTCTCTCTCATCTTTCTCCCTTCATCTCCTTTGTTTCCTTTCCTGTTTACCTCTCCTTCACTTTCATTCATTCATTTATTCCTCATTTCCTCCATTCCCTCGTTCCTTTGAACTCTTTCCCTTCCTTCCTTCTATCCCTCTGTCCTCTCTTCCTCCCTTCCTGCTGCACCTGGCGCACTCTATCTCTCCCTCAACTCTAACTCTTAACATCACACATCACTACCTGGGATGCGGTGGTGACTAAACGCGTGAAAAAGTAGTTCACCCACCTCTCACATTTTGGAAATAGAGTTTATCTACAGTTATATACACCAAACACAACTTTTTAATATTGCCAAATCCCACTTCATTATACTAATTTAAAGTGTATGTGTAATACCACAGCAATAATCTTCCATCATCAAACATTTCCTGTATGTGTTTTTAAACATCTGATTCTGCATATTGCAGCCCACTTTTCAGTGATCTCAAAATTCATATTTTACCCACCTTTTATTTTACCACTACCACACTGATCTCTACTAAACTCTCAACATTACACTGTCTCTCTTCATTCACAATGGTCTCTCTCCTTTCATTTTTCTTTATTTTCTTCTATCCTTCTTCATCTTGTCCCTTCATCCCTTTCTTATTTTGCTCCCGATATTTCTGCACAAGCTTCACGGTTCCCTGTGTCTGTTGGACTTCAGCGCTACTCACGACTCAAATGTGCTGCAGCTGCTCAGTGATCTCAAAAGAACACGAGAAGAAGAAAAAAAACAAAAAGAAAGGTGTTCTTTCGAGATCACTGGTTCTGCTCTCTATAGCAGCTGTTGCTCTCCCGTGCATCCTGCCGTTTCTTAGGTTCTTCATTTGTTGATTCTAGTTATCTTTTTCTTTCAATCTTTTCAATTTCTCTCTATATTTCCTGCTACCTTTCCTCCTTCTCTTCTTTCCTTTCTCTGCTCTCTCCCTTCTTCCCTTCCTTTATTCTTTTCTGTATTTCATTTCATTACCCTTTTCTCTGGTTCTCTCTTGCATGTTTGCTCCTGATATTCTTCTTTTCTCTTTTTTCTTTTCTTTGTCACACTTTCAGTCCTCTGTTTTTGTCCCTCAGTCATTTTCCTTGTCTTCTCTATTCTCTCCATCTGTTTTCCCTGAAGTCCAGTGGGCCCCCCCCCCCCCAACTCCCCCCCCCCCCACCCCCTCCTCCTCACCTATGAGTCCAGCGTAGGCCTTCAGGCACACGGTGCCAGTCTCTCTCATGCAGCCCGTCGGGGAGTGTGCCGACGACTGACAGTTGTGCTGAAAATCTGCCAACCTGGATCTGACGTGCGCATAGACACGCATGCCAACAGACACATACCCATACACACACACATACCCATACACACATACACACACACGTCAATACACAGAAACACATGCACATACACAGGGGCAAAAAAGAGAGGAAAAGAGAAAAGAGAGAGAGAGAGAGAGAGAGAGAGAGAGAGAGAGAGAGAGAGAGACAAAAAGGCCATTTAGCATACAATCCATCACCTCCCGTAACTTCACACAAGACTGTGTCACACAGTAGAAATCATACAGAAGCAAAGCCTTCATTTTATCTGACGTGAGCTTCTGAAGGCCTGCACACACACACACACACACACACACACACAGTGATGTGTGTAACAATCTGTGTGCCGCTCACACAAAGCCAACCTGACGGGGCTGTGACTCAGCCCTTCAGGGCTGTGTGTGTGTGTGTGTGTGTGTGTGTGTGTGTGTGTGTGTGTGTGTGTGTGACAAGGCTGTGATTCACCACAGAGGGATTTATACACCATGACATGAACCTGACGTCAGGGGACACACTCCACACAAACAGATTACCCCTATCTCTTTAGCAATTACATGTGCTGAAGCTAACCTACCATGATCTCCACATGTGAGAGATTGGGGCCTAAGCCTTTCATGGGTGTCACCAAGTCACTTTCCTAGATGCCTCTGACATTAGACATAAATATCTGTCATAAACATTCTCATTAGTATGTTATGACAGACGGGCTATTTAATCCTGCCATTCGCTATCAGGTCAATTTTACAGCTTTAATCACATATGATATTTAATTAATGATAGATCTCAGATACTGTATGTGGACACCATTGAACCTTATGTGAAATTCTAAACCACTAACACGGCATCGAACTGCTTGAAAGCTGTCAGGGACAGAATAAGCAATAGCTACATAAGACTGTTTAGGACAAATGACCCCAAAAGGACACTGACTTTCATGATTAAAAGGAACATCGAGTTTATAGAATATTGCATGAGATGGAGTTTGGAGTTGTGTCTTATACATGGGTGTAAGCGCCTGTGTTAGTGCAGCATGTTAGTTAGAGTACGCTGAGTGCATCCTACAGTATACATGGGTTTAAGTGCTTGTGTTAGACTGTTAATGCAGTACTGTACTGTACGTTTGAGCATGCTGAGTGTGAAGAAATAAATGTGCAGTCAATCAGTGTGCAGGAGACTTGCACGCACCAAGTCCCACAGAAAGCACAATCATGCAAAACAACAACAACAGAAACAACAACAACAAAAAAACAAAAACAAAAAAAAAAAACTCTCAACACTGACTGATGTGGAAGACTTAATCCTTGAAATGACAGAACAAAAGGCGATGAAAAGCTGGGGCTGAATGGAAATGTGTTGGGGGAAAAGAAGGGAAGCAAATAAAAAGGCTTTTATGATTGTGTTTCTCTC
>JAODXP020000017.1:18107130-18109630 GCA_027497455.2 Sardinella longiceps
CTGACTGCAGTGTGAGAGTGTCTGCGCTCTTCTTCTTCTTCTTCTTCTTCTTCTTCCGTTCTCCATCAGCGACGCTCAGCTGAAATCATCCTCTGAGCAACTTCCTCCTTCTTAACTCTCCACTGTTGAGGCTGTTGTTTGGGTTTCAAGCTTGCCTCCAGGAAATGCCTGCAATTATTTCTGCTTTTGTGACTGATAAAAGGGAACCCTTGGCCAATTTAACAACTTGTATTAGTATTTAATATGGTCTATGGAGAGAAAAATGTAGCTTCAAAAAAGCTATCAAATTTAAAATAATTTGTGCTGAAGTAAAAAAAAAAAGAATAAAAAATACTAATAACTTTTTGACTGTTAAAAACCTTTCTGTTAAAGGCGCTGTTTTGGCAGAACATTCTGCACTAAAACAAATGAATAAGTTAAAAACCTTTTGGACACCAAATAAAATAAACGCACATGCCTTTTAAAAATATCACATGCACACACCAAAAATAGAAGTTCTATTAGCATTAATGCTTTAAGTAGACTCTAGTGCTTTTAGCACAAAAGCTACTGTATTACTGCCAATCAAACACAGGCATCAACGTGAATCTCCAAATGTTCTTTGGCCTCCACAGTACTGGTCTGACGTGATGGGTTTTCATAAACACAGCGCCACTTCATAACACGAAACCTAATAAGATAGAAGCTATTTGCCAGACACGATGGGCAAAATAACATGGACCATCTCATACTCATAAACAACAGCATGGGCAGATAGGAAATCCATGCCACCTCTGTCTCTGCAGCTGCAACACCAGGTAAGAGGCCATAACAGAGGAAAATACTCCCATTAAACCCCGCAGTCTGGTGCATTATGGGGCTGAGAATGGAAAGGGGAGAGGTGGGTAATGTGTGTGTGTGTGTGTGTGTGTGTGTGTGTGTGTGTGTGTGTGTGTGTGTGTGTGTGTGTGTGTGTGTGTGTTTAATATCCAGCTAGCTCTCCAAGTGAGAATCAGATGGCCATAGCAAAGGTGCATAAGAGGCATAAGGTGTTAACAGCCAAACTACGGTTTCCACTGGTATCTGGGGGAGTGCTAGCTCGGTGCTATTACAGCTCTGTGTGTGTGTGTGTGTGTGTGTGTGTGTGTGTGTGTGTGTGTGTGTGTGTGTGTGTGTGTGTGTGTGTGTGTGCGTGAGTGTGTGTGTGTGTGTGTGTGAGAGAGTGTGTCATTACAGCTCTACATGTTATTTCTCGCACCAATCACCAGCTAGCACCTTTTGCTCAGACATAAATATGACTGAAGACATGGCTGATGGCTGAGCTATTCTGCATGGCTGCAATACTGCATGCTGTGTTTCAAATGACAGCCTTCCAACAACAACATGAAAAAAAAAAAAACGCACAAAGGAAAGCAGAACAGACCTCATTAAATAATTTGCATAAGAAGTCATTCATGGACGAACGCTGACTAAAAACATTCACAATTGCCAGGCCTTATTAGTTCTCACATTTTGGAGACCAGAGCCCCACTGACATGGCTTGTTCTCTCGTCGCCGGTTAATGAACGTTTACTTTTGGAAGAATCTCGGCGGAACATTAATGTGTCAGCCTTTCCTCGCCCACGAATGAGTTCAGGCTCAATCAAGCAAGAAGGAAAGAGGTCTCACCGGACCAAATAGCCCTTGATTGGATAACTACAGTGATCCGCGAGCACCTGGAGCTATTGTACATTATATACACACACACACACACACACACACACACACACACACACACACACACACACACACCTCGGATGCATTTGTAAACACAGTGAACCACAATTTCTAAACACTAATCAAACTGGAAAAATAAATAATTAAAAAATTATTTCACTTCCTTGTGGGCCAGTCGTGATTAGAGTGTGTAAATTGCTTGTGAGGACCAGGCTGTCATGGTTGGTTGGCTTGGAAGGATTTTGCTTATGTGTGTGTGTGTGTGTGTGTGTGTGTGTGTGTGTGTGTGTGTGTGTGTGTGTGTGTGTTTTTGTTTTTTTTCTTTCAGGAGGAATTTGTTTCATACAGCCCCCACTCCTGGGCGTGCTTGATTTGCATACATTGATATGACCGCTTAAAGAAATCATTATGAGAACATGTAAAATGCAAATGTGAGAAAATTATTTACTGTTGTGGGATTTCCTCGCCACAGTGTTCTGCTCTCATTTCTGCAGTGATTATGAAAACATGGAAATATGAAATGAATTAATTCATTAATCATAATCCATTTGAAAATGCTGCAAAGACTGTACGAGACACCAAGACAGAAGGTTTGCTTCCAACTGCTTTCTTGTCACCATTAAATCTAAATTAACACATTCTGTAAAATAATTGAAACGGGAAGATAATGTGAGAAAGAAACAAAATGTGTTTTTTTTTCCTCTTCTTCTTTGCTAAAACAAAAGGTCTTGATGTTCACTGTTGGTAGTATTCTTTTGTTCTCTGCTGACAACAGAAACACCTTACAGTCAATGTACAGCAGGAT
>JAODXP020000017.1:18119630-18217130 GCA_027497455.2 Sardinella longiceps
GTGTCACTGTCGGGATAGAGCGAGTGCAGGTGAGTAATTCGTTGTGCTCTGCTGACACGTGTGTCTGTCACAGCGGAACGAGAGATAGAGAGGGAGAGATAGAGAGAGAGGGACAGAGAGAGAGAGAGAGATGTGCGGGTGGCTCACACTGCATCAATGCCCAGTCCTGGCAAGTACTGTATATTCTAGATAAAACAGACACACACACACACACACACACACCAATTGTGCAGTCACAGTGAGCTTTTTTGGGGGCCTTCATGCTTCTGAAGTGTACCAATATCACATTTCAGATTTATCTTCCAGAGACGACAGCACTGTGTTTATTGTCTCTGAGTCTGAGGGACTCAGACATCATCTGGGTTCCCAGGAGAGCTTAATTGTATCACTTTTTCTCAACAAAGGTCAGATTTGCGTATGCGATATATTTATTCATAAGCCATGTTGTTTTGGCTGAACGGGACGCATCTGTCAGTCTTCTATTACTTGTTACTGTTCTCTTTTAATACGAGTTGCATTTGCTATGGTCTAACCTGCAAGCATGGCTGCCCAAGTAAATATATGAAGCCCTATAAATATGGAAATACTGTATACAAAGATTGGGAATGGAACTTTGAGGACAGGACACCCTCCATCACCGCCGCCATCACCCTGTCCCTTCAAAGAACTACATTTGAGGACGTTCTGTCTACACACACACACCCATCCTTGCCCAAACTCCCCCATGCACCCACCCACCCAGCGATCCTCTCATCCCCAGACACAAAACTCAATTGCATTAGCCTAAAAAGAACCATCCCCACTCCACTCCACTCCTCTCCTCTCCAGTCCTCCCTTGCCTCCTGCCAAATTTCCGTCTGTTCCTCTACCCCCCCTGTGTGTGTGTCCCTGATATGAATGCACAGCCATGCTCACACTTGAGGGAACGGAGTTTTCCACTGGTCTAGACATCATATGTCACTGATCAGCTGCCCCTGAGGCAGACTTGTGCACAATCCTGATTTCTTATTTATGCACAGAGACACGCGGCTCTCGCTTGCAGCTCCTAGAACCGATATGATGCCTCATAATGTTTTAGGGCGAAAAAATGAGACTGAACAACAAACATGGCGAAGGATATGTATGGAATGAAGCACATTGATATGCCGTTGGGGTATTAAAACAAACTTTGAGTATATTAGTGTATGAGGTTAATTAAGGATTTTGGGTCCATGCAGAATACTAACAGAAGCTAATAGAGTCTGTTTTTCTAGGTTCAGTTAAGGGCCTCCCAGTGCACATTAACTTGAGTTGGTTGGAGTCAGAGAGTACTTTAATACGTTAAGGAATATTTTAAGGAATTTGTTGAAATTTTTTGGTTCATCGCAGTAATGGGATATGACATGCCAAGATCCACAGCCTGGGGTGCCAAACGACCAACCCACCCCCCCACCCACACACACACTCACACACACTCACTCACACACACACACACACACACACACACACACACACACACACACACACACACAGTGACGGACTGGGATAGAGAAACGGCCCTGGCATTTTGACCCACAACGCGGCCCCAAGACCACCCAGTACCCCCCAGTACCCCCCCCCCCCCCACGCACACACAGACACACAGACAGAGAGAGAGACACCACTTCGCGGAAGTTGCAACAACTTGGTGACCGCGCACCACATGAAAACACATTGGTAAACACAAGGTGCATCCTCCTACTAGAACTAGGTGCATGGTGCATCATACACGTCGAAAACGGTGCGTACTTATAACAAGCGCACTCTGCACTCGTTGGCCCGCCCCACACAGAGAGAAATTGTGACTATTAATAAAATAGTAGGCCTAGTAAACACTGAAGTTTCAGAAACCGACCTTTAAATAACAGGCACCAGGCAAGCATCAACGTGCCTACACACACACACACTATACAATCAATGAACCAACCACTTTTGATGTCCGCTTTGATCCCGCACCGCTTCTTTACGCAAAAGCCCCTTCTTAACGCTGTCCAGTGGACAGTGGCCCAGCTATATGATGACAAGACTATGAGTGGGAGTCAGTCCAACTTCTATGCTAACCAGTCCAGAGCTGAACGCAAAACAACATACCGTAGGCTACATCGATATGGCTACTAAAATGTATTTCAGCAAGACGCCACCAATTCGAGAGCCCATTACCAAGTCATGAAGTTAAGAATACAGTACGAATAAGAAAAACTACAACAGCCCCCAGATTACCACAAGCTAAAAAGGTTTACAGATCACATCACCTTGGCTAGTAGCGAGACTAGCCACGGACTGGCTTATGACAGTAGAAACGCGACCTTACGTGAAATAAAAAAAAGTGTCACGGCGGACACAAACAATGATTATTAATGGAAATCCTTCAGCCTCTACCTGGTCTTATTCGTATCGGGCGGTGCAACACATCTTCTAATATCCATATTTGTGTGGGCGAGAGCTCTGCGTGCTATTCCATGTGTGAATGGCCTTGTGATTTCTTGGCGATTGCAGAGACAAAACAACACACTTCTTCATGGTCTTCTTCCAAGCAAGCCAAGAAGCCGGCATAATGACTACGACATAGATTCGAACAGAACACCGTGTTTTCAGTGACAACAACCTTGAATTTATGGGACACATTTGTTGTCCGCCACACTTGAGGTCAGTGGTCCTGGTCCGTTAGTGCTCACAGGAAGTTTATCGTCAGTCACTAGGGAAACGGAGGACTGAATAAAAATCCCACAAAGCAATGCTTTACTACAGTTGTCTCAAACAAAAGCAAAATATAAATAGGTATAGATTTTTTTTATTATTTTGAACACTTTTACATCATTGGAATATATATTCAGGAAAAATACAACATGAAACATAATGAGACCCACCCATCAAGATGCCACCGCCCGTGTGTAATGTATGGCAGTGTCAGTGGTATAAATAGCGAAACGGTATTAGAGGAATGCAATCTTTATAGAACTTTGAACGCAGGCAGCGTGATATTTGCATACACAGTTCCCGTATATAAGATTATGGGGCCGCAACGAGTATTGGAAGGGCCGCGATGAGTATTTAAAGAGCCGCGGCCCTTCTGGCATGTGCCCAAATGCCAGACTGTTCAGTCCGTGCCTGCACACACACACTCACACACACTCCCACCACCGCCACAACTTTGTCTTCCAAGACGAGGCCAAGCAGTAATTGCAAAAATTAGTGTTCAGACAGAGATGCTCTGATCCAAATGCATTCAGATGAAGAAGCTGAGAGATTCATTCACGCTGTGGAGAGCCTCGTCCCGATCCACTGATCTGTGTCGTCAAGTGTGAGTGGATTTAGTGGAAGTTCAGACAGAGCCGCTAAAATATTCAGGCGTACATTAATATTTCTGAGAAGCTTAGCCATCAGGCCTTTTCTGGGGCCATATAATCAAATGCCTGATATGACTTCCTAGTCAGTGGGCCCAGCCTATGCATCTTTCACAGACAAATGGAATATAATCCCGTGCATCACTGAGCTGTGCTGGCATTTAAAGTTCTTCTGTCATCCTCCGGAGAAGGGAATGTTAAATAATGAGGAGATCTTGAGAAGATTGGGAAAGGATAGTTCTGTCATACTTGGTAATGACGGTATAATATTGGATTATGGATCCTGACTTGCTCTGCCACGATGTGAACTGCATTGTTGAACGTCTATCATTTTCAAGTGACAGAGAGAGAGGGAGAGAGAGAGGCAGTCTATCCATTTTGAACAGGGCCTCCGAGTTGCCATGGTAGTTACTCAATGAACGCTGCTCTTGGGGAAGAGTGCAGGGCACCGGCTATGCTATGTGTCACAAGTCATAGTGTATGTGCTGCCTCAGAGAAGCATTCATATTTAGACACACACACACACACACACACACACACACACACACACACACACACACACACACACACACACACACACAGACAGGTGGGACTGACTTTGTTCATCTTTCTGGAAAAAAAAAGAAAGTTCTATCACGTCCTTGTACTGTATTAAATTTATAACCAGCCGGCCGGGCCTCTCCGTTCTGCCTTGGTCCCACACTGCTTCTGCTTCTGCTACGGCCACCCCTCCAAACCATCCCTCCCATCCATCCACTATTCAATCCATTCCCCCTTCGCTCCAGTCGCCTCCCGCCTCCCTCTCCTCCCCGTCTGTTCCTTCTTATTACCTTTCTCTGCCTTACCTGCCCTTACCTGCCTCGCTGCCTGCGACACACACACACACACACACACACACACACAAAGTGCCTGGGTCCCTCATGGAGCGAAACAGCAGCGGAGCTCGATCGAGTGAGCGAGTGCGGCTGCATTGAACTTACCCGCAGATAATTAGAAACCACATCATGAGCGGCCTAGCACTTCTGAACCTGGTCAGGTAGAGAGAAGTAATAATTATGGTAATAAGTTTACGCCGGTGTGCTTTTTTTCCTCTCTCTCTCCCCCCCTTGCACGCCGCGCAAAGAACTGACACACACCGCTTTGGGCAGCACTCCTAGCAAGGTCACACAGATGGAAGTTAGGATGGATGGAGGGAGTGGGTGGGTGGGTTAGGTGGTGAGGGGTGGGGGGGGGGAGAAGAGAAGAGTGGAGGTTGTGAGAAGAAAAGAAGAAAGAGTGAAGATGGGATGGAATGAAATGGGATGTGTGTGTGTGTGTGTGTGTGTGTGTGTGTGTGTGTGTGTGTGTGTGTGGCGGGGAGATGGCGGCGAGAAAGGGGGCAGAAGTTAAACTCATAAAAGTGCTGAAAGCCGAGCGTGGGAGGAGATGTGTGCCTGTGGAAGGCCAGTCTGTAACACATTCTATTGATTTCTCAGCCGAGCAGTTTATAGACGGGGTGACACCCCAGACCAGACCTGTCGGAGCAGACCGCCGAGCGTCACAAGGTGACAGAGGATAGGAAATTCCATGCCACTGCCTGACGCGGTAATGTAACAAGTACTGCATTGCTGCGCACATACAGACATTCATATGGAAATGATAATCGGGCAAAGCACAGCTTTCCTGTTCGACAGGAATAAAATTTACATGTCAATGCATCTGGCCTATTGAATTGATCAAGGTAAGTCTACATGGTGAATGGTAATGGTCTGTGCTTTTTTTTTTTTGTGATAGGTCTTTGTAAGGCGGGGGACATGCCCAACTGTGTTTTTTTTCTTATATCTAATTGCAAAAAAAAAAATTCTAAGCTTTTACAGAGAATAATGGCTTTCACAAAATGATACAAAGTGGCATGTACAAACGCGCGCGCACACACACACACACACACACACACTTTTTGCTTCTGACGTGCAAAGATCACATTCCGAGGGTGTAAGCTGCTTATTTATATTGTGATAACTGTCTACATTTCTGTTTGTTGATTGCCCCAGAGTAGCATTTGCCCATAACACACGCCCCGCAATGTTGTTATTATGATAGGACGACATCCTGGTGGCATCAATCTGTCTGCCTCCAAGTCACCAAATGTAAAAATATGCTGCGCTCGCGCTGCGGGACACTGGGATTTTGGGGCCTGGTTGTTTTGTCATGAGACTACGCTTCGGCCTGCCCTCTGCGAGGAAACACAGATTGCTCTATAATAGTGCCAACAACCCCGCATCGCTGGCACCCCCTTAGGAGTGGGAAATATCAATGTCACTTTGGCTGACTGTAATGGAATGGACTGCATCTGCAAAAGGGGTGGGGGTGGGGGGTTGGTTTGCGGGGGCTTTTTACGGCTACTTATTTATGCATTCCTTCCCGCAGATAAGCTAAGAGAGATAGGAGAGGAGGAGGAGGAGGAGGAGGAGGAGGAAGAGGAGGGAGGAGGAAGTGCAGGGAAAATTAGATGACTGATTTTTCACTTTCTGAAGGTCGCACAGAACATCTGAGGCCCGTTCTCAAAAATGGAGGTCAGTCAGCCACTGTACATATTGAAAAGTTGAAGTGTTATATTTTTCTCTCCCCTGCTAATGGGTAAAGTTCATTATGACCTCTGTGTAAGTGTAGAAAATGTAGTACGGCCCAATTGAAACAATGTAGAGTCCTGAAGAACATTGACTAGGCCTGTCAGGGTTGGCACCAAACTGCAATAGCATATTCACATTCATATACACATACATACATATTCATATCCATGATAACCCTAAGACAAACAAACTTAGTTTTTCAGTTGTGTGACACAAAACATGACTCAAACATCATCATGTTAGCAATCACCAAAGTCTGTTCACAGGCAGCCAGGCATGAAACACAGATGTGATGTATTGTGTTTGTGTTTGTGAGCATTTGTTTGTGTGTGTGTGTGTGTGTGTGTGTGTGTGTGTGTGTGTGTGTGTGTGTGTGTGTGACAGTACATTCTGATATATGACAGCTATTACATCACCCTCTGCTGACACTGATTACTCTAAAGACTGCAAATCCAATGGCTTTTGGACAGTTCCATTTCACAGCCAATCAGATTTGGTTCTGTGGTCAGTGACCATGACTAACTACAGGGTTTATAGGGGATAAGCATTACTTTACACTGAAGCCAGGGAAGATACAGTGGTTTGGGTACAGATGTTTGGACTCTCTCCATGAAAAATATGTGCAGCTCTAGAAAGAAAAGAAAAACTAAAAAGAAAAATAATAAATATAAAATGTATATGAAATGCTTAGGAATAGCTTAAATAAAAAGGAATGAAGATAGGCTACTGTAAATAAAATGTATGTACACACACACACACACACACACACACACACACACACACACACACATTAAAGTGTGTGGAGCTCATGTTTGACTGTATGTTTGCCAAGATAAACCACCAAGCACGCACACAAGCAAAAGATCACAGAAATATGAAAATTCTTACCAGAGTTTGCACATACAGTATTTCGTACTTCAGTCAACCAGCAAAAATGTTCAACTGTTCCATACTCTATTTCAACAGCAAACACATATACTCTAGCCTGACAAGCCATAATATAAAATTAAAATGACACCGTTGGTGTTCAGCTATCACAAGACCAACTAAGTCCCTATGGCCCGATGCAAGACATACTGGCTATTTGCTGCCTCTAAGGTACATCTGGATTCCGTGGCTATGTAAACTCACTTTGAATAACAAAGGCGTGTATAAGTAGTTCATCCATTTCTAAAGGGTCAAAACATATACCTTCAGCTACACCAGTACATTCACACACATTTCTCAGGGGTATCCACACACCGGCCAAACACAGGGAGGAAGAACCACACACATTCTGGAAAATCTCAAGGGAATACATAAATAATTCCAAAATCAAATACTGCTCCTGGATGCACAGCACATGACCAAAAGCATCCAGCCATTCATGGTTATCTTGAGGAGACAACTCCACACACATACACACACACACACACACAAACAAACACACACACGCTCACATCCGTACATATTTCCTACTTGTCCTCAGATTGTTTTGCATGTTTTTCCTTTCCCCATGCTCTTGCCACCTCTCACACCTTTTCACACACTTTTTCTCTTTCTCTTTCCCTCATCCCTTCTTCTTCTCATCCACACACGCGGCTCCATCTCTCGCTGGCGCTGAGGCCCCAGCTGCACCCGACACTCCCCTCCATACACACACAGGAACCACCCCCCAATACCCCCCTCCCGCCCCCCAAACACACACACACACACACACACACACACACACACACACACATTTTCCCCGGTCCCCAGTCACACCACATGTCACTTCAGCCTACATACAGTGAGTGGGTCTGGCCAAATGTCACATTATGTCACGCTCTGCTTTTTGAAAGTGTTTGTGCATCCCCACCCCACATCTCATTTCCCCCCCACACACACATCCACCCACCCCACCAAATATGCTCCATCCCCTCTGCCTGCTGTCAAACGCTGTAACCTTTGAAGTGGCCTTTACACGGCCGATGAGTCCGATTTGGCGCCATTGGATCAGATGTCAGGGTAGCTAATGATACCTTCAGTAGCATGTCGGCTCACATCACAAATTAGCTTGTGGCTAGGAATGCTTTGCTACATTGCTATGTGACATATTTGCATATTTGTTTGTTTGTTCATGAAGAAAATCCACTCTCCTCACTTATAATGAAGAGAAAATATTTTTTTTCATGCCCTGAGTGAAACACTTTTATGGTCCAGTGGATGGATTCCAAACAAGAGGAATAACATGATGATACACAAGAACTGTGAGACAAAATAACCTCCCTCGAAAGACATCTGCAACTCAACAACAGATACTGCCATCAAGTACGACACTGACATATTCAAAATTAGCTGTTTGTGAATGGTTGCCCCATCCCTAAACCTGGAATTGCACTGGGTTAGAGAGAGAGAGAGAGAGAGAGAGAGAGAGAGAGAGAGAGAGAGAGAGAGCAACTTGAAAGCACCTGAGCTGAAGTTATATTAAATTTTTGAATACAGAATTAAACAGCAAATAACCTTAATAATTCTTTCCTCTGCTTTAAATACAGTGTTGTGTCTTGAGTGCCACCAATTCAAAAGTGGAAAACATTGCCAAGGCAACCTTTTTCTTTTCAGCAACCAAATTCTACACTGTAGCCTAAGAGAAGCATCAATTAAGTCATGCATTCAAGCATCTAAGTCGACATCAAATGAATCGGCCTCTGCCTGTTGGGTTTATGGCCTTGGACAGCCTTAATCACCCCTTTGATAATCATGCGCTGATATCTTCTGAAACCAAATAACATACAGAAGAGGAGAGGTCATCAATATGTCTCTGGGCAAGGGCCCCTTGGTTGATTGATGAACATTACAGGTGGCTCACATCAGCATTGGGGTATTTTGTGATTCAAAATATGTTAAAAAATATCAAGTGCCAGAATCACATAATATACAAATGAATTAGATCATAGTCATACAGTACTTCTTTTTATAAGATAATAGGAAATGGTTTCCTCTTGTCGATATACTACATACTCCTTGTTTTGACCCCAAAGTGTCTTAACAATGGGATGTTTTAGACAGGGAAAATAAAAGCTCTCAATTGGCAATGCGTTATATCCATAGGTTAAAGTCAATGTACTTGCGCATATTCTGCATCTCTTTAATCACTGAAAATCAGCTAGGACACTTGTCTAGATCTGTACAGCCTTAGTGCCAAGCCAAAAGTCAAACATCACGGTAACCTCTGCTGGCTCCGTCTGCCGAACCCTTGATTATCGTCTCTCCTCTCTGCTGTCGACAACTCAAATTGGACCCTTGCAAAGAGCATCAGCAGGAAGCCAAATCACTTCTTTCACGCGAACGACCGAAGTTTCCAGTAGGTCGATTTAACTTTTTTTTTTTTTTTTTTTTTTTAAATCTGTTCGTCATTGCCAGTCTATGCAGGAATTGTACCACATGCTGCTTTTCAGGAGTTTTATCTAGCTCATTGATGAGCATTTATCTCTTTCCTTACTGAACGAGAGAAAAAGGTGTAGCCTAGATATAGCCTAAGAGATGGGGTTGTAACGGATTGATCATTTCGTTTAAAGAACAAAGCCGCAGCTATTATGTCGTCTAATTAAGATCAATGTGTAGGCTACTAGTGCCAGCCTGACGCTTACTTTTCCATTATAGATAAGGTGGTCATAGGCTACTATGCTACCTCCACACATCGACAAATCCCGCTCTGTTGCAACAACATAAACGATAAAAATAATAGACCACTGTTGAGAAGGCTACATGGCTGTAATGAGACAAGTGTGATAAAGGGGAGAGCGCGACCGAGAAAGCAGACCACGCGCGTTCCTACTGAGTGTCCGTTTTTAGGCGGTAATAAAAAGAGGACGAAAAGAATTGGACAGTCTTACGCATACACAGAGATAAAGGGTTGTGTGGGAAAAAAAATCATGTCTGACTAATGTACTTGTGCGCACGTTTTTTGTCACACAGTTCTAATAAATACACTGAAAGGCAAAGACAAACAGAAAGAGTACTGGCTAAATTAATTAAGTCTGGGGTTCAGGTTTAGGGTAACCCATTCAACATGATGGTTAGGCTACGGCTTAATTACAACCTTACTGCCATGCCTGGCGAAATTCTAAATGTCTTGTTGAGTCACACTTACCACTAAAAATAACATTCAGTAGCACTCCAAGAAGAATCATGTTGACTGCTTTTATGAGAACAAGTTGGACAGTTTTGGAGACGCCAGGTCCCGTTAGAGCAGTCCGGTGTCTATCGTGCGCAGCATTGAGTCTGTCCGTCCTGAGAAGCACCTGGAGGACTTATCTGAGAAGGCTCGAGTAGTTATTTCCAGTGTCTTGTTATATGATTTTGATCGTTTCGATTTCTTTAGCTGTCTTTCAAAAGCGAGTTTGATATCAGAGAACACAGAGAATTGTTTGTTGACATGACCGGTGTGCTACTCCAAAAGGTGATGCACCTCACATCTGAAGTCCGGTGGTTGGCAAAATTAAAATCCTTTAGAAGACGTCTCGTCTATTTTCCTCATGCAGTAGCCAAATCACTTCTATCCAGTCTTTCGTGTAGTGTCAGACTCTGCATGCAAAAGAATAGCAGTTAGACTAGTGCGCGTCCTCGGTCTGTCTAGGCAGTGAGTTGACATAGACAAGGGGGTGCATCCCGTTGGAGTGCTGTGTTTTGATTGGAGCCTTTGAGAGGAGGTAAGAAGAACAGGTGCGTAGCCCTGCACTTCTGTCAGAATCCTGAAACATCGGCAACAATTATCGTGGTCTGTTGTTGCGCAAACATAATACCGCTCTGAGACATTATTTGCAGAAGGGATGCACTAACTCAGTTACATAAAGGGCAAAATAAAAATAAAAACACTGTCAGGTGCTCGACTATAATGCAACTTCACCAAATCTTCCTGTTTGCCTAGGCTAGATTCTACAATTTGTACTTATTTTTTTCTATTATGACATGACCATGAAAAATGTGACTCATGCACAATTAGCCTTAAACGGTAGGCTTTAGACCTGCATGAAACCCAGGCTTACACAAAGACAGAGCTGTGGCTTTATTTAAATAGTATTGGGGCCAGCTTACCATTCGTGTGGAGGTTTTTTGTCTCCATTTATGTCACACTGGCATGCTTTCTCATTTACAAAACCTTGCATGCGATCTGTGCCTCTGCGGCCGCCTCTCTCTGGCCTCTGCATTGGGGTAAATACTGCAAAGACAAAAGCCCCGTCGTTGTGGGTTTAATGTCATCACTAACGGAAAAAGCAAATTAGCCACTCACTCAACTTTTCGTTCTATTTTTTGATTCCTGGCTCTCCGGTTCTAAGAGCTGCGGGCGCAGGGATTTAGGCACCCTGCTGCGTTTAGTGGACTAACGCCGAGGATGAATGTTAACCACAAGGGCTTCTGACACCTTCCAGAAATAAAGCCATACATTTTGGCAGACAACTCAATAGGACCTGCTAATAGCACGGCGCGGTAGGGTTGTTGCCGGGGTCAGGGTTTCACAATTGATTAATGAACTGATGAACCGAACCTCTGTTCTCCCCCGCTGACCTTCACATCACCAAACTACCACTTCCTTCATCCAATTTCCTCCCGTGGTCTGTGTACGGATCTGCAGCAGCCCCACTCCTACCCCACTCTTCCGCGTCTCCACCTCTTCTGGGGGCCGACTCTGCCAAGCTCTGCTGCCCACAGTCCCTCATCTGAGCCCTGTAGGCTTGCAGGGGGCATTACGCGCCTGTGAAACTAATGATTGTCAAAGCAAACTTTGCTCTGCTACAGCGCTCAGCTCAAGATCCTCTGGGACACTCGAACAGAAGAGAGAGAGAGAAGAGGAGGGGGGCGTTGGGGGTTATTCCCAACCTATCTGCTTACAAAAACCTCCCCATCCTGCCAGCAAACATACACACAACACACAAAACTACACACACCCCACAGCTGTTGTGTCCCATGAGTCTGTAGACACACACACACACACACACAGCAGCTGCACACAGATGAAATGGAGGGAGGTGAGTGGTGTGGTGTGTGCTGTGACATGGCTGGGTGCAGTTTACACTACAACCCAAATTAAATTAAAACACACCGACACATGTTACGTGCAAAGGGGTATAAGAAGGTTACATTTCACACTTGGGTTAACACAGTAAAACAAGCACTTTGCTCAAGGCCAGAAACATTCAGGTGTGTGTGTGTGTGTGTGTGTGTGCAGATGGCTCTGGAGTTGCTCACCCCTAGAGTCAGGTCATGCTGACTGTGTTGCAGCCACGTAATTGATGCCATTATTCTGAGGGCCCTGAAATACGTCCATATCGATTCAGTGGTGTTGTCATTTGTTAAATGACCTGATGACGCCCCTAAATGACCAATCATCTTCAGCCTGGCTGTTTCTGCTTATCTCGGCGCTCCAGGCTTTTTTGGAGAACAAATCCCCTAACCTCCACAACTCCCCGAGCAAAAAAACTCTCCGAAACTTTCAAAGGATCCTCGTGGAAGCGCACGGCCCTTTGAAGACTTGTTCCCTGTCGTTTCTGAACCCTCATGAATTTCTTGTGTTATAAAGCGTTTTTTTTTTTTACCGGCTCCCTCCTCCCCCCACCCCCCACCCAATCGGCATTCTTATTAGACAGAAAGTGCCTCTCTCGCATTGTGGTCTAGATCTGTCAAAAGAGTTGGAACAAACTCCCTTTCTCCGATGAATAATTTAACACCAAGTGACGGAAGGTATTAATAGCATAAATGTTTTTCAAGAGTTGTTTTGGTAAATAGGAGATATAAGCACTACAAAATTTCCATGAAGAAAGACCCTTACTTAAGAGCATAAAAATATAAAATGTTTATTTTAAATGTTTTATCATTATGGCAGTGGTTGCTGAATCACACGCTGCAATATCATCACATGCTGTAATATTCACTTGGCAGTATTGGATGCCTCCACAGCCATATGCTCAGCCAAGAGTCTTTCACACAGAAGGACTTCAATAATGACAAAACAAGCCACCGCGATTGTGACATGACACACCTCAGTGGGCCAGCATACGGTTCACATTATTTGGCTGTTTACATAAAAAAAAAAAAAAAAATACAAAAAAAATAATACAAAAGAAAAAAAAAAAATCTCATGATCTTTTTCTTACGTACTCACAGCAGGTGTATGTGTACACATACACACACACACTCCCACAAACACACACAACACACACTCCCACAAACACACACAACACACTCACTCACTGACTTTGCACATTGAGATTTTAAAATCTTGACAGGCTGTTTTTAGTCACATCCAGCACAAGCAGAGCTGAGGTGACACAGGGGTTGGGGGGAAACGTGGAACAGCAGCAAGGCCAGGTCAGCCTGCATCACAGTATTCACACACACACACACACACACACACACACACACACAGGCCTTCTGATTGGCAACAGTCTGAGCATTGTCAAGCATGATTAGCACCATCATGTCACACATCTGGTTTGGGAATGTGTGTGTGTGTGTGTGTGTGTGTGTGTGTGCGTCAGAGTGTGGGTGAGAGAGTGACAGAGTGTGAGTGAGAGAAAATGAAAAGAAAAAAAATAAAGAGAGAGAGAGAGAGAGAGAGAGAGAGAGAGAGAGAGAGAGATGCAGTGAGTCGTGACACTGAATAATTAATCGCATGTCTTTTTGTGTGACTCAATGTGTAATGTGTGTGCATGTGCATGTTTGTGTTATTGGGAGTAATAAGAGTGTGTGTGAGTGTCAGAGTTTGCCCAGACGGTTGACGTGTTGCCGTCTGCGACGCTCTTCGGCCGAGACGCGGCTGTTCTGCCGACAGCGCATGAGCTCCTCCCTGTGGTCCTCGTGGTGCATCGGACAGTAGGTCTGGGGCTCGCAGAACTCCTGCACACACACACACACACACACACACACACACACACACACACACACACACACACAGTTAATGTGTGTATAGCCGAACGGAGGAGAGGAGCCAAAGTCACACAGAGTTACAAACACATACAAAGGCTGACTGAAGCCTGGAGAAGTCCTATGGAGAAAGACACACAAACAAAAAAGTAAGACCAAAGCTGGGAAAAACTCCAACAGGGATACACACAAGGCACACACATGCTTGCGCACACACACACACAGACACTTACAAAGCAAGGCTCCAAGTAATACAGACAGACAAATGGATACGTATATTCATATGTACAGAGAGCAAGCGAGAGAAAGAGTGAGAGAGAGAGAGAGAGAGAGAGAGAGAGAGAGAGAGAGAGAGAGAGAGAGAGAGAAGCAGAAAGGAGAGAAAAGAGAGAAAAGAGAGGGAGAGGGAACGATGCCCACATCCCTGCAGGCACATGGAGACAAACACAGGCTGTGAAACAGGCTAATAGAATGCCTGCAGAAAGCGAGAGCGAGAGAGGGAGTTGAGACGAGTAGAGAGAAAGGGAGAGAGGAATCATAAAAAAAAATAATAAAAAGACAACAGCATGGAGGGAAGGAGGGAGGGAAGGAAGGAAGGAAGAAAGGAGGGAGGGAAGGAGGGGTGAGCACAAGAGTTTGAGTATTCTTCAGTGCCTCTAGAGGGAGGACAGGCCAGTCCGCCTTCATTTATATTTCACAAGCTCCTTGACAACGGGGACGAGACAACAAGAAAACTAACACGGAGACAAGAGAAACAACAAGTTCGCTTTGGATCTTAGATTAGTCATTAAGGGGGAACACAAAGAGTGAACACAACACACACTTAATTACAATAACAAATACCAACGCCTTCTCACACAGCGCACAACTGTGTCAGTATCATCTGCAGAGTGAGACATGATTTCACATTGCCTACTTTTTTTTACGCAGTATTTGGGCTGCATTACCTGTTGCCCAGGTACACTAGTTAGAGGATTCATAGGCCTGCAAGAGTCTTACATCACAAACTGTGCTGAAAATGTGAGTCATTTAAAGTTTAGTTAAGTCAAGTCAATTTATTCATATAGCACATTTAACACAATAGGATTGACCCAAAGTATAACCACCACCACTAATAACTACAATAAGAATGACGATAAATAAAGGTAATCATTAAAAAAAAAAAAAAAAAAAAAATGAAATAATGAAAAGGAAAATTAATGAAATAATAACAACCTACAGTAAAATATAATATTGAGCCTATTCTTTATTATGTGAGGTAAGAAGTTCAGTGGTTGAAACTCCTCATATGTAAAAAGTATAAGACCCCTTCCTGAATCAGTTCAGTGCTGCGTCACGCCAGGGCATCTGGAGGCAGAAAGTGGTTGGTCCTAATAGACCATCATGTAAAATTCAAGACTTGCTCAGTCTTATTAAAGAACTTCATCACATTTCTCTATGGCGCATACATATAACCTTTTATATGCTGACAGAAGCAGCCGCACAGCAGTAATGGTTGGCTACTAAAACAACTCAAGGCAGTGTGAAATAGATCTGAGGAGTCTGAAATGTCGGGACAGTCAGTTGTAAATTAATCTCCTTTAAAGGGAGTAGTCATAAGAAGGGAAAGGCTACTCACAGCATGACATTCAAACTTTTTTGCATTCGGACATCATTGGCATGTTCTACTGTAGCATTGGCTTTAAGACTGGAAAATGTTTGGAAGGTTAATCTATACCTTTTGTGTAGCTAGTACATTAGTTTTACAGCAAAAGGTTGCCTAGTGTCCCTTTAATGAATTTATCATGTGTAGATGAGCATTTTGTGTTGCGTGTCTGCTTGAAAAGTTCATAAGTGTTCAGTGTGTGAGTAGGGAGAGACTAGAAGTTCCTACGTTGTGTGCGTAGAAAAAACAAACACACCCACACACAAACAAACAAACAAACGAACAAACAACCAAACCAAACCAGAATCTCTTACTTTGCTTGCCTGGAAGAAATCTCGGTATCCACCTTTGAGGATGTACAGCTCTGGATAAGTCAGCATTGGATATTCGTTCCTGCTGCGGTCCACGCTACGCAACAGGCGACACCTACACACACACACACAGATACAAACAAACATGCAACACCCCCAGGTGTGATGAGTGTGGAAAAAAGTGTGGGAGACAATGATGTGCACTCAATGCGTGCGACAAAGGTGTGTGCCTGTGTGTGCGTGTGTGTGTGTGGTCACACACATTACTATCAATTCTAATCAAAACAGGCTTTAACTTAGCTGACTCAATAGATTCTTGCTTTTATTTCACACACACACAAACACACACACACCTAGGCACAACCCCAGGAGGGAGACACTGAAGCACAATAAATACATATTCATTATAAAACACAGACAATACATGCAATACATATTTTCTCTCGCTTGTTCTCCATGGAGAATAGTGTTGCCAAAGCATATTACAGACACATAACCAACGAAACAAAACATAACAAAACAAAAACAAACAACAAAAAAAGAGAGAAAGAAAAAGTAAACTTATGCTTGATAAACTTAATAATCTTTTCAATGTTGGCTTTCATTCACAGCTTATTTAAATGATTTTTTTTAAAATATTGTTACTGTATATCTTTTGTCCTCAGAGTATTCGTTAATATCTAAACTTAAGTTTATATACATTTAAAATTGAGCTACTGTATGCAAAAAGCAGACTTATGAATTCTTATAAATGAAATGAATGTGCTCTCTCTCTCTCCCTCTCTCATCCAGACACGCACGCACGCACGCACGCACGCACACACACACACACACACACACACAAAGGCAGGCAGGGTTCTCACGTGCGGGGAGCTCTCTCTGAGGAGAATTCACAGTGCAGCACCACCAGAAACCGCTTATTGGGAGAGGCAGCCTTCAGTTTTTGGGAGAGGAGCTGCTCCACTGCATCATCAGAGTTGGGCATGTTCAGAGCTCCCTAAAAACACACCATATAACATCCAGAAACACAAACACACACACACAGACACACACACACAAACAATTATTTATATTTACAAAGCTTGCACCATGAACTAGCCTGTTACTAACTATACCGACGATAGGTAACAAGAAGCCAAATAAAAGTGAGTTGAGCGAATCACACACTTGCTCTACTGATAGTGTGTGTCCATCGTTTGGATGGGTAGTTAGAGAATTGGGCAGGTCTTAAGTCATCCACTGGAAGGCATATGAGGAAGGGTTTGCAATGCTGGAGAGGGGCTCTGCATGTCTGCGTGTTGACAGTCGGGTGTCTATAAATTAACCTTTCGGTTTCCACCGGCAATGGGCTGTACAGGCTAACCAGTGAACAGAGGGAGGGTTAAAAGTGATAGTGTTTAACTCAAACGATGTGTAACATATATTGTGAGCTAGCAGTAGATGATTGGTTGAAGCGGAAATTATATGCCCACCGGGAGTCAGATGAATCCTAGTGTATAGGTTCCAGGCACTTTGCAGAGAGCGAAATGATGTGAAAGCGTTTGGTGCATCAGGCTAATAGACTGAGGTCAGCATTTATTGTCATTTCTGCATATGAATGTGAACGAATTCACATACAGGGAAGCACAATACAACTCCCTGAAGACTACAGTTTAATATGTAGTCATACATGTGGAACAATGTGTTGCTATTAGACACACACACACACACACACACACACACACACACACAAACACACGGCAAGAGAGGAGCAATGGCAAACAAGACTGACAAGCTCTTTGGAAAGCCCAAAGGACCAGTCATTATTCCACCGAAACACAATGCAAATGACCCAGATGGGATGCAAAATGAAATGCATCACATCACACACACACACACACACACACACACACACACACACACACACACACACACACACACAGCTAGTGCCAATTCATATTCCAAGGCTGGAGTAATTGTCCAGCTGCCACACCCCCCTATCAGGCACAGCACATGTTAATAATCAAATTTGTTATCAATCACACAAATGGATCACAAACATGGAGGCGAAACGCAGAGCAGGGGAAAAAAAAACAGACGGTATTAAGGCAAAATGAGATCATCCTTCAACAGTGTTTGCCGTCAGTGTTCTTTTTTCCCCACACCATTTCATTTCTTTAGCGCCCAGTCTAATCACTGCCCCCCCCTCTCTCTCTCTCTCCCTCTCTCTCACACACACACACACACACACACACACACACATTTTCTCTCTGCATCGCTCTTTCTCTCTCTCTCTCTCTCTCTCTCTCACTCACACACACTTTCTTTCTCTCCCTCTCCTTCTCTCTCTCTCTCCCTCTCTCTCACACACACACTTCTAGCGTATTCAAAATCATCTCTGCTGGCATATGAGGAAATGCAGCCCAAAGGGCCAATGCTCAGCATGATCCTCCGAGTGCCCAGAGTCAGTCATGCTCTGTCCTCTGCGAGGAGTTCACAGAGAGCTGCTCATCATTCCCACCCTCAGCCCAGGCACGGCCCAGCCAGAGCTCAGCCAGAGCCACAGCACTGCCACTGCCACAGTGCACTAGGGCACCAGCGCCTCAGCCGTTCTCTGGGCTTAATGAGAGTGTATAATAGGGTTGCATTCTCCTGGTGTTTTAGCAAGTGGGGCTGCATTGTGCCTGTAGTAACAGATTGTTGGTTTGTGTTGTGTGCTCTGTCATTTGTGTCAATCTGCTGTTAAATATGGTTATACTTTCCGGGGATGTTAACAAGTATTTTAATGCGTCTCTGATGTAAAAATGTGCTTGTTTTTTTTCCCCTTGCCGTTTTGAATAAATGCCATACAATTGTAAATGAATGGCATTGCATTGTGCTGAATGTAGAACAGACAAGCGCCAAGAGGGCATGGAATGTTAATGAAAATTCAGTGATTACAGGTGAGGCAACCTTTGGCAACGCAAAATGTTGCACGACAAAGTTACAATTATTTCAAACTCTTGGAACTCTGACAGGAATAATCAACAAACAGCTTTAGTGCCTCAAGGGTGTGAAATAGGACTGTGCTCTCCTATACTGTAGTTAAAGGACCACTGGGCGACTTTTCAGCACCGTTTTATTTTTTATCAAGAAAACAGAAAGCCACCATGATATTGCCATCAGCTATCATTACCATGTTCTAATAGTGGCAGAAAGACTCTAAATATTTGTATGCCTTTCATGTAGCTAGTTAACTAATTTCACAGCAAAATATGCATGGGTGTCTCTTTAAGTAGCATTGCGTTGTGTCTCTGTTGTGAAATGTGGTTGTGCTCAGCTAGTGTTTTAGTTTTTAGCGCTTACTCCTTTGTGCTGGACATCTCAGTTTATCACACATTAATGTGATGTCTAGTGCATTGACACCCATCTCTCTTGGGTGATCGATGCACGAATCACAGTGATCTTATATGGTGTTGCATTGTTGCTCTTTGCCGTTTTCTGGGATGTTTTTTTGTTCATCAGTAGTCCTTCATCCTTTACATAAATCCTTTTTGAAAACATGAATACATTTTTAATTCAGCCACCATCTAATGAAGATACTGTGGAGGGACTGCCTCATAACTTCCTTTCTGCTACTCCTTCAATAAGAATCTTTACTAAGAAAATTAAGTTATTAAACTAATTTTGGAGAGAAGCGTTTAGGGTAAGCGTAAATTCGTGACCATGTGTGGACAGTAATTCTATTCATCCTGAACCTGAAGGTAAATTTAGATGTAGAACCATGGGCTTGCTGGATAGCGTTCCACCGTCATCTAGTGCTCACCGAGAAAGAGGGGTTATTGAAAACGGCTAGGCTAAGCAAACATCCTCAGCCCCTGTGGTATAGGAGCTATCGTGGGGCTTCTGTGCTATTTACTGAACTTCAGCGTGAGTTCAGCTCACTGATCCACATCACGCAGTCTAGCCTTCCACAGGTCTGGCTGTTTTTGTTCTGTTCACACCTCGTAACCCTCCATCCCCAACACACACACACACACACACACACACACACACACGCCCACCACTTTCTCGCACATGAACACATACACACTCACATGTACACACAATTCACAATCACACACACACACATACAGTCAGTCACACACACTCCCTCTCACTTTCACAAAAACACCAAGCACAAGCTCAAATGAAGCCACACTGGCAAACACATTCCTCATCCCCAAAGCCCTCAACTCTCCCTCACACCCCTCTCTGCTTTACACACACACACACACACACACACACACACACACACACACACACACACACACACACACACACACACTCCCTTGCTGCTGCTTCGGCTCGCGCTCTCTCCCTCTCCCTCTCACACACACAGACACTCACCTTGATGTGTCCTCCCTGAAACTCATAAGGGTAGCGGCAGTCCACCACTACGAAGCTCTCCACCAGACAGCTGTAGCGTCCCTCAAGGAGATCACACATCTAAAAACAAAACACACACAACCACACACACACACACACACACACACACACACACACACACACACACACACACAGCAGGTAGAAGAGAAAAAAAAACTCCACCTGTCAGTTGCAGGAGTGATGAAACACCACCACATACTCGTTCTAAATTCATTATTTCAGCTTTTACATGACTTGAGGTCTGCGCAAACTGTGTGAACTGTATGTGTGTGTGTTTTAAAGACATGATGTGTGTGTTTGGCAGTGAAACAACACTCACCGTCTCCCCAGTGATGTACTTCAGGTCCTGATGCCTACCAGATACAGTGGGTAGGGCGTACACCTACAGATGACACACACACACACACACACACACAGGGTTTCATTACATAAAGCGCAAACCCACCAACACACCATGTCCTCCCTTATGTTTCCATGCTCAAAAGGGCTTTCAAGACGAGACAACCCCCCCCCCTCCAACCCCAGACACAGACAGCAGGCTAGGGGCTGCAGCGCCACGACGGCAGCAGCGGATTTACTCTTTTCCGAGGACAAGAACACAGAAATTGGGAAGGGCAGGATCACTAATTCTTTGGCTCGCTTTTACAAACAAACAAACAAACAAACAAATAAACACACACACAAACAAACACACACACACGCTCACTAGCAGCATCAAAGGGGTTGGTGGCACCGACTTAATTAATCAGCTTATCAACAACTGGCAGAATGCTAGCGAGCTTTGTGGCAGCGCCGCCTTTCGAGCCGCTCATGAATTGGAACGAGACGATTCAGAGGATGCGTCTTTGATGGTGTTTGTAATGTTTTCATATTATTGCCATCACACACAAGTGTAATGGATCATTAACAGTGTGTTTTTGTGTGCAAGTGTGTGTGCTGGTGTGTACGTATATTTATAAGCCAAAGAGAAAAACCCCAAAGACGTCATTGTGTGTGGTCCTGTAGAGGAAGAAGTCTGTGCATAGGCACACTTAGAGCGTGTGTATGTGTGTGTGTGTGTGTGTGTGTGTGTGTGTGTGTGTGTGTGTTCATGCGTGACGTGAGTGTGTGTGCATATACAGTATACTGTACATACCTTACTGAAATCTCCAATGAGCTCAGCATTAACATCTCCACCCAGATGCTGATCTGCAACCTCACACAGGGACAAAGTCTTCTTCAGGAGATGCTGTGTGTGAGAAAGCCAGAGAGAGAGAGAGAGACTGTCAATAGGTGAGAGAGTGTGGTGTGTGTGCGCGTGTGTGAGAGAGAGGAAGGAGGTGGGGGTTGCATGTATTAGAATCTGTATGAACAAGAACGCAAGAGAGCAGGAAAAAGAAAGGGAGAGCGTGTGTGCAAATGCGTGCTTCTAAGGGACAAAGAACATGAGTGATTTGAGAGGGAGTGTGTGTGTGTGTGTGTGTGTGTGTGTGTGTGTGTGTGTGTGTGTGTGTGTGTGTGCAGGAGAGACAGACAGAGAGAGAGAAGAAAAAAAAAGTGTGTGAGCACAAAACAGAATGTGAGACAGGCAAGGGAGGATGCACGCACACAAGAAAGTGAGAAAACTAGAGGGAGAGAGAAAGAGAGGGAGAACTAGAGAGAGAGAGAGAGAGAGAGAGAGAGAGAGGGAGAACTAGAAAGAGAGAGAGAGACGGAGAGAGAGAGGGAGAGAGAGAGAGAGAGAGAGAGAGAGAGAGAGAGAGAGAGAGAGAGAGAGAGAGAGAGAGAGAGAGAGAGAAAGAGAGGGAGAACTAGAGAGAGAGAGAGAGACAGAGCGAGATAGGGAGAGAGAGATTATGACAAAGAGATCAGAGATCAAAAGCACAACACACATCATCATCTCCCAGCAGTGAGGCTGAGGCCCCGGGCATCCCAGTCTGCTCTCCCAGCTCCCTAGTCATCTAAAACCCCTGCCTGCCTCTTTTTTTAAAAGCCCACTGCTCCCCATCAATATATATATATATAAATATATAAGCGGGTGCCCTTTGTTCTCATCATGGGCCAGTAATTCTTTATGGCATCCGTGCCAGCCAGCATGAATGCCACCACAGTCAGCGAGGTGATTTACTGTGCCCCTGGTACCAGTGATAGAACTAGAGACATGCTTCTCTTTTTTTCTTTTTTGCTTTTAAACATTTCTTTTAGCATTTTTTAAATGTTGCTGACTACTGCTGGATTGTAATGTCAGTCACTTTCATGTAGGGTGTGGGGGAAAAAAAGCCTTTCTGGGTCCTTTTTTTTCTTCTTCTTTTTTTTTTTTGAGGGTGCCCTTGCTTGTGCTGGGGACAACTCGCCAACTTAAAGGCCATGAGAGTGGTAGGGGTGGATGACACACACACACACACACACACACACACACACAGACACACACACACACACACACACACACAAAAAAACACAAATACACACACAAATACACACAGCCAGTGGGCACCAGATTAATGCCAGCCCCATCAACATGCCATCTCGCTGATGGGGCAGTATTAATCAGTCTCATCAGACGAGGCTGTGGCAGGGACAGGGCCATCGCTCCGCTCTCTTTATTTATGCCCCTCTCTGTTTGACTCGCCCAGCAGCTCTCTCTCTCTCGCTCTTGCTCTCGCCTCGCCTGCTGTAGTAGCCGTATAATTAAATTCACATTTAAACTCAAAATGCATTTAATCATCGCTAGCCATGGTATTACTAATTGTAATAATTAATGGAACATAAACATTGATTTAACATTGATTGAAGCATAATTAGATGCCCTCCGCCCCCCCACCACAATCCCCAGCACCCCCACCCACCCACTCACTCACCCCTGTCCCAGTCAGTCTTACCCTCCCTTCAGTGCTGGCTGGCTGGCAGCTCTGCCGTTCTGATTCATGCTCAGTGATGGCGGGGATAGTGCGGTGGCGTTTGATCGGTGGCTTGGCCGTGACTGGCGAGGTGCGGGGGCGTTTCAGGAGGGGGCGCTGCAGCCGCTCGGGCATGGATGGCGAGCGGAACAAGCGGCGGCCCGGTCGCCGGCTCATGGACGCCTCCTGCAGGCAAAAACAGGAAGCATGGAGAAGACGGGTGAGGAATCTCACAATTTGTTTACAACTTACTGTGATATCATAAGGGGCCTAAAACCACATAAGAGACGTTAATCAAAAGATTTTAAAACACAAGGACACTCGGTGGTCCAAAGTAAACATGCAGCACTTCAATATGATGATTAATATGTGACCCCACACACACAGCCTCACACACAAACAAACACGCATGGCCTCACACACACACGTACCGAGGAGAGGCTGAAGTCTTGGCTCATGAGTGGGTCGGAGAGAAGTTGTGCCATACTGGAGGACATGGCAACATTCACAGACCCCTAGAGAGAGAGAGAGAGAAAGAGAAAGAAAAAGAAAGAAAGAAAGAAAGAAAGAAAGAAAGAGAGAGAGATGTGAAGAAAGATTGAAAAAGGAATGGCATAGGGAGAGAAAGGGGGTAAGCATAAGATATCAGACAGTAAATGAAACAGCATAACCATGAAAAGGCCTTGCAAAATTTCTGAGAAATATATTGTTACTTAATAGCAGAGGAACACCAGTCACCTCCTCTGGTAGGCCTTCAAACGCATCCATAGGGGACATAGGCGGAGAGAGAGGAGGGGGCGAGTGGATGGGGCTGACCATGCCCCCCGTCTCCTCCACAGCAGGCACCTGGACACCCAGAGAGGACATCAGACACCTGCCTTTACCTTTACCTGCCCAAGACTCCTCAGGACTCACCTACGGCAAGAAGAATGGGACAAACAAAGCAAAGCACTTTCAAGGCTCGGCAGGGCAACCCATTAGGTAAATATAGAGTTAAATTCATTTGTTCATGCTTCACTTACCCAACATGCACATGACTGGTGTTTATCAATGCTTTCTGCTATCAACTTTCTTTTATTGCTCATCTAATGACACAGCTGTTCACATAATGGTCCATCATGACAAGTATTTTTTCTTTTCTTTTTTTCCCCTTCTATGAAATGGCACAACTCTTAAATGAGCTATGACTGAGATTAAATTTGCATATGAAAGCGAATGTTGAAATAACCACCCATCACAGTCTTTTCTGTAACAGATTTGATCACGGGAGTTGCAACACAAGACAAGTCTTTGATGAGCCATAGCTGGACTAAGTGTGCATGACAAGAGAGAGAGAGAGAGAGAGAGAGAGAGAGAGAGAGAGAGAGTGTGTGAGAGCGTGTGTGTGTGTGTGTGTGTGTGTGTGCTGTACTGTGAGCTGGTATTTTATGTAGCTCGCTCAAGCTAACTTCAAACGGCTCCTGGTGCGATGCTGAGCGATTAGATGTGGGGGACTGACTGTACTCATGAAGACTCAGCAGCTGCCGAAGAGAGGGAGCCCAGCCAGTGGAAAATGAAGTTATTTATGCACGCTCACTGCTCTTTGGTCCCTACTAATGACTTAAGCTAATTACACACACGGATTCAGTCAAATTTGCACTGTTCTGTGTCAAAGGCTCCTTCATGCCGCCTTGACTTGTAAAAAAGGGACGAGAGTAGTGTAGTTATATTAAATTACGTCTTAACTTTTTTTTCTTTTTTTTTCCTTTTAATGTCCTTTAAGCAGCGTCCCGTGTCTTATCTTGTCCCTACCTGATGATAGGGTTGTTGTCGAAGCATTTTACTGCTTTAATAGGAGCTGGAAGCACCCATCTAAAAAATGAACCTGACACTCAATCTAAGGGGGCCTTTGCATGGCCGAGTCCCCTGGATCAATTCTGCCCAACTGTCCTGACTCCTGTCTGGAGGAATTACATCAAAAGTGCCAGTCAATACTGCCCCCCGGTGGTGGTTGATGGCACAGGTAATTGCGGCTTCACGGCTGTACGCTTCAGGTCTTGGGCAATCTATCAGCCGAGAGGCACGCTCTGTGGGTGTGGGTGTTTGCGTACTCACATTCTCTTTGTTGGTGGTAAGTTTCCCACCGGGTGGAGGTTTGGGGCTGCTGCACAGTAACCTGGGCTGTGAGATCAATGATGGGAACAGACAAGCATTTAATTACTCTCAGGCATCGCCAGTCAAGTGTGAGACAAGAGAATCAACAATGTACACGTGTGTGTTAAGCATCAGCTTAACGAATAATGACAACAAGATAAACAGCAAGGGCCCAAGATTTCCCTCATGACTTCTTAATTGAGAGTGGGTGTCCGCAGTAAACACAGACATACAGTACACACACAAACTGCTTGAAACATTCATTGCACAATCTCTTAATATCTCTATCTATACAATTTCTTGTATATTTGGACACTTTACAAAAATATTATGACAAGTAAATTATTGGTATTTTTTATTTTTGATTGTGAGCAGGTAACAGCTCACTACTGAAGGGGAGATACATTTGCCGCTTCTGAGTGTGGAGTGTAAAGAGCAGAAAACTACTGTACCAGAAATGTCCTTAGTCTCTTCATTCGGCTGGTCCTGTGGGATGTAAAAACAAAGTGAGTTCACTATAACTAAACAATGTCTGTCATTTATTGTACTAACATGGTTGGGCTTAAAGAAACATCTTTAATTGTTCGGTCTTACATTTGCAGCCTAGCAAGTAGCAAACTAACAAGGAAGGAAGTAATTAACAACAGTAATTAACAACAACATACTGTTGACTTTGAATCCTACAGAATTCTGACTAGCAGTCGTGACAGAGGACTCCAAGCGCCATTTCCATTTTACAGCATTAGGTTTTTTTGTGCAAAGCAACTTACATTTGCCAACTGTCAATAACTTAAATTACATAATTTGTAAGCTAACTCCGCCTCAGTCTGCCAAAAATTCTACACTCATAGGAGGAAATGGAACAATTAAAAAAAAAAAAAAAAAAAAAACACAGCACAAACAAACCTGGGCACAGGTGACTCTGGGACCAGAAGCGAACAGGAGGGTGGTTCTGTAAGCGATGAATTCACAGTTCACAGTTTAAGATTACTAGATAAACAAAAACACTGGGAATTCTATTCCTGTAAGGTGAAGTGTAAACTTCATACTGTATGTTAGGAAAAAAGACATGGGTGAAATACACTTCAAAATCCCAAACAAAACAGAACAACAACAACAAATCTCCCCAAACAAATATGGATTTCATCTCTAAACCCACATTTAGCTGAGCCAAGGTATGTGTGACTGGTAAAGCTAGTTTGCCCACCTAAGTGAAAGCCACTCTGTGGAGAGGTCTGAGCCGCTGCCTCATCCTGGCTCCCGTTACTGATGTTGGACAAGTCCAGACAACGCCGGGGCGTGTCGCTGTGGGTTGCAGACAGAGACATCAAAGATGCTGTTTTCAACAAGCAGCTTCGAAAATATACAGGTTAGGAAGTACTTGTGGGCGAAGTAAACGGTTTGTATAGGTTGAGAAAGTTTCTGAGCAGTTTTTCATACTCAGTCATCTCACACTCATACTAAATCAGACAAATACCGGTACTCATGAATATGAAGTTACATTAATGTACTATATCTCCCTTCAGAATGCGATTCTCTTCTCTGATTGGCTAATAGGGTGGTCATTACTTTCGTATAACAGGCTACCTGAGACAGTTTTCTGTTCAAAAGTTTCACCACCGTTCCATATCAATGCTTTTTAGAATGGTAACTATAACAACAGTCAGCAGCCTTGTAGATCTACTTTCACACAAAAATAGTACCCAACTGAACAGGTTAACTTCTTTTAAATTGTGGTTGAGTGTTTCTTTTATGTTTTCAACACTTGACCCCTTACACTGCGTCCCCTTTTTTGCTCATTTTGCTTGAATGGCACACTGTCTACTTTAACTGACACTGTGTCCACATATGACCTTCACGGCCTTCGATGTGACCGATTCTACAAAAATAATGTCTCGGGGGAGGTAACTTCGTCTCCGTGCTGTGCACGTCGCCGGAGTTCTAGACCTCCTCCTCGCCATTATTTCTGTAGAACTGGTCGCCTCATCGGCCGTTATCCCGTACATGTGCTTCTCAAGATTGCTTCACTTCAGGGGTTCTCAAAGTTTTGATAGGTGAGGGCCGATTTAGGGACCCAAAACTGAACTGAGGGCCGGCAAAGGAGCGGGCCAAAAAAAAAAAAATGTTATTATTTATATTTATGATTATTTTAATGACCAGATTACTGCCATTGGCCCCGGGCTGCACTTTGAGAACCTATGCTTTACATGAACAAAGGATACTCATCAACAGGGAGTGAATGCACATAAAATAATTTCAGGGAAGGCCCTATCTGTAAACCCATAGCAAACCTTACCCTGTTTCGAAGGCAGCAAGTCCTGTGAAGCAATTGGTGAGCTCTGTCATGGGAGAGGGCTGGCACTCAGGAGAGAGAGGGGCGCCTCGCAGGCCCACACCCGACAGGCTGGGGACCAGTGACTGCGCCATGGACACCCTATACACACATGCACACAGACACAAAATCATATCATCAACAAGATAAGACTATCATTGTGAGACAGAAGGACTGATATCTTTGCTAGGACGTCCACTGGACTACAAATTGACTGGGTTTCACCTGAGATATAGAGGAAACCAAGTTCTCTTCTTTACATCATACACAACCATTATCATCAAAATGATAGCCTAATTGACATTACTTGAATATAAGTTGGGTTTTCTTATGGTTTATCATAAGCCTTCAAAAGGAACCATTAGAACACCAATTTAAATCAACCAAAATAAGTGGATGGTTATAGAAAAATGTAAACAGCATCTGTTATAATGACTTTTTCAAGAAGACCTGAAACACTACTCCTGAGATCTACTGTAGACTTCCTGCATGCTTACTGATGCAAGTGATGGGGATATGTAGGATAACACTAGGTAGACAAAAGGTTGAAGAGAGTTGAATTTCACAGTAGATCCCAGGTGACACCGAGGGGAGGCCACGACCAAGTGTGAAATCCATAAGCCTCATCTTATGCTGTCCAAACAATCAGAAAACCTCTGACGAACAGCAGAGAACGCCCGCTCGCAGGAAGTGAACCCAATTTCCGAATAAAGCGGAAGACTTCGTAATAAACAATACAAGAAAATCAAATTGTAGCCATTTTTCTGAACTGTTTAGGCTATTTCCATTTTATGTAGCCTGCTTATAAAGGGTGCTTACTGTAACTGTGTAGTCATCATGGTATTAGCCTACTACTGCATTGTTAATGATTGTTTCATAAAAATAAAAACAAAATCCCACTATAATCAATCAGCTAACTTACTTTCATGTCCATTCATTTATCGTTACATTGTACACCTATGTCCAGAGGGGACGTTACAATGTTGTTGAACTATGCTACCAGCGATACCCAACTTATAATAGTACTTCATGTTTTTTGCTAACGTTGCACATTGAAGATAAGTACAGTCAACATGCTTTTGTAATCGTGATCATCATACTTTCAAATTAACGTAAATGCGCGAACATTCTGTAACGTTACACTGTGATTGATAAGTCTGTAACTTTTCAAATTGTAGGCAACTAACATCCTGCTAAAAAAAGAAATTAAAAACTTTTGGAAGATAAGTAAAAACGTTAGCATAGCGTCAACTAGCAAATCTAAAGAGAGATCATCCAAGTTAGATTGACTGCGCTAAATATCGGTTTATGATAACTTGTACAACCATGTCATATACAAACAAAATGCACTATAATTCCCAAAACCAATAGAACAAAAAGTTAACTTACACAGACTTACTTTCCTATTATGAAACCTTTTGAGTTGATGACTGGATTTTAAATTTCACGCCAAAAAACATCTACGCAACTTCCGTTGGGCGAAACCAAAGCCCATTGGTCCGTTCGAACCAGTTAGAAATCTTTGTGTGTAAAAAGGTTGTCAGTGAGATTGATCATACACCTCCGCTGAAGACCATCCCACAATTGGTATTCGCAGGTTGTCGCCTCAAGGCAGAAAGTATGATCACTTTTGTTTATTCCATTAACGGCCTCAGGAAACTTGTGAGTTAGCCTAACTGATGTTTTACAAGCCATCATCAACCAAGAAAAACTGTATTTTATTCTTGTGCCACACTGCATCTGAAAATCATGTCACAACCTCCTGCACTGAAGATAGGCCCTACTGTAAAATATTTCTAATATCCCAATTCATTCAATTCAATTCTAGATGCAATTGTTTTTTTTTTTTTTTTTTTTTTGCAGTGAGTCCATCACCCAAGAGATTCCACTCACTGTGTAATGACTAACTCATTTTCTGATTAGAAATACAAAAAAGGACTTTCAAAAGTGTTTGTGATCTCTCTGTGTATAAAAACCTGTGCATAATAGCCTTCACTTGTATTTTCATTCTTTCCCATAGATCCTTTATGAATGGTAATGGTACAGGACAGAGTACTTGTTCTTTTAAAGCCTATGAGACGTGGATCTGCCCAAGATTTCTTCCTAAGAATGAACTATTACAAATAGGCGGGAGTTTTTCCTTGCCCCTGTTACTAATGGCTGCTCCTCATACTGCCTGTATAGTGCTGTGAGGCAAATGTAGGCTTACTGTACTTACTGTATGTGGTTTTTCCACTGATTAAGTTGAAAAATTTACACTGAAATTTAAACTTGAAAGTTTGAGTGTTCAGGTGAATTAAAGTCAAGTCCAACAATAAAATGTGAAAAATTCTTTACCTACCCCTAATGATACAGAAGACATTCATGAAACAAACATAAAAGACAATCCTGGTATGTTTAATTATAAGATATTTTTAGTAAAAAGTTTACAATAACATTGTACATGGGAGAGCCAAAATGTGCTCACAAAACATCTATAAATAACATTTTATTTAAAAAGTATAATATATTTGCACATTCACCAAAACTATTTTGGACTTCTGTCACAGCATTTAGGATAAATTTCATAAAATGTTGACCTAACAAATCAGCCTGTAGTGTATAAAAATTAAAAAAAAAAAAAAAAAAAACTGGATCATTTTTCACCTGCCCTTATAAAATAATGTGTGTCTCAAGGTAGTATACAGCATTTAGAGACATTGAGATGTTTTCATTACAATCATGATTAAATAATTCAGGATGATGCCAGTCGTTTTAATCGACTGCTGTCTCAAAGGCACTTCATACTTTGGTCTTTTTTGCCTGTGGTGGATCAGAGTCTGAGGAAGTGAAGATTTTCCTAACATTAACTCTTTTACCAATCGTCTCCACCTGAAAATACACACACACACACACACACACACACACACACACACACACACACACACACACACACACAGAAACAAGAGCACAGAGCACATCAATTAAGCATCATAATTACACTTTTCGTCATCTTGACAAGATCTTGTCATCTCTATAATAATTACACTTTTATAAAATTCTGTGATTTTCTGTGGACAATGTCCTACCTCTCTAACACTGTAAAAAGAAAAGATGTTTGTATTTACAGCCCTGTCCATTAATGGGAAACAAACAAAGTGCATCAAGTTTGTTTCCCAAACATTGTAAAACAGTTCCAGCCAGTCACCGACAAATCAAAGGAGAGCTCGGGGGAATGAAAGAGAGGGGTGAGTTCACTTACAGACAGCAATTTCACAAGCTCATGCAAAAACTGTCACTGCACTCGCTGAGTCCATAACACTGGAATATTCATAATTACTTAAACACAACAACTGACAGAGCTGCCTGTCTCCTGACATTGTCTATTGTGCTTTAATGCAGAAAGCATCCCATGTCCACAGTCCTGAAGCCTGTACATGTGTGTTATAACAGTCAAGTAACTGTTAAGTTTAGCAATATGTTCACAAGTGATGACCGGAGCACTCAAATATTTTTTTTTTTTTTGGAGGAAGACACACTGCGTCGAAACGTTAGTCGATGTTACTGCACCTCAATAAAAGAAAGTTTTTAAAAAAAGTTAAAAAATAAATAAATAAATAAACAAAAAAATCTTTAAGTGCTCCGGTCATCCCTGGGTATAGTCTGTAAAGAAGTAGCCCAGCCAGCTTTTGTGGATACTACGGTCCTGGACTGGAAGCACCAAAACAGGCTTGAGCGCAAAGTGACACCCTACTTGCATGTTCACAAGTTATATAAACCAACCCACCTGAAAGCCTATGCTTTGGAGCTGGTCATGTAGTCCATCCAAAATCCTTCTACCATCAAAGACAAAAGCTGGCTTCAGCATGGCCTTATAGATCCTTTCATAGTCCAGCTCCTGCAAGACAGCACAGGAAAAAACAAGCAACTTTACAATTGGTTGACACACATTGTGGTTGCTTTGGCCATCCCACCTATGCTTTAGCTTCGTACAAGGGTCTGGCATTTCACCATTGACGAATGATTGCAAGCTGGAGGTGTGAACTGTAGAAGTTTGAAACGTTAAATGTGATTTCACCCAATCGCTATGTGTTATGCACCAGCTTGCTCGTGAAGTAAGCTATGCTACAACAACAGAAACCCGACGTTATCTCTCACAACTCCTCCAGACTTTTAAGACTGCTGCCGTTACTCGATTTACATCAGAGAACAAAGTTTGAGATATCACTGCAATGGTGTACATGCAGTGCATTAAGTGCTACAGTGTGCATCACGAACCTTGAACATGTCCCACTCGGTGCAGATGACAATGGCATGGGCGTTCTCACAGGCCTCATATGGGTTGGAAGCAATGGTGACCAGCTGAGAGACTGGCGGATGAAAGCAAATACACATGAATAAGAATCAGGGTTTTAAAATGACAAAATGTCTGTGTGCATGTGTGTATCAATATTCAATACCACTTTAAGAAAACGACTACTGCTGATGCTAGGTGCACTGAGGGTGGATTTATCACTGTGTGTGCAGTATGTATATGCTTCTCTGTAACATTTGATGATGATGTGTGTGTGTGTGTGTGTTTGTGTGTGTGTGTGTGTGTGTGTGGTTGTGTGTGTGTGCGTGTGCTTACTTCTAGAAGGGGTGTTCTTTTCTGAGGCCGTGACCTGCGTCAGGTCCTGAATGATCTGCTCTGCTCGGACCTTAGGGTCGTAAATACTCAAACAGGCTCCCTCTTCCAAAAGATAGCGGCCGATATGGATGCTGGATGATTCTCTAAAACATTCAAGAGAGATAATAGTAAGATGGATGACTGTGGACATGAAACATCTATAAGAAAGATGAATGTGTATTTTCAGTCACAATGATTGATCAATTTCCTTTGTTTTATGTTATTCTGTAATTTGGAATTTCATAGCTGTTTATGATTACAAGATGTCTAGACTGGGACGTGTTTCCATCTGTTATGGATGCTGGGCGTGCTTACGGGATGAGAAGCTGCATAAATACTGAGGATGATTTGATAGTCGACTGTAACTTAGTACCTTCATTTTTTATTCTTTTTTTCTCTTGCACAATGTTTGCCACTTAGAGTGAACATTTTAGTGCTGAATGATGAGAATTTCCATAGTTCTCACGACAACTTTAAACTAAAAGTGAATGAATCTTGAGGCTCACCTTGTGTCTCCAGTGTCCTTCTTGAAGGCGAACCCTAGCAGGGCAATCTTCTTATCGGTCACAGTGTTGAAGAGACAGCTAATGATGCGTGAGGAGAAGCGTTTGCGCTGGTAGTCATTAATCTCAATCACCTAGAAATGTGAACAAAAACAGAACATTGAATTATACAATAACCTGTGTCCTAGCATACTCAGAAATCCTGTTCACTTACTGAGAAATACATATGACATACTGTACTGTGCATATGTTTACATAAAACAAAAGGTAGGCTAAGGATATGAGTTTAAATTATGGTATGTAAAAAGTAGTTTCCTAAAACTTCGCCATTACACTGTGTATTATATGGTTACAATGCATCAATTGTTCACTAATGATACCTTTGCAGAAAACATTAATATTAATACAGTGAGAATAATCTGACCATAAAATGGAAAAATGTTTTAAGTGATCAAATATTAAATGATCTGAACTAAACTAAAATAACAGGAGAAAATGCGAACCTGTTGCCAGTATCTTGCCACCTCAGGTAGATTCAGAGCCTCACATAAATACACCAGATTAAGGACATCTTTTTGAAAGCAGCTCCCTCCAAAGCCTGAGAACAGGAACAAAGATTTAAACACACATTGAGTTACTGCTATTCTTACCAGATAAATATGTACTAAATCCTTCTTAATCCACACAATAACTACACAAGGCATACTGACGCACGAAACTGCTACAGAACATTGTGAACAAGGCTATTACAAAACTTTCAGTTCTTTCAAATTCAGTTTAATTGATTTCAACACTGAATTCCCATAGGGTTGTTCCAGCCTGTTTCTCTTGAAATTGGCTCTTCAGGCACAGAGATAACAAAACATTTGTGTATGTTCTCATCACTGACCATTGTGCTACAACCACCACTAACAATTACGCCCTGTATCCTGACTGGACATGAGTTCATGTGTTTTTGTTACTGACTGTATACAGTCACTGACTTTAACTGAAGACAGATGTGAAAATGAGACTGTGAAACAGTACACACCCTTCGGGGCAAAAGAATCCTCCACAAGAGAATCCTGCTTTGTTTCAGAGAGGCAATGGACACATTTAATAAACTGACTACAATCCTCTACAGTTGCTTTACTATGTTGTTGAAAAAGTCTAAACTTACCACATGTACAATTAAAAAATGGTAGAAAATGTCTGGTTTTATAGTGTAGGCACTTCCTATTACTCCTACGCCGAAAACCTCAAATAATAATCATACCGGTAGTTAACACTGACCCCTTCTATTCCGATATAGATTTCTTAAGTAGACTACTTCTGCGAAGAATGATTTAATACTTTATTTTCATAAAGAAATGAATCAAGTCTGGCCCAATACAAGATGCTGACGACGTATGGCTCTCACTCACATCCATGTAATGGACTCCACCCTACCACAGAGTCCCAACCAGACCCACCCTGTCAATGATGGGGGGATGAGTGTGTGAGTGATGACGTACTGCACGTTACGTCACATTGAGAATTGTGGTCACCGGGCGGTCGCTACCCGCCCTCACTACTCACTACTCACTACTGACTACTCACCCACGCTGGCCTTGAGGAAGCGGCTGCCAATCCTCTGGTCGGTCCCGATGGCGTGGGCCACCTCCTCGACGTCTGCCCCCGTGACCTCACACAGAGCGCTGATGGAGTTTATGCTGCTGATTCTCTGTGCCAAGAACGCGTTGGCCGCCTGGGAGAGGGGAGAAGGAAAAGGAGAGGAAGGTAATGAGAAAAGTAGTGAGGAGAGGGGAGGAGAGGAGGAGAGACAGAAGAGGAGACATTGTGTTCCTTCAGCTTGGTGGGTGACCTACTGAAGTAAGCTTAGCCAACTACAAAGCCACATGTTTCTGGCTTATAGCAAATACTCATTATGTTTTCTAAGAATGTCCTAGAGCTATGCAGCACTGCTCAGTTATTAAACTCATATAGCACTGTTCACCAAATACCCTGATTATAGTTATACAAGGATGCATACAGTATCATTTTGTTCAGGTTTTTTTTTTTTTTGCCACAATCAATGGGGGTACTGAAAGTCGAACTAAAAAAAACCCTTCAAGAATGAAGACATGTAGGGACCAAAAAAAAAAAGACAAAAAGGTACATGTACATGGCAATCTTACCAACTTGGAGAGCTCCGAGGACCAGGTGTTGGTTGTGATGATTTTGTTTTTGGGTACCCAGTGTTCATAGATCCTGCTGAGGGCCTGTACAGCACTCTGTCCCTCTGGGGTCTCATCTCCTCCAATCAGCACGCGGTCTGGGTTCTTCAGGTCTGTGATGGCCGTTCCCTCAGCCAGGAACTCTGGGTTAGACAGCACCTACAGTAAAAACACAGGATCAGAAGCATGCGTTGGTTGCAATACAATTTCTAACCAAGTTGCTAACAGGAATACATGTACATTTTGATTTGTAGATAGTGGCGTGCTCTTAATCCATTTTGTTATAGTCTTCCTTTGTTAGGGTGCTCTTTGGTTAAAAGGTGAGGTGAGTTTTTCAAAAAAAGGGGAGAAAAGGTTTTCCCATAGTATGTAGTGATTGAGCTGTGATTTAGAATGTTGATATTACTACCAAGATATACCTGTAGATTGAGGTTGCTCTTGATGTTGGCGCTGACGATGCGACGTATGCTCTCAGCAGCACGGACGGGCACTGTACTTTTCTCAACCACTATCTTACAGCCAGTGGACACCTCTGCAATGCGACGTGCACATGCCTCAATGTATTTCAAGTCAGCAGCACGACCCTTGCCAATACCAAAGGTCTTTGTTGGAGTATTCACCTGCATGGCACAAACAGTCATGATTTTTCACTTGAGTTATCTATGAGAACCAGTTAACTGGCTTGTTTAGTGGCCTATGTTCATCAATATAATACAACTAGAATTGATTGGTTATGAGGAGTAGAGGGGAAAATCGAGGTGGAGTGTATGTATAACTGTTGTGCAAACTTTATAACTATGTTTTGAAGTGACACTATATTGTTATAACTGCTCTTATAAATTACATTGCTAATGTTATTTGAAAACACAAACAAACATTTTAATTTAAAAAATAAAAATAAAAAGATGTAAAGCCTCCTGGAGCAAGATCTAAGAAAGTGTGTCATTGTACTACTGTACATGTTATACTCAATGGTAACATTCAGGTAGTAGGTTTTACAGAGTACTCATTGTATACACCTCAGCGTGGAAGAAATACTGATGACGACACTTACTGAAATAAAGACTAGGTCAGCCTCTTTAATAGCAGAGTCAATGTCTGTAGAGAAGAAGAGATTGACTCCTCGGCAGGATTCCACCACCTCCTGTAGACCAGGCTACAAAAAGGGATAAACTTTGTGATTGGGCATTTAAAGATAAACACATAAAATAACAACTATGTCAGTTTAAGATGGATGTTGTAGACATTGTCAAGAGATGAGGTGTCACATCAGGACAACACTGACCAGCAAATTCGAGCATTGCCTAACCATCAAACCATTTACTCACATGTGTTTAAATCCATTTATTCACATAATAGGCCTACCTCAAAAATAGGCAAGCAGCTGGAGTTCCAAGCATTGATGCGGTCTTCATTTACGTCAACGACGGTGACCACTACCTCTGGACACATCTGGGCTATAACACTGCAGGTAGGGCCGCCCACGTAACCTGCCCCAATACAGCAGATTCTTCGCACCTCCATCACCTATAAGAGCCATTTAAGGAGTTTTTTTCCCCATGTGACATGAGATGTTGAGGAAGAGGAAAAGGAGAGTATAAAGAGGCAATTCATTAGCAGTTTCATTGCACAAACATCTAGTTTTAACTTTGTAATGAGGTAAATTGATGCAACTTTCCATCCCAGTTTTGCCACCAACAGGTAAAGTATAAAAATAGTAAATTAGTAAAAATAATCATAGACTGATAACTTTAAGATACATGGATTGCTTATTATCACTAATATTTTTTATTTTGGAAATTGCCATTTTTACAAAAACACTCAGTTCTCCACCGCCTATATCTCACTGCTTGAGACTCTGCCACGATGCATCACTGAGAACAGTGGTTCTTCTGTGTGCGAGAGAGAGAGAGCTGCTGGAGTCAGCGAGCGAAACATTGGGCAAGCAGCATAGCCCTCATACACTTGGTAGCACGACCCACAAGACCATCTAAATTCAAGCTTCTTGAGGGATCTAAAACAGCCTACTTTAACATATCCACTATGTGTCTTAACGTAAAACGTCATTATCGCACTGTCCTCAAGTCACAGTCCTCAGAAAGTTACAAAAATACGATCCTGTGTTTTCGCAGTGACGCCCATTCAACCACTTCAAAGGATTGGTTACCTCTAAAACATTTTAGTTAGAAGTAGCTTGTGACCAGCAGCACACAATGGTAAGATTAAACACACCTTCATCGCTAACATGATTAGTCTACCCAAGACTACGCATCTTCAGACTAGCCTTGGTTAACGGGGCAATGACTAAAAAGTGATGAGACGAAATCCTCAAACATTTGAGGGCTTCATGACCTCAAACACCTAAGCTATTTCATACATTATTGATTCACAAATAAACAACAATGATGATTGATAGTAGGAACCACATACATTCGGATCTGCAACAAATTAATTAATTCTACATCACTTGTAGGCTACATTGTGAAAGGAGACGCAACGTTGTTACAACTGGTAGGCTAGTTACTTACAGTTCTTGATTTCCTTTTAAGAGTTTAAACGAATTAAGATCTGCTCGTCTGGGCCGGCTCCTCTGCTTGCAAGGTTTGCTGTGCGTTTGGAAAAACGCTTCGTGGCACCGGAGTTTGTGCTTCCCAGGACGGGGGTGGGGGCTGTGACTGCATGCCTTTGACATCACATCCAGTAAGATTTGGGGGAATTAATTTACGCCTCTGCGAGTGCTTGAAGCTACTATCCAAAAGACTGATCGCTTAGGGGAGCCACTCGCTTCTCATTTAACGGTACCCTGAAGAATTTAGGCTTAGGCAACTTTTAATCCAGTTTGAGCACTACAATAGTCAGCACTGGTCTGACAAATTCAGTTAAACTTAAAGGCTGCAAAAATCTATACGTAAACCTTTTGGCCCTCTCAAACAAACTCTTCATTCAACTTATTCATTCATTCAGTCTTGCAAATATGACATTTCTGATATTGATTCTGATATTGATGCGAATATTGATTAGCTATTGAGTTTGCTATCCTGTTATTGCACAGAGAATGTTCAGTTTCATTATCTCCATGTCTGGATATTTCCCAGCTTTTTTTTTTTTTTTTTTAATTACTAGCTACGGGAGTAGTAATCATTTGATGTTATCTTTTGGTGGCATACAACAACCCACGGCAGCTTCCAGCCTCCCTCCCACCTTAGGCCAAGAGCAAGGAGTCATAACTCTCTAACTTCAACAGTGCTTTGTAGTCAAACAGCTGCTTCCAGCCGGGCCAAGTCTCCAGCAAGGAGAGTTGGATTTATGAGGGTACACTTCTTGTCTTTCAGGGCCCTGTAATTTCAAAGCAAAGCAGCAAATAATTAAGCATTTCTTCTTTACTTCTTCAGGGTGACCACAAGGACAGATTAGTCAGGAGTCTGTGGATCTTGGAGAGGGCACAACTGTTTCTTTTCATAGGGTTATGGGGGTCAGTTATCATATAAAAAGACAGTTTTTTTTTCTGTAGAAGGCTACATCATGCTTCAAGAGACTTGGTTCTTTTGAAAAACTTTCATTCTGAAGAAGCGTGATAGTCAAACATCTACAAACCAACACATAACTCCAGTAATTTAGTCAGACAACATCCACCTGATTTCGGAAGTCTTTCATTAGCTTCTCGAGAGGAAGTAATGGCATTACGGCCCCTACTAATCCCCCACCTCTTCCTAGTACACAACTCTCGCTCCCGCTGTTGTAAAACTTCAAAGGCCTCAAGTGAAAACAGTAAAAGCCTCATTAACTTCCACTTGTAACATGATGTGTCTATACATTTCCTTCTCAATCCAACACACATTGTGGAGGTGATGGAGGCATGTTTTAAAAAGTTAATCTCTTACTTCTCTTACAGTCGTTTCATTACAAAACATGAATGAACATATGAACATACAAATATGTTCAATTAGGTTTCAGGAGTAGGAACCTTCACTAAGTGACTAATTTGTGACTGGGCAGAGGGTGATGGGCAGTGTGTCAGCTTTACTGACAAGCAATACCATGTACTTTCTCAATGGTGATAAGGACCTCGTTAACGGTTTCTGCTGCTATCAGTTTTGTCCCAGTTAGTAAAACCAGACAAGCTGATGGTCTATCTGCTGAAGTTTAGCCTGAACCAGACCGAGTGAGAATATAACATCAGGTGGATGTGGGGGTTAGAAGGTTTAGGGGGATACATCTTTCCATGGACATAAAACAGACAAGGAGCACACTTAAGTCAAACCAGGATTGTTGTTTTCCAGGCAGACCTCAATCAATATATCAGTTTTTCTAAGCAAATGGGCTTGTTTGAACTGACTGGCATTCTGGCTGATTTAAGGCAATGCATTCTGTACTTAAATTAGAGACATTTTTCTCACACAAAAGTCACCATAGCCCTACCATATTGTACTAAAACCTCACTTGATAAAAGTTAACTTGCTACTACGGGGACTGGACTGTCATAGGCATCAGTCAGCTATTTTCGCCATTGTTGATGTCATGTCAGCCAGATAGTCAGCCAGCAAGCCATTTCAAACAAGCCAAGTGTTTTAGCTGAAGTTATTCATGACATCACATCATGTATTGCTTTTTGCAATGTGGTAGAGGAGGTGGAGAGATTAATTGAGTTCTTCTCATGTTTGAACTCAACAGACCAATGTTCACTTTTTTTTTTTTTTCTTGTTTTTTTTTTTTAAGAGTTTTTCAGTCACTGCCACTATCACTGTCACTGTCCTCATCGTCGTCATCATCATCATCTTCCTCTTTCATACTGTCCTTTTTATTCTGCGGGTCCGGCTCATCTAGCAGCCCCGAGAAGAAGTTCTCTCCATTCCCCACAGCTTTTTTACTGAGCGACGTCAGTTTGCCGTGTTTCTTCTTCCTCTTGCGGTAATCGCTGACTGTGAGCTCCGAGAGCTTGGAGATGTCCCAGAACTTGACCAGCTGGTCATGGGCACAGCTGGCCAGGAATCGGGTGTCATGGGAACGGGCAATCTCCTCTATCGGCTCCCCCTTGTGCTGGCCCACGCTGCCAACCACCCGATTGGGCAAAATGTTGATGGCTCTATTAAAACAAACAAACAGACAGATGTTTGTAAGTGAGACAATGTAAGTGAACCATCATGCCTTGGACCTGATATTTTATTAACATTATATATGGTGTGAGTTTTTTTCCATCCATTTTAACAGTTTTAGTAATCTCAAACAGATGTCTTTTTTTTTTTTTTTTTAATGAAAATCCCTCCAAAATGGAGCGGGATAGGCTATGTGTGAACATATTTTTTTTGTAAACAAAATAATTTAAAAAAATGATAAAAATCTGTTACATAAAATATCTATTTATAAAAATAAAGATTTATATTTAAAAAAAACCTTCACAGATGTTATAATTTATTAATGCATTTAAAAAACCCTTTTATCCAAAGGGATTTATACTGTAGAACTGTACATAAAACACTTGCAGACTCTCTCCTTCATCTTGGCCAAGGATCAGACAGACAATCTACTTGAAAAATTCCATGTTATATTTTTGTATTACAGGGACACCTATGAAAGAATTATTGCTATGGTTTCAGACAAGTGAATATTGAGGTCTGCATTCTTCACACTCATAACTGACCCGTCCTTCAACTAAGAATTATTTTGTCTGCATAGTTTTCTGCTTTGTTCTCGTGGATATTATCAGATCAGAAATCTATGAAAAGTTCCCATCAAACTGACCCCAGCACATTGTTCACAGTGGTGGAATGCTGTTCATTAATGCAGTCTGAAGACACCTCTTTCAAGTCCTCTTTGAATAAAAGTATTCCGTTTGTCATTGCCATATTCACCTTGAAATTCCATCAAATGAATAAAATATTTTCATTCTTTTGAAAGTCTCAGCATGTGACCTTGATTAAAGTGTCTCACTTTATTCATTTCTTAGGATCATGAATTTGGTGGTAGAGTTCTATTCTTCCACTTGAAATGCATCACCATAATTACACTGACTTTTGTAGGAGACAGAGGCAGTCTGACAGATAGCCAGATGGATAGAGGTGCAACAGATCAATTGAGAGTAAATCTTGTGTTCTATTTCTCTATTCTGTGACCTCTCCTAAGACCACATAGCCGAGTCATCCCAGAAAAAACAATAAAAAAAAAATCATATGGTGAGGAGCAATTTGAGGGGCTCACCGAATAACTCCATCCATAGAGGCAGCACAAATCAGGCTGTCTGTGATGGGCACAATGCAGTCCAGAGACTCTGCCTGCACGAAGAATCGGTCGCTAGTGGCCCCGAAACCATCCCAGTTGAAAATGTAGATGGTTCCATCACTGGAGCCACAGATCACCTTCCTACCACGCTGGAGGAGATGGAGAAAAAGGGAAAGAGAGGATGTCATTAGAACTGAGATGAGGTGGGGGGGGGGGGTTCTGATGCATTACATTGTATTTTGTAATTTGTCATGTTACCAAAACCGAATAAATAGTGCATTATAAAAAAGAACTGAGATGAGGACGAGATTAAGCACACAATTTACTCTTTCTAAAATGTATCAAGGCTGTGTGTTTAATAATGCATACTGTATATGATGGAGCTGAAAATGATGAAAAGGCTGGGGCAGTCTAAGTAAAATTCTGCTTCCAAATATTGAAGACCAAAAGTGGAGAAGTTACTTCACATTTATCCATTGATGTAGCAGACGCTTTATTCCCTTACCGTCATACATTTGTCAACTAGAAAAGCGCTCAGAGCGCGCAGACCTCCACCAAGGCAATGTGGGCACAGGCGCAATATTATGAAGTCCAGACTGTGTTCTGGATCACAGATCGCCACCAAAATAGAATCAGTTCTTACTTGTCCCAGGACACAAATTCGTGCAGTACTTTTCGAGTACACAGACAGACAGACAGACAGACTGACTGACTGACTATGTCAATTATGTCAGGGCTAGCCTCCCCTCAGGCAACTTAGGGTTATGTGCCTTGCTCAAGGGGAAACAACAGTGAAGAGTTCCCACTCTTTCCCCAGCATCAAATTTAATGACTTTTCAAGGACATTTCCAAGCTTTTCTTGAAACATGAAACAATTTGAGACACTGATGAGCGTGAAATGCTTTTTAAGCATTGACACAGAATCCCCTGGTGATACAATCCAAATGCTGGTGGTCTAACAGTTAGGCTGCCAGTGATCCACTGATGTTTTTGCTTGTCTGTTCTTCAGCGGTCCACTGATAATTTGCTCAAAGTTTATCACAGAGCAGGAAATATCATGATGGGCAATAGAGCAGCAGGCCGCTGACGCACTGCTGGAGAACTGATAAACAATAACGGACAGTCTGACAGACAATCAACGGCTTGCCATGGGGCAAAGGTATTAGAAACTTTGCAATAGGATGCACATCCCACTATGACAACAGGAGGTAGTGGTTAACTTGCTGACATCTAAACAGATGATGCAGGGTTCCACTCCCATTATGGCTTGTTTTAGTCGAATTAATTATGGTGAGTTACCTATATGGGATATAACAGCATGCCAGAGTCCCTGTGCTATGAGCAGCTTGCCCCAAGAGAAAACACAAACATTTTGAGGAACCCAGTGATGGTGGATTGGTGGATGACTTCCAAACTGGACGTGCAAGTGCTTTAAAGGCATTTGAGTTTCATAAGACTTGATGGTTTCAGCTGGTTGAGCCAGTAGCAAGACAAAAGCATGTCCAACCTGCCAAACTGGACATTGCTGGAGGCATAACTGCTATAATGGGAACAATGTTTAAGTAGTGTAGTGTAAAGTATGAGCTTATGTAAAGGGATGGGGCAGTGTGATGCTTGTGATGGAGGGCACAATCACATGTTCCACTGGTGTATTGAAGAAAAAATGGAATGTATGAGACAAGTGGATTCATGAACAGAAAGCAGAGGAAAACAGAAAAGAAGAATAAAAATTCTCATTTGTCTAGCCTGAACCATTTTAAACTCTATCTTAGGTCCAAACAAGCTAAACCAGGGGTCAGCAACCCCTGGCACACATTCCATAGTAGACACCCAGAGGGATTGTCAGTAGAATGCTGGCAATGATGACCAACTAGTTCATGGGAGCATGGTTACTCCAAGGCTAGTATTTTGACTGATAAAGAAAATTTGCATCTTCTACTCATGTCATGGTAATGAAGCAGTCATCCTACAAAAACAAGCTTTGCATTCAGACCACATATAAATCAGAAGCAAACAACGAAACACCACTCAAGTGATGCACTGAGTAGCAGGACAAGATGTGCCAATGTTGCATCTGTATGACTCATGCTTGTATGATGAGTGACTCATAACAATAAATTCCCCAGCCTCTCTTTATATAACAATTAACACACTCGATTACATTCTCAGTGTATAATGATCATCTAACAACCAAACAAAGAATCAAATTGACACATGAATTAATAAAAAGGCCTTTGGGGCGCCCCAAAGACTAGCGGATGGCATTAATGACAGCAGATGTCATATTATACCCACACAATGTCAAAGGGGAAAAATGGATGAAAGGTTTTTCAGGTTTTTCATATCAGGTAAATGATTCAGAGATTTTCTTTGGCCAAAATAACACCTCTCCACACCAAGTTTCATGAAAATTGCCCTATTATTTTTGTATAGCCCTGCAGGCAAAAACAAAATAAAAAAATAAACAGAGACAGAAAAAAAGGCTCTTTTGGAGTCAATAAAAATCTACACCATTGGAAATAGACAGAAGTTTGGCCTGTGTTGCCCTCTAGTGGCAATATCTCATACATACTTTTACAATGGACACCGAGGTGAGGTCTCCACTTTGGTATTCAGACACCAGGTCGAACCGCCGCCGTTTTATGTTGAAAACACCCATGGTACCGTCACCACTGAAGAAACAGAGAAACAGATAGGTTTACACAGTATAGTATATATGGCATAGTTTTTCCACTTTTCAGATAGAGTTAGTGTTGTCAAATCATTTACAGTACACTTTGATAACCACAGATAGATTCATTCAGAACAGACTTATTTTTTGAGACTTTTACCTTGAGGTAAGCAGAATCTTCTTGGCGCTGTCTATGGCAATCTCACTGATAAAGTCCTCATGATGCTTCAGGTCCATGATGGCTTCGCCTTTCCTCATGTCCCAGACCTTCAGGGTGCCCTCATCATCACCCGTGGCCAGCACATTCTCATCCACCAACAACAGGGCATTGATGGGAACACTGGCATGGGGGCATAGATGAAGGACATATGGCTGCATTTATAACTGCTTTTCTGTCTAAATCTCTAAAGGCACCTCCAACTCTTGAGTACAATACCGGTACTTTAGTCAAATATGATAAGATAAGGATAAACAATTGGAGCATTTTTAGTAGGATTCCTAACATTTAGCTGTACTAAAACAACAAATCACATGCTTTGTATCTATTATGTGAAAGCGTTCCTTAAATGGGCATAAGTTCTGATACCTGTGAGCTTTGGGAATCCGTTTAATCAGCTTGCCTGCTTCCACATCCATGATGTGCACTGCTTTGTCTTTGGCCACACTGAATAAGTCTATAGCAGGGAGAACAAAATTATGAACAGCTTCATACAAAGCAGCATTAAAAAACACTTTGTAAGACTGCCAAGATGACAGACTAGATACCTCCACCAACACAAATTTGGATCACCACACTGAATACAGACCCCAGTGAATATGTGTAATAATGAATAATGAGGGACTACTTTAAGTATGACAGTAAGTAACTTACTACATCCATCATGAGAAAATGCAACCTTGCGGCAGGACTTCAGGTGATGGCCTGATGACCACAACTCTTTTGTCTCTCCTTCTGTGCAGGAGTAGGAATATCTATATGACACAATATGACACAAAATAATATTACACCAAGTGCAGAATCCTGAAAAGTCACTACACAAATGAAACATTAGCATTAATGCCTTCTAGTAAAGTTAATAATATAGTGAGATGTTAGTGTAACATGACGTCTAGGCCTAAATTCGAGAACTTGTTTAGGGCAAAATGTTATAAACACGTACTTACAAATAAATGTCGCCATCAATATCACCAGCTGCAATGATATCTTGTTTAGGATGGAATGCCAGCGTGTTTACGATGGCATCAAAAGAGATATCCTCTGGTGTCTCACGGATCTTAGGCTCTTTAGGACCTTCCTCTTCTTCCTCACCTCCCTCTTCATCACAAACAGTGCCCTTTTCCTCTTCATCGTCACTATTCGGTTTATGGGCTTCCTCAACAACATTCTGCAAAATTGACACCATCAAAAAAGTTACCCATGACTAACGTTAACGTTACTAACTTACTTACTTACAAACTGCCAACAGAAGAGAAACCACAATCTGTTAACGTTACGAGTTTACTAACGTTAAATCACTTCTAAAAAAAAAAAAAAAAAAAAAACATCACTCAGACAGATCAAGACTGACTTTGAGATCATCTGCTTGAAGACAGCAGTGGCTATGTTGACTGTAGGCTTATTTATTATGCGAGGTACCGTTAACGTTAAATAACGTTAAGTTGCCTTAGAAAACAGGCATCTGGCCAACGCAAGCTGGCAACTAAAACAGGCATGTGATCACTGCCCTAGGCTTCCTCTAAGGCAGTTTAACAAAATTGCAAGGTACAGGAACACATTTTGAACCACCAGATAATATATAAGTGATAAACTCTAGATTTACCTGTGCAGTTGCCATTCCCACTAGCCAGCGTGGTTGGGTAAACTACAGACATGTGAATGTGTATTTCCTCATTATTCCTTCGTCAAGCAAAACTAAAGTTATACACATATACTGCCCTCTACAGGCCTGGAATGGGATGGACAATTATCGAACAATCTACATAGATGAGCTTATTAAATATATCTACATAATAACTCTGCAGATGAATTTCATAGGTATTTCAAGTGACGATGTGATTCAAGTAGTATTTCAAATGACGATGTGATTCATTTCAGCGTTTCCTTTATGAGTCGTTTGAATTCATCCAACCTAAGAGTGGCGCTGTTGCATTTGGTGGGGCACAGACAGCTGGCTAGCCTCGAACATTAACGCGAGAATTTCAGCTCTTCTCTCTCTCTCCGGTTTCCTCCAAGATGGTGAGTGTCATGTCGAAAACTTCTATCAGCCGATTTCTGGAAAATCTAATGTCATCCAGTGTTACTATGCCCTATACCTTCAAGTGTCACTATCAAATAGATTATTTATCTTTAGTTTTTGTCTTACATCGTAATATTTCAGCATCATCTTTATGATAAAGCCGTTTTTTGAACCCTATCCCTGTCCAGCACTTCCCTGGGCGTTCGTGCTGTATATTTCTGTTGCAGTTCCTATTTGGTCTTTGTGTGGTTGATTATTTGGCACAGTGTTGTTTTATCACGACCTCCTTGGACTTTTGGTGTCTTAATTAGCACTGTCGACATGAGATTTATGGACTAAGTTAACAGCAAATAATGCCAACAGCTTAGCCTGTCGTTAGCAAAGTCCTTAGCAAATGCTGCTAACGCTAATTTATCAATGTGTGCCGAGGAACTCGGCAGGCAATGATGCTAGTGTGTTGCTGTCTAAATACTTAACTTACAATGGTCACTATTTCAGCCTACCAAGAAGACCAAGACTAGGAAGCTCCGTGGGCACGTCAGCCACGGACACGGTCGTATCGGTGAGTATAGTTGGTTGAACATACACCTTAGTTTAGTTAGCATTGCTGTAATCCGGCATATTTTGGTGGAGGACAACTTAAATCATGTGGTCTAACAATCACGTTCCCTTCTTATGCCAGGTAAACACAGAAAGCATCCTGGAGGTCGTGGTAATGCTGGTGGCATGCATCATCACAGAATCAACTTCGACAAATAGTGAGTAACTGATCTAACCAGAGTGCATTGCTTGTTGCTGCATTTCAGCACTTGGTGGCTACCTTGTCAAAGTTCTTGGTACTAAAAGTAACTCCCCCACTTTCTTAAATCCTAGCCATCCAGGATACTTTGGTAAGGTGGGCATGAGGCATTACCATCTTAAAAAGAACACCAAATTTTGCCCAACTGTCAACCTGGACAAGCTGTGGACGCTGGTGAGCGAACAGACTCGTGAGAACTACAGCAAGAAGCCTGAGGGCCCTGCTCCCATCATCGATGTGGTGCGCGCTGTAAGTATCTGAACAGTAGCTACATCAGGCAACCACATACCTACTGATGCGTCAGTCACAGCACTGGCCAGTGTTCATGATATTACAGAACTGTCTTAACACTGTTTTGTGTTGGAAGTCCTATTGGAATTGCACCTGGAAGAGTGCTGTGTTGTCTCTTGGATTTTTCAGGAAGTTGAGAAGCTAGTTTGACTTTTGAGCTGTTGCTTATGTCAGTAGTAGGAATTGAGAATTGCGTGCTCTTGTCCATGATGCTGGATACTCTTGAGCTGACCATGCGAAGTGGAGATCTGCTATTTTCATGGCTGTTCATCTCGAGATAGAACAGTGTTAAAAAAAAAAAAATCTGCCTAACTTAAGATGAGCAGGTGTATACTTGCTGTAGGTGATGCGTTGAATCAGTCACCCTACCTTGAAATAACTAATATATTATGTACGACTAGATGTATTAATATGTCTGGAGAATGTTTAGGATCAGTGTCAGTAGTGGTCTTCAGTTGGAGAAACATGACTGGCTTTGTGTACTATTATTTTTCCACACCTTGTGGTCTTGTGCCATTGTTAAAGATGCAAGTATCTAATGTAAGGATCTAATGTACAACACTTCATGGGTACGTCTGGTATTTTCCGACTATTGGCAGAGATCAATTCCATCCCGCGCTAAAAAGCAACCAGGATTGGGAGTTGAGACAGACAACGTTGGGTTTCTGTTGTAGCGTAGCTTACTTCATGACCAAGCTGGTCCATGATGTTAGCAATTGGGTGAAATCAGATTTAATCTTTTCAAGCTTCTACAGTTAACACCTCCAGCTTCCAATCGTTCGTCAATGGTGAGATGCCAGACTCTTGAACGAAGCTAAAGCGTAGACCAAGGGGAGGGCCAATGTCAGGCCAACAAATTCTGTGTTGCATTAAGATTTTAGCCTAAAGAAGAAATCCAGTGTGAATCAGTCAGTAGCCCTATTCCTAGGAATAGAATGAGAGAATTTGATGCTACATAAACCGAATAACAAACTGATTGCTAATGCTGACTGAATGGGGCATAATGAAGCGATAACGAAAAGTTAGTTATGCCCCATTCACTTAGCCTTACATGCTGGTTCAGTTCTCGGTCTATGTTGTATCAAATTTTCTCATTTTTCCTACAAAACTGCACTTTGTGTGTTTGAACAACAGGGCTATGGATTGATCTACACTGGATTCTCCTTGAGAATCCATGAAATCACACGTAGATGTGCAGAATAGCATAGCTTGATTATTTTCAGTCACTTAAGGTATTCATCAACTCTTAATAATTTGATAAGTGAAATATTTGTGCTGTGGAGGCCAAGATGCTGGCACAAACTGTGAGGCAGCATGGTTGTCAGTCTATTAGTTCACGATTACCGGTATAGTCCCAAAGTTGACTCTCCCAGATAACGAAGACCAACAAACAACCCTGCTTACTGATTGCAATGCTATGTATTGTCAGTTTGAATGTAGCACCTAATTTGAACTGTTTATGTAACACTTAAAAGTGTAATTTGAGTTGTCCTTTGTATTTTGTTGAGGTTTCATTAAATGCTAATGGTTGGTCTTTCTGTGTCTGCAGGGCTACTTCAAAGTCCTGGGCAAGGGCAAGCTGCCCAAGCAGCCAGTCATCGTGAAGGCAAAGTTCTTCAGCCGCAGGGCTGAGGAGAAGATCAAAGAAGTGGGGGGCGCTTGTGTTCTGTGTGCATAAGTACCTGCTGCCTTTGTTTTTCAAGAATAAAAAATGTTTAAAAAAGAACCCTACTGCTTGTGTGTTGTGACTTGTAGGGTTTTGCATGGTTGTCCTGAGTGCATCTTTCAAAAAAAAAAGGGCACATCAAGAAATAATTGTACCGGTAGTTAACAAGTTTAAGCTGTGGTCTGCTGGTTGGGGCTTTTGACTTGCTGCTTCAATTCCTCACCTGTGTACCATGGTTGAAGTTCTTTGAGCAAGTGCAGTCCTTGTAATTGCTGTGTACTTCATGCACTCACTGTGCTGTGTATTGTACCAATTCCAATGGAGTTCAAAGCAGACACCAAAAGAGTTGATTAACTATAAAATGGTATAGCATTATGCTGCATATTGCAGGTGCCCCATAGATGGTGCAACACACTACTGCTACCTCCAATTAGCTAGCTACAGGTGCTGTGCTTGACTGGCACAAAGTTTGAGGCCCACACTATAGTCAATACTATGTGTACGCAAGAAGATGACTTCTTTTTCATGAATTGCATGCCCACACAGCTTTCTGTGGAGAACCTTTGACATGGCAAATGAATGTATTTGTATGATCATAGTTACATTGTACTGTGCAAGTTATGCAGATTTAACAAAATTTGAGCTGTGTCCAGTTTGAATTGTGAGCCATCTAGTAGCAATTATTTTGTTGTACATTCATGTCATACAGTACATCAATATTTTAGTCCTGTGCCTTTTGGCAGAACACACACTATTGTCTATTTTTTCAGTTTTTGTCTCCTGCAAAGATGGCTTGGAAGTTTTCAGTTGTCACATTTCTGAGTCGAAAGGCCTGGCTGTGTTATTTAGAACTGCTTTTATTGATTAGGCAAAATGCTTCATGATGTTTCCTTAGTGTAACAGAAACAAGTCAAATATGCTAGCACATTTTTTTTTTATTGGTAAAAAAAGAATAGCTTTCACTGCCTCAGCAAAATGAGAATTCTTTTCATGCATTGCATTGTGTGGCGTTTAGGTAATACTGTCAAGACATTCACTGTCCCTGATTCCATTCAAACCCTTGGTTAAGAGAGCACCGTGGTTGAGTCTGTAAATTGCCATATATTTAAAGGGAATAGACATTTGGAATGCAGTTCTTTGGCTGTTTCTTCCAAAGTGAAGTGAAAGAAGTGAAAATATTGATTGATTATTTACAGTTCCAAATCTCTACAGGCATAATGAATACTGGGTATTTTCCCCAGATAAATCTTCTGAGTCCATAGTTGATCTTGCTTCTTGGTGTCAGTTCTTTTTCTGGAGGAACTTAATTTTATTTCCTGTGGGTTAAAACAAATGAAGATCAGTGAATATAATTAATAGCTTCTGCAAACAGGCCGATATTGAGATTGTGTGGAAGGTTGTTAGTATGGGAGGAATACATTGACTTTGAGGTAAGGGGTTGTCACCTACTATAGCTAGTTTACCACGGTATTTTACATTTTTACAAAAGCATGAAATCTATATCTCTTAAAAAAAAACATCTTTAGGCTTCAATGTGTAGTTCACTGGGAGGATTTTGTAACTCACCCAATCCTCTAAAAAATTTGTTGACTCCTCCTTGCTCTGTCTCGGGGAGTTCATCAAGATACTGTTCCACTCGTACCTCAAACAGACCTGCAGACAAATCAAAGCGTGGGAATCAGCCCTAAAGAATACCACTGAATTTGAAACAATGCTTAACTTCAAAACTGCAGTCAGTCCAATGGTGATACCCAGCCTTTACATGTTTTATCTCCACTAGGGGGCAGTCACACACCACAACATTCAGAGCCGTCTATAGATATATACGGCTCTGACAACATTCATAGCCATATTCTCACGTTTTCAAGTGTACACAGGCTGTTATGCACACTCTACTATAGGATTCTGGTGCACAATACACTATATAAGCAGGAAGTAAACAAAACTACACCACAAACTATTCAAAATGTTTTGAATAATTTGTGGTGTAGTTAAGTAGTTCACCAGTAACCAACTGTGAATCCGGTCATCTCAACATTAGTTATACAGTTGGACATTTCCATGAAATCTGTCAAGATGGATAGCAGTCAAGCTGGTTTTAATAAGCCTGGAGTATTTAAGGCTTCATGCCTGTCTGCCCAGAGACAGACCAAGGTCAAAGGTCATAGGTCACACAGGTGTCTCACCTTTGGCACGGCTGGTGCGAAGCTCCTGGTCCTGGATGAAGCCATGGAACATCTGCGACTCCATGAAGACGCCCAGGAAACGGCGCACACTGCGTGAGGCCACGGCCTTGCGGAAGGCGTCACGCTGGAAGAGACGCTCGCCACCAGCTGTGTGGGTCATGAAGAGTGGGAAGTGGCCCACCGTCTCCAGGAAGAACCGTATGAACGCCTCGGACACCACATTGTTCAGGGAGTGACTGTCTGCAGGGCAGAGCATCAACTTTTGACAATAGTTTCAAACTTTGTAAGATTTAAATCAGTTTCTATGATTGAGTAATTTTTCATCAAAATAGTCTGATGACGAGCATTACTTCAAAACACCACTTAAACTGAGCCATGTGTGAGACATCAGTTGTTTTTTTTTTGTCATCTATTTAGTTATTTTCTCTCAAGTTGTCCAGTGTGTAATCATGAAAACATCTTTTCATCATTTTTTTCAATCAAAATCCTGGAGATGGAACAATCACTGACATCTGATTCTGTGGTTGAAATTAAATATTCTATATAATTTCTCATCCCAGTCTGAAAACAGTCAGAGCTTAGTACTCTCAGTAGGAGGTCTGAAGATGAAACAAGTGACTGACTGCTCCTCATTCCACGTGGTTAGATGTTTTCACCGCACCAAAACGAGTTCATGCGTCATGTGTAATTGGGGTCTGATGAGCAATGTTGTTTCTGTGTGTCGTCACGGTTGTCTTACCGTCCTCGGACTCGCTGTCAGAATCCTGGCCAATGAGGTCATCCCTCTGCTCTAGAGCCTGCTCCAGGGCAGCTTGGAGTTTCCTTGGCAACAGGGTTGCTTCGTCATCTATCTAATGAAAACCACAGTAAAGGAGCAAAAACGGTTACCATGGTTTTCCCCCGAAACAGTGTTTTGGGATAACTGAGTGCAAACTATTTCCAGAGATGGAAGTCTTTCTGAGCAGTGTTTCCCATGAAGAATTTGGGAAAATTACGTCCAATAAAAATTCTATTTATCTAAGAAGGGAACATCAGATATGCTGAAGTTTCGAAGGACTAGTAGTATACAGTAAAATATGTGACGGAACATGCATTATCTTTGCAATCTTTACCTGTCTAATAAATCTGTCTGATCGAAGGTCCACCATCAAAGTCTGTAATTAAACACAGAAGATGGCAAATCACACATTTCGAACATTCACACATGGAGTGGATTATAAGTATTACAGTTCTTTCAATTACAATGAAAAACCCATAATGCACCGTTGTGGATTCACAGCCATGACATTTCAACGACACCAAAGAAAACAAAGACAAAGGATGACATATCAGACTCTGGATGACAGATATCAGAGTGAAATGGCATCCAGTGTACTACATGCACAAAGAGCCAGTGCTCACTGGCTGTGAAAGCACATACCCAAGGCATTAGCGAAGGGCTCAACTCGAAGGGCTCGTTTAACAGTGAATGGCATGCAGAGACAGCCACACATCCTAACAGCTGTGAGCTGTGGCGTTGAAAGCCACAGAATATCCCCCCCACCCCCCCCTTAGGACAGGACGCCACGCAAATTTGTTTATTGGGGTCCACAAGTGAGCAGTTCAACAACCTCACGAGGCACTTTGTTTCTGCTGCACATAAAATTAATTTCCGGAACAAACGCTCTCCGGGATGTGCTGGAACACTGCCCGCCTCTAGCTTATTTTGGAAGTTGTGCTGTTTTCCCAAACGGCTTTAGACTCCCCCCCCTCTCTTCTCCCCAAAACACACACATATCCCTCCATCCTGGAGGGAAGAGGGAGGTATGTTGGACGACGGGAGGGTGGGGGGGTCTTGCCGGTGCCGGCCCTCAGTGTCCCTCCCTGGGGTGCTGTAGTTCACAGCTACTCTCAGAGGCCAACCTGACCATCTGCCAACCTCTGGAGCAAACTCTGGATCTCACACACACACACACACACACACACACACACACACACACACACACACACACAGCACAGCACACACACACACACACACACACACACACACACACACACACACACACACACAGCACAGCACAGCCCACTAGCTTACACAACAGACGTTACACAACTGTACTGCACTCTAATACACTGGATTGAGCATCATGCTGGCAATGCTATCAGCAGGCCAGGGGAATGGGAAGCAAAGAGGAATGCATGAGAATGGAGACAGATATGCATATGGACAAAACAGTGGGTGGGTGCATGCACAAATATGTGAATGTCTACAGTATCAACATACTAACTACACGCACAAATAACACCCGTAAAAAAAATACATGTTGAAACTTGCAGTTTTAAAAGACTCACTCATGGACACACACATACACTCACACACACACTGCACTGCTCAACACACACACATACACTCACACACACACACACACACACACACACACACCGACCTCCTCAAGGGGCATCTCTTTGAGGCGTGGCAGGGAGCTGGAGAGTAGGCCCACTAGGAAGGGCGTGGGGCAGCACACCATGTCCAGCATGGAGGCAGGCAGCACCGGGATGAAGGTGTGCTGCCAGGAGAAGGGGTACAAGAGCGCCACCACCGCATGGGCACAACTCGACAGGGTACTGCAGGAGCGGCAGAGAAGGAAGAGTGGTGGAACCAAAAGGTCATCAATGTCAATGGAATCATGCCTGGTCAGGGTCAGATCTAAGAAAGTTTTGGTGACTACCTGTACCAGAATCAGCTGGTGAAAGTAAAAGTCAGTGTCACTGTAGCGCTTGGCAATAACTGTCCCCTAAAATTGGTTACCGGTATATAAATAGCTTATAACACCAATAAGTAGTTAATCAACTGTGAATAGATAACAGTTAAAAGTTAAAACAGTAATTTCACAGAATAGTTCATTAGATAGTTAACAGTTAATTATAGTTATGACTACATGATAAAACAGAACTGAAACCAGGATTTTGCACTCCAGTATTTTGAAACCAGGATTTTGTACTCCAGTAAAATACCTCAAGGACTTCTGAAACACTGACAGTCTAGAATATGTGCTCACAATGTCTGTTATGTTGTCTGTTATTACAGTATGTTACTGATATACTATTCATGCCTGATATCTTTGCACTTTATGTCTTAGTGAGTTGTGTTGTCCTATATACAGTTATACTTCTTTGTTGTATGTCTTAATTTTAACTTGTTGCACATTTGGAGTCCTGAGAGACGCAATTTCAGTCTGCTTGTAATGTACTGTTGCAGTGCTTGATTGACAATAAAGTTCGCTTTGACTTCTAACACAAATTAACTTCTTACCGATGTTAATAAGCTATTTATAGAGGTTAGAGGTTATTATATAGTGCTACCAGTGTCACCAGCTGGTGGTAATAAGGACTGAGAACAGAAGGGAGCATTTTGGGTGAATGCTTTCCTGCCCAATCAGAGCCCGGTGCAAGAGTTGAAATTTATTTGCTAGTGAACGTGTGTAACCTGCCAGAGAATAAAAAGAAAGAAAGAAAAGTGAGTGGAGTGGACATATCTCATGAACACAGCAAAACAAAATACTGGCAGAGCAGAGAATGCAATATGCATGATGGTGGTAACAATAGTTTCAGGTCAGATCCGAGCTGGACATACGCCATGTGAGGAATGTGTGCTTCACTGGACAGATGAGTATCCCACATTGCATAGCTAAGTGCTATTAGCATATGGGAAAGGCTAGTCCTTCCAGGATTGCAATTTCGATTGTGGGTTGCAATTTCAGTCAAAGAATTTCCACATTGGGCCTACAGTATATCAGTGATTGATTCTAATTCAAAATCCCTACCATTTAAACCACAAATTTTGACATTTCCCAGTGTACATTCAGTTACTTTTGGCTACGTCAATCAAAACAAAGACTATTTCAAATGCCCGATGGTAACGATTAACAGTAGACATCAGCATCGCATCGTCTCATGATTTTTACATGGACAGCTGTCCCTAGTCTTCCTCGCTGTGCTTGGAGCCAGAGATGAAGACAGGACTGTCAGAATGAAAAGGCCCCTTGCGGTGTGAAGGCCCTGTGGACCACTGCTTCAGACACTGAGGTGAAATATCTCTCTGTCTCTGACTGAGCAAACATCTGTGCAAGCTCAGCAGTATGTATCTCATTTGGATTTCTCTTTCCTGAGCGATGATGAGGAAATCTCTTATGCATTCTGATCTGTCTGTCTGCCTTTCTTCATACCGTTGAGAGGCCCTGATATGATTATACAGTATAATGACGAGATCTATGCCAATCTCTGCTAAATACCATGTGGGGCTGTGATATTTGTTCAGTGTCATTTATACCGAGATTATGCTGTTATTAGGTCTGTACGGGGGAAACCTGCGCTGAGGGAATGACTCCAGCAGTTTAATAGTTTAACAGTTGGATGTTTGGAGAAAGAGTGACATCATGATTTACTTGATCATCTTGGGCAAATAAAGGGCAATTAACTTTCAGTCCATTTGATATGCATCTGTGTGACAAGTCAAGATGGATTATTAGGCTGGCCGTGTCAAAGATTGAGTAGTCAGAAAGTGTTAGTAATAACATTGCATATTTCCAGAACTTTCTTACGTTCAACTCAGCCTTATTTACATAGCGTCATCATTCAAGGCACTTTAAAAGCAGAAAGTGTTTTGCTCACTTAAGGTCAGCTATGCTCACACCGTCAATACACCGTAAATTGTTGTAAACTGGAGGTAACTAACAGCATCTCTATGAAGAATCTGTTTTGGATCTGGGCCTGTTCTGGCTCCCAACTGGGTCGCCTCTGATTTGGTTCTAAAGGCCTCCAAACATCGGTTCCGACAGCATTGCAGAGCACTTTCGAATTTGACAATTTCGCTTGCCCCCGCAGCAGAATGCTACAAGCAACAGAAATCAATGGATGTTAATGAACTGAATGATCTCCTCCAAAATAGACTTCAATCATAATCAAGAGGTGGTGGCGCCACAGTTTGTTGCTGGTGTGCAGAGTTGTATTGAAAACAATGGAACGGAATTTTGGAAATGCAGTGTTCCACACTTGGGGTCTCCCTCACAGGCCTTGGGGTTTCTCACCTGAGTTTGTCAGCAACAAACACAACCCTGCGCTCCAGCAGCAGCGAGGCGAAGATGCGTACGATCTGAGGCACACTCAGGCAGCTGAACAGACTCCGCAGATCCACGTGCTCCAGACGACAATCTGCCGGACGCTGGAGTTCCATCACCTGGGGCAGACACACACACACACACACACACACACACACACACACACACACACACACACACACACACACACACACACACACACACACATACACACACATAACCAGCAAATATAACTATGTATTACAAATGTGAATGCCTGTGGTTTGTGTGTGTGTGTGTGTGTGTGTGTGTGTGTGTGTGTGTGTGTGTGTGTGTGTGTGTTGTGTTGTGTTGTGTGTGTGATTGTAAGTGGAAGCATGTGTGAGCATAATATAACTGGGGTGAGAGTGTGGGTGTATGTGTGGTTTGTGTGGGGAATATGGGGCAGGGCTAGGGGACCATGAAGGGAGCTTGTCATTGGCTGTGGCTCAGTGTATTCAACTCAAGTCTTTTAAGTGCAGAGTGTGGGCAGAAGCCGCAGCCACTCTCCCATGGTCTTGGGGGGGTGTGGGGGGGCAGGAGTGAGAGCTTGGCCTTGGTTGAGTTTGTCAGTTCATTTGTTACTCCAGTTGCTGTCTACATAAACAACATATTGTGACTGCTAATTCAGCCACCACACATTTTACTCCTAGTCAGGCAGATTTGCTCAAAGCGTCGGGAATCAAATGGATGTCCCTAATAAATACATACACTGAATGTCTCACTGAATGTGCCGCCCACCCGCCCACTCCAACCAACCAACCCTCAACTTAATTTCACTGCATTTCTTACAGTAACTATATGCATGTGACAAATAAACTTTCTTGAATCCTTGAATCTGAAAAAGAATTAGTACTTTGAGGAGTCCTTCTCTTCACCACGCTTTTGCAAGTAAACGTAAACATAATACGTCAGTGAACTTGGTTTTGGGGGGGTTGGGTGGAGGGACTGCAGATCTATTTCACTTTACGCTATCACAGGGGAATGTGTGTTTAAATTACTAATAGGAAAATTTAAGAATAACTGGGTCAGTTGTTGATTCATTTGTGGATTTATACTACAAATAAACGCAAGTTCCAGGGTTCTTCCAGCCGCTTACCTCATTTCCTGTTCCAGGCAGGAAGGTCTTGACTCGGATGGTCCTGCCAGGGGCTGGGAATGGCGACTCGATCAGACTCCTCATGAAGGGGTAGACCAGCGCAGCAGAGATCTCCCTGCGCCTCTCCACCTCATCTAAGATCTGAACGATGGCAAGATGCAACAAGATGACACCAAGCAACAACATGACACCATGGCATCATTTAATTAACCGTTTTCATCACATCACCATCTTGTTATGACATTTATCATCATCAGGACCATCGAAATCATAACCTACTTCATTACCACTGTGTTATCATAATAATAGACAACAATTTTGTCTCATCTGCTCCTCTTCCTCCCTTTCATCATAGGCATCATTGTATCTGCCATAAGTATTCATTACTTGAGCTGATCCACACCTGCCCTCAAATAGGCCTTTATCACAGCAGCCAATGTGGTGCTGTCGTACATCCTGTAGGCAGGGAAAACAGGTGTTCCTAAAGACATTAACGAGGCCTCTGGTCAAAGTAAGAACCTAATTGGTAACACCTGTGCTTACACAGGATCAGGAAGTGAAACAGCCCTACATGTACTTCGGTCCATAATAGCCTATTGGTGGCTCCATTCAATAGGCAAAACCTCCAATCTGTGTTCTAAAATCAACAATTCTGATGCTAGATATTGTCAGCCCGCCTTCCTCAAAAAAAGCCTAAGGTGAATTTCTCTCTTGTTTTGTTACCAAAGATCACATACTCCAGATTGCGTACTTTCACTGCTCTGAGGGGAACAACATGGCCTGCTGACTCCTCAAATAAGCAGTGCTCTGAAATCTCTTCAGATGCTTTCAGATATCCTAGGGTATTAAGTTGTTAGTAAACACAAAGAGCGCTTATCATAAACTGACTAAGAACAACTGTGCTCTCCCCAGCGCAGTCAGGACTGTTGAAATAAACCTATTATACTGTTTGAATGTCAACAAGTTTAAGGAAAACAATCTGTTCTGTAAATTTAGGATTCTTGAGAACCAGTGATGTATGACCTGAATTTACGTATACAGATTTAAGGGGCCAAGAATCTATAAAAAGGTACCTTGCCATACATCAGACATACTCTGGCCGGTAAGATAAATATGCTGCGTCTAAAGTCTAAACTCTGGTCTGGAGGTGCTTCTCCCTCTCCCCCTCTCGTATGTAAACACATTCCCAGGGTAGAGAGGGGAGTGGGAAAGTCCCGTTCGGCCAGCCGGAGCGGAGAAAGCCTGATCTGATCCAGGGCCCATCATTCCCACTCGCTCTCTGTCATTCCCGCAGTGGTCAGAGCAAAGCGGAGCAGGAATATTGATTCCACATGTGCGGGGGTGGGATGGGTGGTGGTGCTGGAGTGTGCGGGTGTGTGTGTGTGTGTGTGTGTACTGTATGTGTCTGTCTATGTGTGTGTTGTGGGGAGGGGGAATGGGTGGGGGTGGTCACCTTGGAGAAGAGATCAAAACATCCCAGACGACTGATCACACAGTAGACTTCAGGCAGGCGTGGAGCCGAACCACTGGGCTAGGGAGAGAGTGATGGAGAAAGAGAGAGAAGGAAAGAGACAGAGACAGAAAGAGGAAGTGAGGACAGTTACAGTTACAGAGTGCAGGGACACAGAAATAGCTCAAAGGGGATGATTACACATGAACATACAGTACAGTAGTTATTCTCTCTTTCCAATTCACAAAACACTCCCTTGTTCTTATTATCTCTCTCTCTCTCTCTCTCTCTCTCTCTCTCTCTCTCTCTCTCTGTGCTGTATGTCTCTCTTGGCACACGCACACACTGAAACACACAAACATACACACGCACACACGCACACACACACACACACATATACATGCACACAGATGCACACACACACACACACACACACACACACATATACACATGCATACACATGCACATGCACACACACACACACACACACACACACACACACACACACACACACACACACACATGCACACAGATGCACAAACATACAGTACATATCAGTTCCATTCCCTAAAAGCGGATGCTTGCAATAAACAGCAGTCAGAGACGTTTGATAAAAGGAGATGAATGACTATGGAGCAGATAGTCTCTGTTTTCCTTTAGGCCTTCTGGGATGAGGCTCCCTCTCTGGCGCTATCACTAAAACAATATCCCTCCTGTGTAATCATGTGACCGCATCCGCTGTCGCCACCCACATATTTGGGCTTTGCGAGAAAAAGCATACATCAAGCCACAGAAATAAACACGTCTGTCCAATCCCGTGTGAGGGATGAGAAACGAGAGAGAGAGCAGACGCACGACCGACCACTCACCAGCAGACGTCTGCAGTAGCCGAAGCGCCTGCCGCCGTCCTCGCCCGTCAACATGAAGGAGAAGCTCTCACTTAGAGGAACATAAACACACATGAATCATGTACAGTAACAGAGGATACTTTACCATAGGCTATCCTACACAGAATTTACAAATGTAACCATATGTGTACCGAATGTATCAGTGATCATGAATCATGATTGAGCAATTGATAAAATAATTGATAACATAGCCTCCATTGTTTTTATTTAAAATATCTATAAATAGTTTTCAATAAATACTGTGTGGATGACAGATACTAATCTCCTTCCACATGTATTTTCTACTTGTTTCTGTTCTCTTTTTCTAACAGTAGGCTTGTATGTTCATCAAACCTTATCCACCAATCCATTTCATGCTCTTGCCTTATCTGCCATGATAGTCATACCTTCCTCACTGGTCATATTTGGGATGACTGATCATACCTGTAGTATCTGTCACATACCTGATAAACTGTCATCGCACCTTTCTATATCACACCAGCTCCCGTAATCATAACCAGGGCTGGTCATATCTGCCATACAGGCCTGGCCTACAGTACTCACTGGTCAACTGCTCACTGGTGTATGTCTGCTCCACTGTAGTGCTGGTCCTACCTGCTGTACTGGGAGACGGGGCACCAATCCTTAGCATCTGGGAAACAGAACTGGGGTATGGCTTTGAGTCGTTGCTCTGCCTCTCTCATCTGTTTGGTTGGACGATCCAGCTGTGGAGCATCATGGGTATTTTACAGCACAGAACTCTATCTCTCCTAATAGGGCTTTCTCTCGCCTCTCTCCCAAACCTCTCATGCATTCTCATCACCTCTGTTTATTTCAGAGTTTTCAGTATTATATTTTTAAAGGCACATATTATGTTTTTTCCAAGCTAACTTTTCTAGCTCTATTGTTCAGAACAGGCTGTTTCTCATGGGGGCGTGCACCAGGTAACTAGACACCTGCAGCCAACACATTGAGTATTTCCCCTGTAGCCTATGACAGGCCATCCCTAATTAGTCAATTGATCATTTTCACTGTTCTCAGCTGCAAAGTGCCTGTCAACTTCTCTCTCTCTCTCTTTTTTGCAATTATCCATTCTCATTGCCCTCAGCTGCTTACGTGGCTGCCAATGTTGTGGGACCCCACACACCTTACCCTGTGACATACGTAGTTAGGACAATTCTATGCACATGTGGCGTTTTCAAGACGACGTAACGTTACAAAACGTTTACGTCACCCATAGGGATGAATGGGAACTGTTACGTTATGTTACAAAACGTTACGCTCGGTGAATTTGCCAATGGTTTAAGCACACAGCAGCTGAACAGTTAGTAACACGGTAATTTGTCTATTTTAACAATTGAGGCTTTTCATCCAACTTAAAGTGTGTGTAGAGGCAGTATAGAGCCAAGAAACACATTCAAAGGCCACAAAAAGTGATTTTTCATAATATGGGACCTTTAATAAATAAATGTGCACTATTCAGTATTGTTAAGCTATTGTTTTATTAACTGCTTTATTACCATTATAATCAGCATTAACAATTATTAATTAATTTAGCCAGTTATGCTTTATTATTTATTCTTGATAGTCCCTTCATTTAACCGCCTTTTACTGTGAAAGGTTCCAAAAAATGCCGACGCGTCCAGTCATAATGTATATATCTTATGGTGTGGCTGTACATGTATATGTGAGGCAATGTTGTGTACAGTACCTTGGGGAACTGGTATGAGACCTCAGGACTGTAGGAGGTCTTGCCAGGTCTCTTTTTTAGGGAAACAACCAGGAAATGTTCAAAGAGCTCCCTCCTCTCCTGCCACTGTAGCAGCTGCAGCTCCAGTGTGCGATAGCTGGGGGATCGCCGCAGCAGAGACTGCAACCGCAACAACCTCTGGATGTGCACTGCAGAAAGAGAGAGAGAAACAGAAAAACAGACAGAGGAAGAGAGAGAGAGACCGACAGAAAGAGAGAGGGAGGGAGAGACAGAGAAAGAAAAGCAAATTAGGCAGTAGATAAAGGCAAATGTGGGGATAGAGAGAAAGAGTGCGAGAGAGAGAGAGAGAGAGAGAGAGAGAGAGAGAGAGAGAGAGAGAGAGAGAGAGAGAGAGTTTGAAGGAGAGAGACAGGGAAAGAAAATAAGGAGACAGATAAATATACTGTATCTTATAGCATGGAATTCATGAGCACAACAATAGATTTCACTCAGCAGTGGCAGAGCTGGCTTGGACATTACATGGAGAGCGGAGGAGAGTGAAGCTGGGGAATGGAGAGAGACAGAGTGAGAGAGAAAAAGGGAGAGTGAGGGAGGGAGGGAGTGATGGAAACAGAGCAGCAAGGCTCCAACAGAGTAATACAGCCAGGCTGAGTCAGAAAGAGAGATGGAGACAAAGAGAAAGATGGAGAGAGAGAGAGAGAACGAGAGAGGGAAGGGGCAAATGAACGGCAAAGAAAGGCTTCCACATCTCCCTGGAAAAGAACCCAATAATTTATAAACATTTTTTGTGCACTCACAGTTTAGTTTGGTTTTTGTTCATTTGCATGGGATCATTTTGTTTTTCTTTCATTTTGATTATTTTTCATTCTTATCACACAATGTGTGTGTGGACAAGTCTGTTTCTTTGTTCTGTCTGTCTCCTACTCTGTACTTTGGCAATGGTGTACAAAATTATGGTCAACCCAATAAAGACAGACAGAGCGTGAGAGAAAGCGGGAATGGAGAAAGAAGGGAGAGAGAGAGAGAGAGAACAGACAGAAAGAGGGAGAAAGAGAGAGTGATGGAGAGGAAGAGAGAGAGAGAGAGAAAGAGAGAGAGAGAGAGAGAGAGAGAGAGAGAGAGAGAGAGAGAGAGAGAGAGAGAGAGAGAGAGAGAGAAAAGTTGATTTGAAGGGCAAAGGAGGGTAGATGAGAAGTTTCATACAAACTGCTTTAACTACTGCCCACACCATACAGGGATTTAAAGTTTTTCATTTTTATTGAATGACATGATTTCATAAGCCCAGAGCGCATGATTTCTCACCATTAAAGCGGTCATCTGAGTCACTCTCACTCCCGCTGTTATCTTCTGTAAACTCAGACAGAAAAAAAGACATATAATCAATAGACTAAAAGACACTGAGGCTGGTATTCTCCCAGGTGTTTAAGTCCAGAAAAGTGCTTAGTGCAGGCTGAAAGACATGGAACTAAGCACTTTATTGGACTTAAGCACCTTGGAGAATACCGCCCTAAAAGCCAAGCACTGAGCCACGGTCAAATGGTTCCATCAGTGAAAATATTCTTCACTCAATCCATCCAGACATTTTCCACATCCAGAGGGATGATGACCAAGCGAGGCTTCTCCCTTCCCCATACCTCTGACAGAGGAGATCTCCGTGTTGGACGAGGAGAGCCTCTTCAGTCTCCTCTTGCCTCTCTTGCTGCGGTAGATGGAGTTGATCCTCTGAACCAGCTGTGCATACAGAAAGATGGACAGAGAAGAAGAATAAGTATGTGTTTAGAGAGAGAGAGAGAGAGAGAGAGAGAGAGAGAGAGAGAGAGAGAGAGAGAGAGAGAGAAGGATGGGAAAGAGAATGACAGAGCGAAAGAGAGTAAAAAGTGGAGAAAAAATGAGAGTGAGAAAGAGTGAGCCGGCAGAGAGAATAATAAGTGTGTGTATAGGCCTATGTGTATGTGTTTGTGTGTGTGTGTGGGGGGGGGGGGGGCAAGAGGGAGTAAAAGTGGGGAGAGATGGAGAGAGAGAAGGTGAAAGACAAAGACAAATTCTCTCATGTTCGAGACAGCAGGAGCGAGAGAAGGGAAAAGAAACAGGAAGAGGGAAAAGTGAGAAGTAGTGAGATAGGGTTGAGTGAGATAGAGAGAGGGGAAGGTGATAAAAGGGTAAAAGTGGGAACTAAACTGAGAGAATAAAAGAGTGAAATACTTGTGTGTGGGTAACTGGGTAACTGTGTGTGTGTGTGTGTGTGTGTGTGTGTGTGTGTGTGTGTGTGTGTGTGTGAGGGTGGGTGCATATATGTATGTACTGTATGTACATGTGATAAGCCAAAGAGAGAGAGAGAGAGAGAGAGAGAGAGAGAGAGAGAGAGAGAGAGAGAGAAAGAAAGAGAAAAAGAGAGAGAGAAAGTAAAGAAGAGGGGGAGTAAACGACAGCTGTTCAGACTCTGGGTCCCCGCTAGAAAAAGTATCAGCTCTTTTCATCCCAAACCACTAATGTGCCATAGCGGAGGCTGGTCCCATGGCACCTCGGCCTGTTTTCCATCTCGCCTCCCTCCATTACACCTTCTCCAATACTCACAGCGCACCCATTACACACAACACAAAACACACACAGCCCTCGAGAAAAGAGAAAAGAGACCTCGCTTTCCCTCCCTCCCTCCCTCCCTCACTCAGGACAAAAGAGTGTGAGGAAAGAACAAACTTCCAGCCCGAGTCGAGTCCCTTCGGGCTTGATCTGGATCCAAGAGGTGTGGAAATGAAATGAGGATATATGCCCCGGATTGCAGCGTCTCACTTTTAATGCTGAAATATGGCAAAGATAAATAAAACATCCAGTGGAAAATTTATGAGTACAACAATGAGTGTCTCGGGGGAGGCAACGCTGGCTTGGACCCCACACACATACTTTAGACACACACACACATACACACACACACACACACACACACACACACACACACACACACACACACACACACACACACACTCACACACACACAGAGAGAGACACACACACACACACACACACACACACACACACACACACACACACACACACACACACACTTTGATAAGGAGAAAGTGAAGACAGGGCGAGGAGAGAAGAAAGTAAAAAGAGAAAACAGACCGACATTGCAAAAGAAGAGGTAGAAGAACGAGAGAAGAGTAAGAACGAGAGAAGAGAAGTGTGAGAAAACGAGGGCGGGCGACAGAAAGGAAAGAGAGAGGGGGATGGTGAAAGATGCAGAAAAGGAAAAAAAAAGATAGAGAGGGAAAGACAAAGAGTTATGCAGAACAAAAAAGCAAGAAAGGGAAAGTGGTGTGGATGGACAGAGTAAGGAAGAGAAAAGAAGGAATAGAGAGAATACGAGAAAGACAAAGAGAGGGGTGACTGCGAGAGTTTTGGTTAAGCCAGCAGGGTCAGAGCTCAGCAGGGACTCTGGGGGGATTCTTGAAATCTTGGCAGACTCTCCGATTCAGCAGACAGTCAGGTGACTCTGCTCCCCCTCTCTCTCCTTCTCCAGCTGCAAGCGTGAGGGGAAACTAACCGCTCACTGCCCCTCCACCTCCATGCACCCACCCACACCCCCACCCACCACCCGCCACTCTCAGCCCCGCTCAGCAAGCTCCCTCAGTAGATGGAGGTGGAAGTGGAGCTATGTGAGAAAAGCCCCATGTGAAAAACGATTCTGCACGGTGGAAAGTTTTCTCCAACAGCAATTGGGATTGTTTCAACACGTAAGGAGCTGACTACAGTTCCCACAATGCCCTTGGGCTGCTTGTTTAGTCTATTTAGTGAAACTATGGCAACCTGCTGTGGTCCCTGCAGGTTGTTGTGTGTGTGTGTGTGTGTGTGTGTGTGTGTTCGTGTGTGTGTGCGTGTGTGTATGAATAGTGTGTGTGTGTGTGTGTGTGTGTGTGTGTGTGCGTGTGCGTGTGTGTGAATGCATAGTGTGTGTGTGTGTGTGTGTGTACAGTATGCGTAGTGTGTGTGTGTGTGTGTGTGTGTGTGTGTGTGTGCGTGTGTGTGTGCATAGTGTGTGTGTGCGTGTGTGTGTACTGTATGCATAGTGTGTGTATATGTCTGTGTCTGTGTGTGTGTGAGTGCGTGTGTGGGACAATGGGAACTGACCTTGGGCACTCTCATGTGTGTTTGGGGTGAGAGGGTTTCTCCAGAGCCCCTCAGGCCAGCGTCTGGAGCAGGACTCAGAGCCCGAATAGGACTGGGGCACGGGGAGGGAGAGGCACAGCTGAGGAGACGTTCACTCGACACTCGCTTCTCCAACATCTGCGATGACCTATGACCTCTGCGACCTGCTGAACCTGACAGACCCAGTGAGGGCTACGGAAAAGGTGTGACAGAGAAAGAACAGAAAGTGAGAGAGAGAGTTGGAACTAATTTATTCCATCAAACCATGATTCCCAAAACCCTCATGAGATTCGTACTACGTACTATGCAAAACAAATAAATATTTCATGAGACATGGACGGTAGACATCTTTGTCTTATCAGACATAGACTATGGGTAAGTGTCTCAACCTTAGACTCTGACTCATTGAGCATTTTCTTTTCAATGTGTAAGTAAGTAAACTGCAGGCCTAGACGTGACCAAGATTCCAGCAGACCACAGATTAGTTACACCTCATATTTCAGCGATGCTGCAACAAGCCCTCCAAGAAAACTCGCTGCTCCACAATGCATACATCAGGCTTTTGACACTTGTGAGAATCAATTATTAGCCTCTGCCTAGCCTCACTGGCCCAGGCTACAGGAATCCTGAGGATAGAGACTTCTTTGTCTTCCATAACACTGTGGAAGAACTTAAACTTCCCAATTTCCGGACCAATCGACAAATGACTTGAGCAGGCCAGCTAAATGTCAAAATAAGTGATTAAAAGGACTGGTCTGGAACAAAAACATTGGAAAGAACCTAACAATCTACTACAGAAGAGACTTTACCTGAGCCAGGTACTAGGATGTAAAGCCATCATTTACCTCGAGGAGCAAGACACTGAAGCAGCCTAGAATTAAAGCATAGCTCCGGAGTATAGCATAGCCCTGCTGCACAAGCCTTCTAACAGCACTAGATTTTTCATGGAATGAAAGAATTTTGAAGAATTACTGAGTTTCCATTGATTTAGTGTAAAGTGCTTGTTCGCTTCTGCGTTTGCGTTCAGTCTATGCTGTTTCAAATGATTTTGTTCCACTCGCTAACTAGTGCATTTAGCAGGCTTGTTCAATAGGGCTTTGCTTGAAATCACTCCGGCGCATCCCTTTAACTCTTATATAAATGAGCTTGGTTTGAACTGAAACAAGAAGAGTTTAAACCTTGGTCAAACAATCCTGATCAGGCCCTAGTTGATAAAGAGGTGTGCAGTAAAATTGGTCTTTGGTCTTTTTTGCACTCAACGGTGCCTTCAAGGCACAACCCCTCCAATTTAGGGTTAGGATGCGGGTTGAGGGGGTTTAGGCAGCTGCACACCAGCTCTGACAGCACCTTTGAATTAAAGTATTTTCATTCACCTCCATACATCGGTGGCAGCGGCAGAGTTCAGCGCTGGTGTGCAGGGTTGTATTGAAAACAATGAAATGGAATGTTGTAAGTGTAGTGTTCCACACTTTAAGATTAGAGTTAGGGTTAAGGTAGCTTGTGCTGCCTAGAAGGTGCCATTGGGGGCGAAAAACACTATTGAGCAGTTGTGTAAAGTTGTGTGGTGTATGTACTGTACAGTATCTCTACCTGAGGTGGAATGACACTTTTCCTCTCCTGTAGGCCATCTCTTGCCAGGCGATTACGTCTGTCCCTCGAGTCCGCTTCATCATCCAGACTTTCTTTATTGGACACTGGGTTAGAGGTGTGCGGTAGAGAGGGAGACAGAGGGGGTTTGCAAAAATGAACAAACATTATGGACATGAAGTGAAAGCAAACACATATCGCCCTCTAAATGTGTGCTAGACACATCAAGACTCACTCACTCACTCACTAACTCACTCACTGAAGCCAAACAGTATCACTCCGAGCTCCAAATGAGATTTCCAGAACCCACATTGTTGTAAGGGTCTAAGCAAACATCACTAAAATTCCACATATTTTCTTAAGTACATATTAATAATGTTTCTGTACAATTAAATTTTAACTTTAAGAACATTTAAATTTGAACTTAAACACACACACACACACACACACACACACACACACACACACACACACACACACACACACACACGCACACACACACACACACACACACACACACACACACACACACACACACACACACAGACCATGTAAAACAACATGATACAAACACTTGATTGGTGGTACTGTTGACACATACTTGAACTTGACCATAATATAATTTCCTGAAACTGATTAGACAGAGCTAAAATTAGTCAGGTATCTAATTACTAAATTTAAAGGTTAAACATTTTGAAAGTATCATATAACCACCCTCAGGGCTTACTATATGATCCAAGCCAATGGAGAATGAAATGATGAGTAAAACAGAAAGACAACAACTTTAACGAGACTCGGAGTGTGAATGAAATCTGTTTACATTTGACACTCTATAATCCTGAGAGGATTAACCGTGGCCTCTTTGACTGTTTAGATGTCAGATGCGTTTTGTCCAAAAAACACTAAACGCTCCAGGCACAAAGCCCGGAGAAAGGGTGCAACTGGAAACCTCTGCCCGCTGTCACCAAAAACATCAGAGCTTAGAGCGGGCCTGAGACAGCAGAGGGGGAGGCTGTTGATGTAAGTGCGACTGAAACCGCCAAGGTCAAACTTTTCCCAAGAGTCCCCCATTCTCCGCAGGCCCACACGTTGGACCCAGAGCCAGAGGAGAGAGACTGCAGCGGATTTATGAGGTCAACAAGGTCACTCCTAGTCATTTCTCTACATTGCAATCCAAACAGAGCACCACCCAGAGCACATTCCTCTCATACTATAGGCGGCACCAGTGATTTAGACTCCAAAAGCAATAAAATTAGACAAGGAAACTTTGCATACTGTCATCATCTAAAGCCACGGAACAGGAAGTAATGTTCCTGCAGAGAAATATAGCAGACAGGACTTGTAAACAAGGGACTAAATGGAAGACTCTGCGACCCCTGACATCTTTTAATTACACTGTGTTTGCACACACTTCACTTAGGTTGTCAGTTTCTCTTAAGGCATAAATTAAGTTTCGTTTTTTGGAGAAAGAAAAATCGTATTCCTCCAGTGTTTTAATGGGGAAAGCATGTCTTGGAATATCTCAAACCAAATAATCTTTCTGTTTACAATCAAAAGAAAGGGCTTTTTCTTACATTGTGCAAAAAAAGTTTTGTCATTTTGTGCTCACCAGTGATGTCCTCATATGGGTTCTCTTCGAAGGAGCTTTTAGAACTAGAACGATGGCACATTTGCATGGAGACGGTTCCATTTGTCTGAACTGTGATTGGCTGGAAAGTTGGACGATGGGCAGGATCCCCTAAACAGTACCAGTCCCTATAACACACAAGAGACACATCCAGATGCCCTGACAACAACAGTCACTCAGAAATGCTTCTTGTGAGGCTTAGCTGCTTCTTTCAGAAACCCACAGATACACAAATCTGAAATGAATCACAATCTCAATCACAGAGAATGTTTTGCACAAAGAACTGAGCAGAGTACAATTTGTTAAAGATGCGAATAAACATCTTTTCCGTACACAACCTTTTCGTTGTTTGCATTCTCATCAGTTTTGTCTACAGAGAGAATAATGGCGGTAACTCACCTATTGAGAACAGTTCTGCAGAAGCCGCTGCCTGTTCGAATGTGCTGACGGTGAGTGGTTGTGTCCCTGGTGAGGAGGGGGGTGGGGGAGGAAATGATGGGAGGGGGGCTCTGAGGGGGGCAGCCATTGCCAGGTGAGGTGGGTCTCTCGTGGGGGTAGTTAAGCTCATACTCAAAGGTGCGCCTGGGCTTCGGTAAGGGGTTGACAGACATCCCTTTGGGGGAATTCTGCTGGGGGGGAAGTGGGCTTTTGATTGGAGGGGGACTCTGAACCCTCATTTGACCTGGTCTGAACTCCGGGACAGGGCTAGTACATGCACTCCTCAGTCTGCGCTCAGGTCCCCCCCAGTGCTTACCGGTCATAGGGGGGTTTGGGATAGATCCTCCAGGTCCAAAACAGCTACTGGGGTACTGCGGGACTTGCTCAGGACTCTCCTTTATTACCTGTTCTATCTCCTGCACACGGCTGAGCACAGAAGAGCGCCCCCTGTGTGTGGACAGGGAGCGCAACAACAGCGCCTGAGCTTCTCGTCTGCTGGGCCTCTTCTCCAGGCGCCCCACCGCTATCCCTCCTCGTCGGATCTCCAGGCCTCCAACTCCACCTTCCTCGTCCTCCGTGCCCGGGTACGAGCACTCGGAGAAAGCACGACTCAGCTTGCGAAGGTCCTGGAAGTCAAAGGCCTTCTCGCTGCAGGGGGAAGACAGTAGGCTGGGGCAACCCTCACTACCCCCGGTCTGCTCTCCAAGGGCGCGTCTCTCCACATAGAGGCTCATCCTCGGCAGTTCCACCCGGCAGTACTCCCTCCTGGGCAGCCTGCGTGGCCCAGGCTGGACCGAGGCATCGGGACAGGGCTGATTGGGGGATGACGGTTGGGTCGGGGTTGAGGCTCTGCTAACAGACAGTCTTTGTGGCGGGTTGGAGTTGGGCGAGGTTTCGGACGCCTTGTGTGTTGACCCTTGCGATGTGACATTGCTTTGAGGGTGCCCGTCTGACACCCCCTCAAGACGATTCTCCTTCTGCCCCCTGCCTCGTCCAGGGGTGGTGGGCTTGAACACAGACAGCTGGGAGTCCAGACGGCCAATCCCACGGCTCCTCAGCAGCTTGAGGGAGGGGCATTCTGGGGAGAGGGCAGAACTGTTCCTGTTGTGTGGTCTGAGGAGGGCTTGGTCCACAGGACGGGTCGGGCGTGGTCTCGGGATGGACTCCTCGCTGTCACTGAAGGGGTGCGGAGAGCGTCTCATAGCAGGCAGAGTCGGGGGAGGGGACACTGACTGACACCTGGAAGACATGCAAAACATTCCTGGGAAATAGAATAACACATGCGTCCACGAACAGACTCATACACACACAAACCTACACACACACACACACTCACACAGGAGGAGAGAACCTACACCATCACCCTATAACACAATAATAATACAGACATCACACTTAAGATGTGCAAAAAAAGCCTTCACACTTCATGTAGTGTGCTGGATGTATGGACCCAAATGACCAAAGAGCTTGAAGTACAGATGCACTGCAGAGAAGTATCACTCGGTTACGTGCCCCGCAGAGAATCTTCTTCAGAAGAACTTGAGGGCTCAAACAGCAATCACAACGAGTCCACTCCCTGAGTCCAAAAATCTCAATAATGGTTGTCAAAACAAAACAAAGAAAACAAAACAAAACAAAATTGCACATTAGTTCCGTAGTTTGAAATGACTACAACCTAATGGACTGACAAATTCTTTTTGTCAGACAGACGCACACCATTTCTTCAACATTATGTCTGTGTTTGGACCATATAGCTCCCTCCTGAAGACACTTTCTTTGGGACACAAAGTAGGTTAGCAGAGTCTTTGTTCCACGCTCCAGTCTGACGGTTGTGCAATATTAGCCTTGGCAGAGGCTCTGGATTAGAGAGGGCGCTCGCTCGTTTCGTTTTCTGCTCAAAAAAGGCCAGAGCAACTCATCCAGAGCTCATTTCAGCGAGATCGCTGCGCAGGCCGGCCGCTGTGGAAATCCAGATGGGCCATTTCCACAGTTTACTGGAAATTTAATCTAAGCCACATGGACATCCACATTACTGAGTACACTGGACAGACACACCGCATACATCTTCCAGTTGTTTCATTCTCATTTTAAAGAGGGCAAGATTTTCCCTCTTGAATATCACCATAACCTCGTCCACTGACACACATCAAGTCACTGTCTGACAAATAGCTTGATCTTGAGAATCAAGCCTTTTTATGCAGTAAGCCTGTTTCTTTTGGTAGCCAAATTCTTTTCTGGCTGAAAATGTTGTTCTTTCACCACTTCAGCACCTCTTCTGTCCCAGATTCTGAGCGGCAGCATCACTCACCTCTCTGGAATGTCCCCTGGTCCTCTGCCTCTGTGCTGAGACGCTGTTTTATAGTTCTTATTTGCCGTCATGGTGATTGCTCCTCAGGCATTTCAGATTCCTACAAAACAGAACAAAACAAAATAAAACAAATCAAAACAAAACTACTTAGTTTCTTCTTGTGAAAGGAAAAACGGAAAAAACATTATCTGGACGGTTCACTTATTGAAATCAGGTCGTAGCAAAGCAGTCTGTCCCTGAGGAGTGGAGCATAGTTGGAGAGGACTACCAGCACCTGAAGGCACAGCTTCTTGACTCTCTCTCCTATGACAAGTGTGCTATTTGTCAGTCTTGTCTGAGAAAGTTAGCCTTTTTTTGCCTGCCCTTGGAAAAGAACGCAGTCTGTCTGAAACACAGCTGAGCTGTCTGGGCCATTCTCTTCTGGGAGTCCCTGGCTCACTGATCCATAGATCTCCCAGTGAGAGCAAGAGAAAGCCAATCGCTAGCTAGGCACGCCATCCGCTAACGCTGTCTCACCGTCCAGTCCCGGCCAGAAAGAGGATCACTATGCTTTACAGCCGGACGTCTTCCAGGATCCATCAGATGAGGACAACATCCTCAGTGAATTCCAAGTCGCAGTGAAATATGTCTCTGGCACCTGCGGGGTATCTACGGGCCTAGCAGATGATGAACCCTTGGGAGCTCCTGTGTACTCTCTGAAACCATGAAAGTGTCTGAGAGTGGACTGACACATTAAGGACTGCAATCAGAAGAATATAAAACAGACCTGGGCAGGGCAACACAAAGAGATGGAATATTTTTCTCAAGGTCTAAAAGAAATCTTTTTCACAGTGCTAAGCAGCCAACAGTGTGTATGAGCCAAACACGTTTTCCAGCGCAAAAATAAAAAAAAGTAAATGATGATTGAAGCACATTAATCCCAATTTAAAAGGTCACACTGTCTGTGCAACAAGCAATGCCAAAAATATGTTACTGAGAATGGGACCAATTGAGTCAGTATTGTTCCCATTTTTGCACTGTGTGAGGTATGAAGTTGAAGGATGAGAAAGGGCCTTTAGGAGTGGCTATCTGAAGGAGAGTGGCGATCCTCGCTGTGTTTCTCTCCAGAAGAAAGACACTTGAGAAGGGAGAACACATTCTTTCTGTCACTCACTTCCTGTTTGAGAGGAATGGGAGATCTATGATCTCCATTTCAAATCCATCGCAAGGCAAACTCCCCCAGTGAAGGCTTTCTGGGTCATCCAATCAGATGTGAAAGTTCCACGGGCAGCTGGACAACGCTGAAGTCATGCGGGGAGGAGAGAGCAGGTCAGAGCCTTGCCAGACACTTTGTGGCTTCGCTCCAGCATTGTTTTGTTTTTTTTTGGTATGGGGATTAAAAGGTCCAGTCGAGTGCTCTTTAACATAATTAATATATATTGCCTGTGATTTAAAACTCGATTGGTCGATGATTGGTGCTGTACAGTACATTCAAACTTGGGAATGCACTCCCCTATACTTAGCTGGACAAAAAAAAAACTGTCAGGTGAATGTTTCAGCCCCTGTGAGACCACACCATAGCGCCAGGTAGGGACTTGCACTGTGAAAATCCTGAACACCTGCACGGTTGAGAGGAAACCTGAGCCAGAATGATTGGCGTTATAGAGCTACACTACTTACTTACTGATGTGATATATCAATTTTCCAGTGGAACTTTTACGTGGAATATCCCCTCATAGGATGACTAGTGGGTTGCATAATTAAATTCTAAAGAGCGATTGAAATGCTGCATTCAACATGTACTCCTTGCTGAAAGACATGTTTTGTTTTAAATGAAAAACACAAACACAGCTACAGACACAGCAACTGACTAACAGACTGAATGAATGAATGACTGAATGAATGAATGCAGGTCAGATGAACATCATCTGAAGATGTCATGAAGTCCCACATACACCAGAAATGACCGCAATTATGCACCTACTTACTTTTTTGGCCGACAGCTGGTTTGGAGTTGGTGCTTTTGTTTTCAGTTAGTATAATTAAGTATGGAGCATTTGGGGATAAACGCAAATAAAACGTTTGTTTTTATGTGTCAAAAAAGGAAGTCCATCCATTCAGTCAGGAGATCTTACTTTTATAGTTATTGTTATAACTTTTTGTTTTTATAAGTTATAGCTTTTTAAAGTTTAAAAGTTCAATGTACATTAATTAATCGCACCTGCACCCACCGCTTTGTCAGTGAAAAATGCTATGATCATGGTTTAAAGACAGATATTGTGCCTAAATATCAAATAAATAGCAATATGAACAAATCGGTTCATGGGAATAAACTGGCTGCAGAGTACAGTAGTTTCTTTTCTTCTTGGTAAAGCATTTCCACTGTCGCGCTTTTGGTAACTTTAAGTAGGCTACGCTTTATCATAACTTTTGAAGTAAGCTTTAACAAAGAGTAGACAAAAATGCAAACACATGTAAACCACAAACATTATCCGTCAAGAAACATAAACCCACATACCTTCTTTACTGTTTGACCAGCTCACTCCATTGCTCAAAGAGCGTTCCTCCTCCGACTGTCTATCGATGTGTAGGAGGAGGATTTTTGCGTCATGACAAAGGAGGCAGGAGAACGAGAAGCTTTACAGAGATTGACATGATATCATCCTTCAGGGATTAATTAGCTCGCAGAACCTTTGCCAAATTAGCAAACTTTCTAAACCTGTCTGTCTTTGATAGACTTGTCTCAGCGCGTCATGACGCAAGGGTTGACGGAGACGGGAGACGGTTGAAACATGCCCAAAAATTCTGTATTGTTTATCCATAAAAATTGGATAAATTTAAATCGTGATGCGACACCAGCATTGAGTTGTGAGTTGTGACCGTTTATATCATTTTAATGATGAAGCTGACCACATCTAAGTCTGCGTTCATGGTGCACCCAATAGATCCTGTCCTCTGGCAATGCTGCAAGTTGCCTATCCTATGTGCCTAGGTAATCCATTATAATCCATTAGCCTGCAATTAGGTCTGCAATGTCCATTGCCTGTCCAGGCGGGATCCAAACACATCAAAAGTATTTTTTGGGGGGGTCAGCCCATATAAGGACATGTGAGGATAGCCATCATCCAGTAATTAATATGCTCCAGTCAACAAATCATGATAGGAAAATCTGTCCTGGCCTGAAATTACAATCTTTTGAGAAGTGAGAGTTTAGTACACGGAAAGTTCACTGCCACGTTCCCCAGCAGCAGAAAGTCTGATAAAATATCACAATTGCACAGATGGCGGTGCGTATCCAGCGACACTTTGTGGTCATATTTGGAGTCAAATTGGAAACAATAAAAATTGTTTTTGTACAACTTGTGTACTGCATTGCCTTGTTTTCTATTGATGCCAACGCACACTCTCACAGGCAACTGTCACAGGTAAGCTACGGAATAAAGTCATAAAGTTGATGAACTTGTATCTCTGCGCTTGTTTACATTGTCATGCCACGCCCATCACGGAGGTGACGTCGCCAATTTAAGGAAGTCACCGTCACCGAAATAACCGCGGAGATTCAAAACTTCAAATTTCAAGAAGTACAGTGCTGCCCACTCAGGTAAAGGTTTCTTTATTATTTTAACTTTGATAACGCGTCTTTCTGATTAATGAATCCTTCGGATTGTTTACCGCTGATGTTAGCTTGCAACTGCATCAGGTTAAACAAAGACTAGCAATGGTAACGTTTAGTACTGTTATGAGGTAAAGATAACCTTATCTGCAAGAGCTAATGTTGAATGTCGATAATAACTTCGCACGCTAAAGTAATATGACATCTTTGCGTATTAAAACACTGCCTTGATCCATAAGACAACTCTATGTTTTTTAGCGTGAATATATCTATCTACAGTCTCAAATAAAACGGCCCATATCAAAACTACTATCTCCATTAAGCGTTAGCTAGCTTGGGGGGTATGCTAGCGTTGACAAATAGATAAATATTTTCTTAGATAAACCAACCTATTAACGTGATAAACAAGTGTGATGACGAATTATAACATTCACCGCAACTATCACTTTGTGTCCTGGCTAATAGTTTGTCCAGTTAGATACAGACGTCCTTTTACGTTGCAACTGTTTAACGTTTTGGCAGTTTGTATTTAGATGTAAAATTAATGTTACCAAGTTTGATTTAGCTGTTTGTTGATTGCTGCCGACACTGATAACGTTATACTGTGACATTTTTTGGTGTGTCAGCACCTTCAACGGTTACACTAGCACTAACAGTGACACATTTGGAAAATAACCTTTCAGATGCATCGTAAATGCAATCGTTTGTTTGTTTGTCTTGGCTCTTTCCCAGAAATATGACTGAACGCACAGAGTCTCTGCCCAAAAGGCAGAAGAGAGAATTGGAAATCGTTGAGAGTGGTGAGTCATTTTTCAATGAATGTTATCAAGTTGTGTAGGCTAAAGGCTACGGTAATAAAATAAATGACCAGAAAGACATATTGACATCAGCCATTAGACTATTTTGCATGGGGATCAGTGGCCTGGTTTAAAACGAAACATTGTTAATGTTAGGCCTACATGTCTTAGAATTTATAAATACTGAATGATTATTGACATGTTGCAGTGCTGCAATAGGAATGGTAGGCTGATGTTTATTATGGCAATGTATTGACCAGTAACGCCCCTGACCTCTTATGTTATAGACTCCGACGATAATGACATGAAACGACGGCGGCTGACACCAGGAGAGAAGGAAAATCAGAACCCAGTGTCATCTCGATCAAAATCTCCGAGCACATCCCCAGCCAGACCATGCCTTCGACAACTGGAACTGGAGCTAAAGCCTGACACCCCAGCCTTCCCCTCCATCCGCTCACGGCTCCAGATGCTGAGTCAGAAAATCTCAGGTGAAAGAGATTTGTCCCATCCATAGTTTTGATACTGTCACAGATACGTTTCCTCTTTTCATTTAAGCTAGGCCTACGTTGTGTAACTCTTGTTAGGACAGAAAATCACAGGTGAATGAGAGAATGGAATAGGGATGCCTTAGGCATTTAAAAATGGGTTTCTCTGTAGCCATGATGACCGGAACATCACTATGCTTTTCCTGAGGCCAAAGTGGTGATACGGTCTCCTATTGCTTTTACTGACTGTGTGTGTGTGTGTGCGTGCGTGCGTGCGTGTGTGTTTGTGTGTGTGTAGGCCCGGAGCAGAATACTCTTCCTCCACCTGCCACCTCCGTCAGCACCCCACGTTCCCCATCCAATTTTGTCCGTGTTGCTGAGCAGAAACTCCAGGCTTCAGAGAGACCAAGCACATCACAGGCTGCCCTCATACGCCAGGTCTGACACACACACTTAGAGATTGATGGACAGATATTTTATTTATCCTGAACTTGTATGATTTTTTTTTTTTTGTTTGTTTGTTTGGTTTTTTTGTTGTTTTTTTACACACTCACAGAAGGTAATTGTAAGATGATTACTGCTACCCGTTGGTATGCATAGTGGAAATACGACATATCATTCTATGCTAGAATACCTTTATGCTCATGAAAAGCATTATTATTATGTTGCTGAGCCTATACTAAGCTTTTTGGTAAACATGTGTGTATTTGCTGTTCTGGGGTCCCTTTCCCAAAAGCATTGCATGGTTGCAATACAATTTCCCATTACCAACCAACCAAGTTGCTAACTTGTTATCAATTATGGGAGGCCTAAATGGATTGTCGTGCATTGTTGGTAAGAACTGTTCTTGGTTGCTTCAGAAACGTGAGGCAGAGCTGCAGATCCTGAACACCATCCAGCCTGTTGCTGCCAGTGCCTGGCAAAAGGGATGGAACTCAGACCCGGGCCCATCCCAGGTGAGTGCTCTGGTCCAATTAAATTTAATGGCAGATTAAATTTAACAGGAATCAAGATCAGTTATCAGGATGTATTTTATCTTGTTGTTTTCTTTGCTGTCTTTGACATTTGATATACAGTACTATATATATATATATATATATATATTTGCACTTCAATGATAATGCAAAATTCACTATTGCAAAAGAACACCTTGGAAGAGAAGGTGTTAATAGATTTTTCAGACACGGTAGTAGATACCTAGGTGCTGTGTTTCGTCAGAAGGCACGACCTGCTCCCAGACGCAGCCTAGTCGTCTGGCCTCCACACCAACATATGGATGTAAGCTAAAGTCAGAACCACATAAAATGTGGAGAACACTGGGTGGAATGAAAGTTAACTCACAACCAGGGTCAAAATTAATCTTTTGAAATCTGGATAGCTATCATATACTGATGGATAACTTAGTAAAATTCACCAGCCATTTCTTTACTAAATTAGTATTGATTTGTCTGAAATCTATTAGCCACTTTCAAAATTTACCAGCATGTTGCTGGTTCCTGGTGCTAATTTTGACCCCTTTACACAACCATACATGGATAAACAAACACTGGGGAGGATTCACTTTTAACAGGTCACACTTCAGTCATTGTTATTTCCCTGGCACCTGTACACATCTGCTTATGGTCAGTTAGTGTGTTATGTTTATTTAGTGGTACAGTTTATTTTTAATGTGTGTGCGTGTGTGTGTGCATCAATGTTTGTGGGTGTAATTCCTGTTCCCTTTGTTGTGCCTTTAGGACAAGGCAGGGGTGGACATGTCCATGTCATTTGCGTCCTCTGATGGCAACACAAGTCTGGTTCCCATCGACCTCTCCCAGGCAGAAACGCCAACAAGCAAGCTTTGCCCCACCAGAGCTAAGCTCTGCGGTAAGGCAGGACAGATCTGTCTTGTGCTGTGATAATAATGATATACTGTACATACATCATGTATATCAGCTGGTCAAGCCACCATTATTATGTTGTATCATTCAGGAAATTATTATCCAGTCTGTGATGCAGCATTGTTTTCATAATGACTGATATTTTATCATAAATGTTTTTGGATAGTTTTTCATCCCTACAACCTTCAACTGAGGATTTTTTTTATGTAGTTCTATGATCACTTTCATTGCTATAGAAATCCAATTGAATCCATTGTTTAGAAATCCAATTGAATGTTTTGATAGTGTTTGTATTTATTTTGTTTTATTTTTATTGATGTGTTTGATTGATAGAGGTGACTAGTAGCACTCCCCAGGAGATGAGCATGTCTGCCTTGATAGATGAAGCCTTCAAGGATGTGCTTGAGCATGCCCAGCTCGAGGAGGAGGAGGAGGAGAAGGGAGAAAAGGAGGAGATGGAGAAGATGGAGAAGGAGGAGAAAAAGGAAGAGGCGATAGAGAAGAAGGAGAAGGAGGAGAAAAAGGAAGAGGCGGTAGAGAAGACGGAGGAAGAGGAGGAGGAGAAGGAGGAGGAGGAGGTTGCAGAGGTGAAGGAAGAGCACAATGAAGAGGGGGGTAACCCAGAGAGCCCTGGGGGCAACACAGATGACGAGCTGCTCAGATTGCCCCCCAGCTGCGTTCTCTCACCCCTGAGTGAGTCAGTGGAGAAGGTGGTTACCCCTCTGGTGAGCTCTCTAATAATACACACACACACACACACACACACACACACACACACACACACACACACACACACACACAGAGGCATATCTGCTCTTTTCCTTTGTGTTTACTATAAGCATGTAGGCTAATGCAGAAGATGCAGGTTACAGTAAACACATATAACTTGCATTGTGCTATAATGATGAGTCAAATACTATTGTTTTATAATTGAGCTCATCTGCTGTACGTTTGATCTACTGTTACTGTACATACTGTATACATGTGAGTCTTCTGGAACTTTCCAGAATTCTGGATTTTCTGACGTGAAAAAGAGACCCTTGTATAATTATAATATATCAACCTTGTAAGTCATTGAGAGAGAGAGATGGAGAGAGAGAGAGAGAGAGAGAGAGAGGGAGGGAGGGAGAGATAGAAAGAGAGAGTTTAGTACTACTACAAGTATTTCTGGTGTTTGTTGTGAAACGCTAAATCCTAAGATCTGCTGTTCTTCCCCCAGCGTCTGGCTGCTGCTGCCTCCGTCTCTGGCCGCCTGTCTTTCCAGCTCACGTCTGAAGGCCTGAAGACGCCTACAGACTCCCAGCCACTGTACAGGTAACCCTAGGCAAACACAACAAACACATTTCCCAGCAAGATGAACCCTTTTTGTGTAGCTGCAAGTTCAGATCTGTATATCACGCTTATTTTTTCCACAGAAAAATGGCTGTTTTCTGTAATGTAATGCTCCTTTATATACTTGTCTTATTAGTCCCAAAAATATTACATAAAACTATCCTTTACATAAAATCTAAATATATGTTTAATATAATTAATGTTAATAAATATTAATTAATGGCAAGTCTGTCAGTAAAGCTTTCTTTGGTATTGCGCCTCATGCAGTTATCTGTGTGTGTGTGTGTGTGTGTGTGTGTGTGTGTGTGTGTGTGTGTGTGTGTGACTGTATAGCGTTGATGCGTATCGCTCCATGAGCTCTAGTGGACAGAAGCCCATGCAGAGCGTCACACCCTGGAGAAAAGCCCCAGAAAAGCCCAGACCCCAACCACTGCCGTCCTTCACCACCAAGCAGAAGATTAAGGTGTGTCTTTGTGTGTGTGTGTGTGTGTGTGTGTGTGTGAGTGTGAGTGAGTAGGAGGTTACAGCTGGTATGTTACAGGAGCATTCAATTTGCATACAGTAGTACTGTACATGCTGCAACAATGCTAACACCAGCACTGCGTACTGTACATCCTAGGAAATGTTTGTTTTATGCTTCAGTACTGCCCCTGGCGTATACCTACTGTAGCCCCTGTGTGTGAGTTACTCTTGATTGGTTCAGTATTCCCTGTTGTGTTCACGTTGATCTGTTATCTAGCTCATCTTGGTGTGTGTGTGTGTGTGTGTGTGTGTGTGTGTGTGTGTGTGTGTGTGTGTGTGTGTCTCGCTAGGCCTATAAGGAGGAGGCGGCAAAGCTGCAGACTGTGATCACTCAGACACTGCAGGCACTGAACTGCTGTGTGGATGAACAGCACGGCAAAGGATCAGTGCAAGAGGCGGAGGCCGAGAGACTACTGCTCATTTCCAGTAAGATTAATAACACACACAGGACACACGCCCCACTCTGACATCATCTCATTTTAATCTTTCTCTCTTTCTTTCTATCTTTATAACATATAACAAGTTTTATTTTTTGTTCTTTTTAGTTCTCTAATTTCTTTTCTCATATACCTTTTAGTTATTTGATGATGTTCAGCACTTTGTAACTTGTTTTTAAAATGTTCTATATAAATAAAGATTATTATTATATTTCATATTAGCAAATATGCATCTTATCCCAGACATATGCAAGCTGTACAGAAGTTGATTGTCTACAGTGTTGACCTGTAGTGTACCCCATCTCTCTCCAGGTGAGAAGCGTGAGGCGCTGCAGGCGGAGATCGGGCGCTTGGAGGGCAATCCAGACGAGGAGGAGGAGGACCTCGGCACCTCATTGCAGCCCTGCAGGGGGTCCGTCTGCATCAGCGAGGTGCACCTGCCCCTCAAGGTGGACTTTGTCTGCTCGGCTCGCAACGGTAATCGAGATGCACCAAACAATTGAAATCAAGTTCAAACAACATTTTTCTGCCCACAAGTTTAGATGACACGAAGTGTGTAGGATTTTAATGAACAGATGGTTTATTGGTTCATTTGGTTCATTACGGCAGACTATTCAGATGGTTCATTACGGCAGACTATTCTTGCTGTTGTTCAATTGTCGGTTTAGCCTTAAAGAATGTAACATATACTCCATCTCCAGGACTAACGGTAATACTGATGTAAAAAAAAAAAAAAAGTAGCTGTCGGCCACGTTGATTTTGTCAAAGTTGTAGCTCTCAGAGGGGGGAAAAGGGTTGGAGACTCCTAGTGAATACACAGATGTGTTATTTTATAGTTTACCGGTAATTCTGGTATACGTGATTTACTTTTTTAAATTAAACAATTAGTTTAGTGGGGTAGTGAAGTTGTCTTTGCCAGCGTACTGTACTGTATGCGAGTTTTTGTATAATCCAGGTCTGGTCTCCATCTCTAGCTGGCCGACACACTCACTTCTTCTTCATGCTGTTCCGCTACGGCCCCACCAACGTCATGGCAACACCCCTGGCCACGGCTGCAGATGCCGACAGAGACACCATCACCTTCAACGCCTTAATCACACTGTGAGTCGCCATGCAGGCTGTGTGCAGCTGGCATCATAGCAGGGTGTTTGTTTAATATTCTAAATCAGGTGTGCCCAAAATAAGGCCCAGGGGCCGGTTGCAATCCTCTGTTCTCTTTTATGTGGCCCGCCATGAAGTCAAAACAATTAAATTTAATGTGACCTGTTATGTTAATCTGATGTTATTCATTGCACATCATAGTTTCAGTGCTGGTTTGTTAGTAGTATCATTAGACAGTGTAGCATTAGACAGCCTGTGGGTTTTCTGATCTAAAACGCAGTCACTCTTTCACTTGAAAGTGGTTAATATGTGGCGGTCTTCATTTTGGCCCTTGGCAGCTAAGATTTTTCATCATTTGGCCAGGTGTGGCCACCCCAGTTCTAAATGGATCCTTCTCGCTCATATGGCTGATATGATATTTAATCATAGCGGAAGTAGTTGGGAACAACACGGCCGTTCAGACACAACTTGCGGCCTTCAACACCGGTTCTGAAAGCATTGCAAAGCACTCTTGAATTCCACAAAAGAGTTTGGCACTGGTGCTGGTGTGCAGGGATTTATTGCAAACAATAGAATAGAATGTTGGAAGCCCAGTACTCCCCACTTTGTCGGAACCGGTCTGCCGGCCCTTAGCTGACACACTCAAAGCACAGTTCTCATAGTTGGAACTGTCATACACACTTGGAGCTGTTATACACAGGACAGGAGAGATGGAACTATTGTATGTACCTTTGTGAACCATGTTATGTACAATAAATAGTTTTTTCATCCTGAGGAAAAGAAATCGATGAAAAACACTCCATAACAATCATAGTAAAAGACGGCTGAACTAGCTATCAACAATGAAATCTGATGTTGCTAAGCTTACTAATCATCAATGGTAGTAAAGACAGGAACACTGAACAGAGTAACTGCTTTTCAAACTGAACTGCCTCTTAGATATGCCTCAAACATGTGCGTAATTGCTCTTGAGTGGCAACCTTGTGATAAGATAGATAATGGCTATCGAGTGGCTATCGAGTGATGTACTGAATTAATGGACTTTGCGGAGCCATCTCCATTAGTTCATAGTGACTTTGCCTTTGCTTCCTCCCCTTATGCCGTAACAGTGTATCGGCACACCTTGGCAGCCATTATGATTGTCAGCATTATTATGTCCTGTTAAATTGCTAAATGCTTGTATTCATTGTGTGTTTTAGACATAACATCCGCTCCACCTTTGAGATTGATGTGGAGGTCTACAGCATGGTGAGTGTGTGGTGGCACTTTAATCTTAAGTCCACTTAATAGCAACTGTCTGTGGGCCCCTAATTTAAAATAACTGGCATAGTTCAAAGTAAATCAAGTAGTATCTCATCATGCAATAACTAAGGAGCATTGAGCAGAGGTATGCTGTAGTCAACTTGCACAGTTCTTTGTTGCTTTACCCTCCGACCTCTTCCTCTGATGCCTCCTGCATGTTGTGTGTTTTTAGTCAGACACCCCAAACTCCTTCTGCGAGGACAGCGCTCAGACCTACCGCAGACAAGCCAAACAAAGGGTCAGTCACGTTGTGTGTGTGTGTGTGTGTGTGTGTGTGTGTGTGTGTGTGTGTGTGTACAGACACACATCTAATCACCCATTTTTGTTCTTTATTCTTTCACAGGTTACCCCAAGGAAGCTGCTCAATACCTTAAAGGTACCGTACGATAAGTCGTGGAGTTCCACTTTCTTAAGACTGTACTGTATATCAATGATATTCACTAGTGATTATTTGTCTAAATGTCTTCTTTCTTTTTGCTTTTGACAGAGGACCCACCAGCAAGTTGTTGGTATGCTATGCCTGCGTTGTGTGTTGCTTCTTTTCTCAAACTTAGTTGTAAAGGGCTTGCCATTCTTTTCCCAGTCACTTGCCACGTCTTCAAATGATTGCTTGAGTTTTTAGGTCTTGCACTTTGTAAACTACATTTTGAGACATTGTGTTCCTATGGTGAAAAAAAAGTGAATTTGGCTCTCTTTTTGTATGACCTCTGTGTCCTCAGCTGCCGTCAAGCCAAGTAACCTGTGTGCCAGTCGGCCCAGCAAGTTCTCTCTGGTGGGCTGTCATAAAATCACCCTGGCATCACTGGGTCAGAGCAAGTTTCCCTTGGACAAGGTACCCAACACACACACACACACACACACACACACGCACACGTATTTATACAGTACGTATTGTTTTACTGCAGTCCTCATGTTGAGTAATGCTGAGTGATGATCAGTGGTCTCTATTGGAAAGGGTTTGGGCAAATACAATTGCACATGTGACTGGGTCGCGCACCTGGGATGCAGTTGTTTGTTTGCACACCGTTTAACACAGCACACGTCCAATCAGTCTGTGTTTATTTTTGTGTTTTGAATTTCAGCCATTTGTTCTGGTGTATTGCACTGTGGTGGGGTGATCTGGTGATCTCTCTCTCTCTCTCTCTCTTCCCCCCTCTCCTCTATTTCTCTCTCTTTTTCTCTCTGTCTGATTTCTCTCCTCCTTACCCAGATGAAGCTTGAAGGCAAAATCAGGAAGCTGTTGGGGGATGAGTTTCAGGATAAGGTTTCACATTAACTCCTTTCCTTTGCACTCACTCTTTCACCTTTGGAACATTTTATGTCTCTGTTTTTTTTGTGTCTTTTTTTGGCTATAATGGATTAAACACATAATAATGGATTTTCCCTCTCTGTCTCCTTCTGCCCCTTACTCTGTTTCAGGTGCCATTCCTGTCTCCCCTGGAAGGACATATTCGGCTGCAAATCCAGAGTGAATTTCACTCTGAAGTTGAGCACCATGGATTCTTGGTGTGTCTCTGTGTTTTTTTTTTGTGTGTGTGTGTGTGTGTGTGTGTGTGTGTGTGTGTGTGTGAGATGTAGCGTAGTTGCGTGGTGTGGTTTATGAACATGAAATCTTACCTTCTCACATCCCCACCGACTCTTAACACATTATCTCTTAGATGTTAACTCTTATTGACCTCTGTTGTTGTTGGTCCTCAGACCATGTTTAAGGACATCAGGGGCCTGGGCTCCTGGCATAGGCTCTTCTTTGAGCTGAAGGACACCTGTCTGTACTATTGGAATCATCCCAATGAGAGGGACACTAAGGTAGAGACATTACACCTATTTGTGGAAAGGCAGTCAATACAAACATTTTTATTTTAAAGGGACTCAAAACATTTGGAAGACTTGCTTGAAAGTCTTGTGAGAGGATAACTTTGCTGTTTGCTGACTTCTGGCCTTTTCAAATTCAACCAGTTGTGTGCAAAAACAGTTTCTTTGTCAAAGCAATTTCAAAACCATTTCTCTGTCTAAGTAACACTATGTACTTTATGTACAGTACAGTATATAGAATATTGCATGTATGTTTATATGTCAATTTTCACCATTATTTGAAATACCCTTTTCATCAGTCATATAGGGATGGATAAACATGTTTTATTCCCACCAGCCATCTAGGAAATGCACTGTGTAGTTGTGGGTGGAGGATGGGAAACCATCACTACAAAATGAAAGTTAGCAATGTCATGCTGTAAAGATTTTCTGTGTTGGCATAAAAGAAAACAGTTGGCATGTTCTAACAGTGCCAGTAGGCCTCTAAGAAGTATTTGTTTTTTGTGTGTGTGCCTCTTGGGTAGCCCATCCACTAGTGTCGCTTTAAATGAATTCATCTTAATTCACTCCCTTTGGCTGTGTTTCCCTTGGCAGCCTGCAGAGGGCAGCATCCCGCTCTCAGACTTCAAGAGCCAGTCTGTGAGGCCAGTCAAGATGGACTCCTGTGCTCGGCCCTTCACCTTTGAGCTGGTGAGCTTGGCTCAGCAGCAGGAAGAGGACACAGCCTCACTGAACAAGTCAGTATACTCACAGGCGTCAGCCTCGCTTCTTCAATCAGTGGCTTCTTATGACCCGGTTATGGGTTGATATTTACCACATTATCATGGTCATCATGATCATATACATTGATGGAATTGTTTAGTATATGATGCACTTGTAATGCATTATAATGCAATAAGGGACTGAGTGTGTGTTAAAACACTAGGCCTATGAATGTTGTTGAGAGAAAAGAGAGAAATCTGGAGGAGCAGGAGAAGAGAATATGCTGGTGAAACTGTGCTGAAACTGGCCATTAAAGGGATATTCCACCTTTTTGTGAAAATTGGTTATTCAGTCTCTGTAGGTAAAAGCGTTTTGCTCTCAGTGCATGTGTTTTCCTAGTCTGGCAACCCCGATTTTAGCTTTAGCTTAGTAATAGCACTGAAAAATAAAGTAGCCAGAGCTCCTACAGCTAAAAAAAATCAGGAAAATTGGGGATGCCAGACTAGGAAAACACATGCACTGAAACCAAAATGATTTTCATAAAAAAGGTGGAATATCCCTTTATTTATTTACTGATGAATTGATACTACCTCTCCACAGGCGCTGGTTTGCAGCTGACACTCAGGAAGAGCGTAAGGTGTGGATGGAGCGCCTCAACCAGGCCCTGCTTGACCTCCACACCTGGACCCCGTCAGACTCCACCAATGACCGCACACAGAGCACAATGATGAGCACAGAGTCCAGTGGCAGCATCAGGGACAGCACGTTGTAACACACACACACACACACACACACACACACACACACACACACACACAGTCTTGCAGTAACACTAGGCAGAGCATGCTGTTATGCTCACACAAACACACACTGAATGAATTGTTACACTTTAAGAGTGGATCTGGAGATTGGGAGAGATTATTAATCATAAAAATCAATCAAATCAATCACTATGTAACAACAACACTATGTTAAGGAACACTACATAATAATAACCCTAATAATAATATATAAAGAATATATAAAAAAGGGATTGAAAATGCGTTAGTATACAAGGCATTGTTGTATCATCTCCTATGTGTATGCACTTATTAGGTGTTGTATAAGTACAATACTAGAAGGATTCACATTACAGGGACACCTAGTGGAGACAATGAAGATCTCCTCACTGACCAGTGGCTACTGGGCCACTTCAGAGGCATGATGTAGACTCCTCTTGACCTACACCACCCTCCGGAGAAGCCAGGAGCTGTGGGGGAAGGAAGTAACTTAATAATATTAATAATAATCGATACAATAACGCTGACACACTACAGGATGTGTTGCATTATCAAGGGAGAGTATGGAACTGATGAGTTTCTGAATCATGCACAGTGCAGTACTTTCCACTATGTAAACTTAAAAGAAAAGAAGGTAATCTGATTGGTGAAGGTGAAGCCAAAATTATTTACAGTGCAATTTTTCTGAAAATGTTTAAATGTTTCATAATTTCTATATTACTGTTTTCTTTTTGCCTTATTCTATTGTAATAGTAGTATTTGCTGCTGTAGTGAATGTAGGTACACCTCTGGGATGTACTCAACTGGATTTCATTTTGTAGAACAGAATCTTTTATTTTGCAACACAAACATTGTATAGTTTGGGAGAGAAGGTCATACTTTGAGACTATATATAATCTGGATATGTCTCATATATTCTATGTTTAATTAAACTGCTATTTCCATCATGACTGCCTTGATTGTTGATCTCTCTGAGTTTGATACCTGAACTGACATAGCTGACAACTGACATAGTTTGTCCACTTGGTTAGTTATTTGCAGTCATGCACACTACAGTGCTGTTTTGTGATGTGTCTGATGAAACAGCTTTTGGGGTGACATTTGGAGCATTTTACATGTTGAAAATGAAAACACAGTTTAAAATTCTGCCTCCATGGGGTAACTGTCAAGGCTAATTATTTGTTCAAGGAAACTATATAGTTGAACCAAAATTTCTCTCGTCTTCAGTAGTCCTACTGGCTTGTCTTCAGTAGCTTGAGCCCTTATTGAAATTAGACCGCAGTTGCCCATTAAGGGTTCATACTTTCCTGACCATAACAATAATCCATTGCTTTATTTTAAGATTTACAGACAAATAATAAAATCAAGGGTTCATACTTTCCTGACCATAACAATAATCCATTGCTTTATTTTAAGATTTACAGACAAATAATAAAATCAAGGGTTCATACTTTCCTGACCATAACAATAATCCATTGCTTTATTTTAAGACTTACAGACAAATAATAAAATTGTGATCAAAAACAAGTGCTTGTAGGCATGCAGTAGGTCATACATTAACATATCTCAGATTAGGCTCCATTATTTATTTATTTTATTGTACCTCGTGTCCGTTGTAAAATGCCTTACCCAGCAATATGTGGGCAGTCTGTTGTGCTCACAGCTAATTCCACCGATAGTTTGGCGTTCAGACGCGCGCGATGGCACTGCCAATGCGCGCTCTGTCCGCGGACCTCTCTACCTGCCGAACGGCGAACACGGAGTTCAGCGACTTCAGTTCTTTAGAGTTTATTGATGATCCGCAACCAGACTTCACTGATGTCTCCGCTACAACTCCACCACCTGGTAATATTTTGTAATATTTTGCATGTCCGTTCAGCAAAAAGCTTTATTGTTGTCACTTGCAGACGTCGCTGAATTTGACATGTCAGAGTATCAGCTTGGTGTCCCTCTACCTAACCTAACTACTACCTATTATTTTAATCGTTTTCTCTATCTGCAACTGCATACTGAGATAACAGACCAAATAATGTCATATTTTGCTTCAGGTTATTTACTCAGTGATATAATTTGTGTTGATATGAGCGAAGTGTGTCGTGTTGATGATCTAAGGGGCTTTTTAAGAAGTCTTGGAATGAGTGTGGAGAGGTAGGGGCAGGGTGCACCTGTAACTGTCTGGCAATTGACCTGAGAGCAGTTACTGTGTGTTGCACACCCTTACTTTAAATTTGATCACTATGGAGAATTTAAACCATAATTTTGACGATACTCGCTCAGATTCCAGTAAAACGCAAAATTGTGATTTCTCATTGGAAGATTTAAGAAAGTGCATCAGTAGTGCATAGCATCTGCTACTGCAACTGTCTAACGTTAATTCCTCTCTATTGTTTCATTGTGTGTGGAGGCAGAATTGCTCATTGATGTGCACAACATAATTATCCATTGCTGCACAGTATTGTCATGGTTCAAGCTCTGGAGCTCAAGTTCCCAATTGTATAGGCTACTTTGCCTCTGGTTTGGTAACTTCAAATCTCAATATTGACATTATAATGGTAAATGTATTGCATACATTTTGGTTAAGAGTCAGGGTTCCCACGGGTCAGGGAATTTCTGGAATATCAGGGAATTTCAATAAAGGCTCTTCTAGACAGGGGAAGTCAGGGAATTTGATGATTTTGCATACAGAGTTAGGAAATATCAGGGAATTTTGTTTCTGGAAATTATACTTTTTACACTATGATTGGCTGATTCATGCCAGTAAAGTGTCAGAAGGTAGACCCAAGGGAGGGCTGTTGTGACCATTTTATATGGCCTTTTCTGCCCAGTCGGCATATTGGACATTTCTTGTATGGGAGGTCATGGAAATTCAGCTTTTTGGTCAGGGAAGGTCATGGAAAAGTCAGGGAATTTTAAGTGATCTAGAGTGGGAACCCTAGTCAGCATTTGTGTTGAAGATATCGGCTTATTATCTTTCCACCTGGATGGAACGAAAGTGGAAAATTATTTATTTTGCTGTGTAGTGGCCTTCGCCTTACTCAACTCAGTAACCTGAGTGAAAAGATTTAATATACTGCATTTACTCTCTGGAAAGTTATCCATTATGTATTTTAGATGAGTGGTGATTTTAGATAATGGTATTTCAGTGGAGGTTTGAGTGCAGTGAATACTGCATCCTTTTAACAAATGTAGATCATAGGCTGTATGACGCAGACTGATTACAGTCTGTGCTACTGCATGTCATATCCCCACGTCTTTCTCTGTTGAATGTTGAATAAGGGATTGTGGGTAGCTGGATCAGAATGCATTAAGCAACAGGACGGTAGCCTGTCTAATTCAGCAACCTCATTAACTAATTATGGTTTCATTGTGGCTATGCTGACGAAGGAGGTTTGAGTGATATGAACCTGAGCCAGCTGAGCCAGGAAGAGTAGGCCAGCGTAGAGAGAGGAAAGCTCTAAGCATAACATATACACACTCAGTTCAACCAAAGCCCTCCATCTTCATCTGGACTCCTTGTGAAAAAGATCAGATATGGAATTTGATCAATAGACCCCTGAAATGCAAAGAGCTGGAGAGGTTGGAGGTGTGTGTGTGTGTGTGTGTGTGTGTGTGGGAGGGGAGGGGGGGTAATGGAAGCCTGTTGTGTGATGGACAGGACACTCATTCTAATAGACTTACTTTTTAGCATTTAATAAATAATCTATCGAGCAGGAAGTTTGGACAGACTCCCCTATCGATTTGTTTACTAATGCACAGAAGCCGTGTGTGTTAATGTTATGTTAATGCAGACAAGAGGGGTGTAATGTGTTCGTCCCGGATGGTAAACAAATTACTGTGTGCGCAGCAGTCCACGCCCCCCCCCTTTTGTCAACCCCCCTCTCCCCATACACTTGTAATTCTGGGGCTATTCAATTGCACTCCAAAGACAGCTTCCATAGATTTGGTGTGACAAATTGTTTTTAAATTCCATCTGCATGGCTGCGCTGCTGTGGAATTGTCCTTTGTGTTTGTGCACGTTGTAGCTCAGCACATCTTCTACCCGTGGCTGGCAGCATCTGGCCGACCCCTCTGCAGGCTTAGAGGGGTTGAGACTGGAGCTCAACTGAAGCTGGTGGTCAGAGGGCTCTTTGTTTTGCCAGCTTTGAGCCGGCCTGGCAGAATAGACCCTTGATGTGTGTGTGTGTGTGTGTGTGTGTGTGTGTGTGTGTGTGTGTGTGTGTGTGTGTGTGTTTGAGCTTGCATGGCCTCATGCAGATAGATGGCACCATGTGTGTTTCTCTCTCTCTCTCTCTCTCTCTCTCTCTCTCTCTCTCTCTCTCTCTCTCTCTCTCTCTCTGTGTGTGTGTGTGTGTGTGTGTGCGTGTGTGTGTGTGTTTATGAATGCTGAAGTCCTGCCCTGGGCTGTTTGGGGTGAGTTGAACGCTTGATAAAACACGTTGCAGATCCATGCGAATGGCGCTGAGTCATGCCACACTGTCTCTGGGTGATGCCCTCTAGCAACTGCCCCCTCTTCTCTACACACACACACACACACACACACACACACACACACACACACACACACACATAGACACACACAAATTCATTCACACACATTATCTCTCTCTTTCTTCACCCCTCAATAAACACACTCAACACTCTCTCACTTTTCTCTCACACCACTACACTCTCCTCTCTCTCAGCATCACCCCTAATGCCCACACATGAGACCTTGCTCACCCTTACTTACACACACACACACACACACACACACACACACACACACACACACACACACACACACACACATAAACATGCTCCATACCCTTCTGTCTTCCCTGGCAGAAACCCTCCCCCCACACACAAACTTTCTGTATGCCCATGAATATGGTCAGTTGCATCCTCCTCACCCACACACATACAGAATCTCTGTCCCTCTCTCTTCCGCACACACACACACACACACACACACACACACACACACACACACACACACACACACACACACACTCCACTCAACACATTTCTCTCCCTTCCTGGCATCGCCGCTCCTCTACACAAACTCATCATTCTCTTCCATCCACACACACACACACACACACACACACACACACACACACACACACACACACACACACACACACACACACACACGAGAGAGAGTTGTGCCCTGAGCTCCCAGCACTCTTGGCTCTCAGTGCCCTCCCTGTACCCCATCTCACCCCATGCAGATGCTAATGATGCACATGACAGGAAGAACAGCATCACACCAGAGCAGAGACAACAAGAGAGGGAGAGAAAGAACGAGGGAGGGAGAGTTGGAGAGGGAGAAAGGGGAAGAAAGAAAGAGGGGAGAGAGAGAGAGAGAGAGAAAGAAAGAGGGAGGAAGAGTTGGAGAGAAAGGGGAAGAAAGAAAGCTCTCTTTCCCCCTCTTTCTCTCTTCCCCTTTCTCTCTCTCCAACTCTCCCTCGTTCTTTCTCTCCCTCTCATGTGTCAAACTGAGACTTTCAGGGAGAGAGAGAGAGAAGGAGAGGAAACAAGAGTGCCAGAGCCTGTGGGAGAGTAAACAGCTCTGTAAAGACTCTGTGCATGTGTGTGGTCACACGTGTATGTTCCCACATTTGGATATGCTTTTGTGTGGTCATGTGTGTGTGTTTTTGCATGTCTGCATCCAACATTTACCCAAGTGAATTAATGTGTGTGTGTGTGTGTGTGTGTGTGTGTGTGTGTGTGTGTGTGTGTGTGTTGCTGCATGTGTCTGTCAGTTCAGTGTAGAGGTCAGTGCAGAGGAAGCAACAAACCAAAGAGGCCTGTTATTCCGCCAAGCCGAGACGAGAGTTGAAGAGACGCAGCATGACAAACAGACATGCTGTCAGGCTCAGCATACTGTCCAGTCTGACCAGATCCAAAGGGGCCTGAGCCTCCCTGCTATTTCTGTAGGCTTGCCCCCTCTCTCCCTCTCTCTCTCTCTGACAGCGAACCTTCAGGCGGTTAATAATGGGGAAGGAGTGCAAGCTAGTGACGCAGCGGTTACGTAACAGATTAGATAGAACATGCAAACATAATTCAGTTGTTGATTTACAGAGACATCCTATGTGTTTATTTTTATCTGGGCGTGAAGAGGCCAACCCCCCTTGAAGAGCAAACTGAGAATGATGAGGACTTAAGACTGTACTTGGGGGTTTCAATTAGTCTCTATGGATAGCAGTATAGATATAGATATGTGTTCATACTGTACCTTAGTGATCAACTGGACTGAAGCTACAGTATTTTACATTGTGTTAACCCTCATTTACACTACATAAAAACTCACTTGATAGATGCACTATGCCTAGTGTATGGTTGTGTATAATATATGGACAGTGAATGTTTCAATCATGTAAGCAAAAAGAAATACAAACAAATTCTGTTTCATTCCCAAACTACCACTGTTGCATAAACATAAACATGGAATATAAAAGTGGAATAGTTGTAGATACAGCTATTATTTATAATCAAACTTTCTTGAAAGAGTTTATAGTCATTACTGAGCATTAGTGTGGCATATAAGTGTGCTAATTTACCTCTAGTGTACTGCACTAATTTACTGCAGGTAGTTACTGGATGGCTCCTTAAATGAGAGCGAGCGAGAGAGAGAAAATTAATCCTCTTCTCAATGGGGGCTAGTAAGGTCAGTGTTTATATCCACCGTGTCTGCTAAATGGATGAGAGCTATAGACTCCCCTTGGGTGGGACACTGATCCATCACGGGTTACCCATCCAGTACTCTTGGCTCTTCCACCAGCCAAAGCTGGTACCCATTTCCAGCTGGGTGGACTGATACGATGCAAATGAAGCGCCTTGTCCAATGTCACAAAGTGCACCGTTGAGTGACCATCTGGGATTTGTGTGAGCTAATGCTATTGTTAGCCTATAACCCCTTACACTGCTGTAATGACAAATCCCTGTAAGTTGCGGTCTTATTTAGCCTGTTTTGGCCCCTATACAAAAAACAGTTGTCATCACCCACTCCCTGATTTCTTTTGTAGTCAAATTAAAAAGCTGGGGAGCTTTTGTATAGTTGTAACACTAATTGGTTTTGGTGGTGGAAAATGATGCTGGAGCACAATGAATATTTGAACAGCTGGGAAGATTGCAGTTGTAATTTATTCATGTACAATAGAAAGAGCTGGCCCGGTCAGCCAAATTAAATCAATAGTGGCATTGTCTGGCTTTAGTGTCGAGTATCAGGAGCCAGAGAATTTCTTGGAAAAGTTAAAAATGCATGAGTGGACTGTCCAGTGATGGGGACAAACAATTGCATGAATCATAGGCCTACTGATTACAGCTAATAAGACCATGTTGGGTGTGGTGTGAAAGAGCATCTTGGCGCCGTGCTTGCCTGTTCAGATCATGACTTGGAGACAGTCATCACAGTTCTTTGGAGATATACAGTATGAGGCTTTTATATCCAGGGTGATTAATTTTATTGGGAATGGATCACAATACAGTAGTTTACAACATATTTATATTTAAAACGGCACTTAATGACAATCATAACATTCTGATGCATGTCATGTTCATGATACATGTCATGTTTATGGCAGGCCCATGTTGTTCTTGTGTTGTAAACCTCAAGTAAAGTGTAGCCAAACTATCTGCATAGGCAATGAATTGTTTTGTTTCATGGTCATTTCCTAATAGCGATGCTATGAAAAGCCTAATTCCTGGCTTGATTGTAATACTAATGGGACATGTTTGCATCCAGTGACACCTGTAGCCGCCTTAGTCTTAGTCTCCACAAAGAGAAGTTAAACTTGACAGGAGGTAGATGGCTTGGAACAATCATGGAAATTATGGTGATTTCTAACCCTATCTATATTCAAAGGGGATTGGAGGAGGCTAAAAGTCTTTCCCTGCAGCCTGGGATGGCTGTCTCATCACCACCAAGTGCAAAATTCAACACAAGCCTTGTGGGACTATATCTGGTGTGGAGTCTCAGAGCCAGACGTATGTGGCATGAACGGAGACAGCCTGGAGGGGATGCTGCCTCTTCTGTGTGGGTGGGGAAGATTAGGTGCTTGGCTGAGTTGGAAATGTCTAAGCCATTTCTTAGCACCCACTGTAGAGTTTGCTCACTCAGGGTGGGGGGATTTTGATTAAACCTGATAGTGATGAGCTTTAGAGGGAAGCCTTGTGGGCGCCTCCTTGTTATTGGTGGATTTGACTGAAAATTAAGTTGGTCCAAGAACATGTTGAAGTGCAGTTTGAAGTGATCGTCAAAACACCCCATTCTGCTCCTATTGTGCTTGACCAGCTCATATAATGCAGTATAGGCCTCACACCCACCTATACCTTTTTTTTTTTTTTAACTTTTTCAGTGGTATGACTGTAAGGCACACCTCAAGGGTGTCAGAGTAGGTGATAGGTCGATCTACTGTTTCCACACAGGAGGAAACTCCTGCCATTGATCTAAGGCAGTGAAGTCACTTCTGATGGCATGAGACTAGGTGTCTTAATTACTGCTTGAGGTTATTGATATCCACCAGAACCGGCTGTGAATAAGACAATGAAGGAATTCCCGTTTTGCAATTTATTTCACAATTAAAAGATAAGAGGATATCCTTTATGTCTTCTATCCTTCATTTATATCCAGTATTGTGTATTTTTTAATGTAAAAGATGTAAAATCATTTCTGGTGTTGAGACAAGCTAGTTTCATAACTGCAACTGCTTGTGCCACTGTCCCCCAAGCATAGCATCCAATTGCATAGCATTACTATTAAACTTAACAGTAGTCAGATTCAGGAGTCAGATTTGCTTGATGGCACTGCAGAGGTTTTTCCATTATGGTTGCTCGCTTTCCATGTGTGAATTACCACATTCATTGACAAAGTACAGAAATGGATGCGGGAAGAATGGTAGTAACTGCAGTACAGTAAATTATGTGTTTCGGTTTAGCGCTTACATGTAATGCGAAATGTATGTCCTTTGTGCGACCCCTCTCTTTGATAGATAGGTCTATCCCTTCCATCACTTAGGCTCAGTATTGTCTGGTTACAGTTGGAGATTTATGCAAGCCTTTTAACCACGTAACCACTGGTATTTTAGCATACAGAAAAGGCTTTGACATGGCTGTGGGGTTAGTCTTATACAAAGGAGGTCTTTGCTGGCCACCCGTGATCTATCTTACCTGAGCCACCACCGTTGTAAATTAATGTGAAAGAATCGCGTAGAAATGATAAAGGTTCTAAAGGTCTGTCTAATCATACATAACTTGTTTTATCATTCTCTCTATATATAATTCACCAGCTTATACTAGAAGTAGACCTGAGCCAGACGTGCACTTATGTTCCAAGAATCAGAAAATATTATTGAAAATAAAGTTCTTATATTTCCTAGCAGTGAGGTTGAAACAAAGCATGACCTTTCCATCAGAATACTGTTAATAGTCTCAAATTGTAATAGCATAGACAACAGGCACACCAGTCTTGCTCTTGGTAGACTTTAGTTACTGTATTACACAACTCTAGTGGTCTCCCCACATACTGTAAGCCTACACACTACACAGAACCAAAATATTTTCCGTCCCCCATAAGAGCTATCTTCCCTGGGCTTCTGAGGATGCTTTAGCCTTCTGTGGTGGAAACTCTAGCTCTTTTACCTGAGGTTTCTCACTGAGGGGTCCAATCCTCACTAAAAGCCTGTGTAATCCTTATGGGGATTAGAAGGTGGCTGTGGGTTTCTTCAAGTTAAAAGGCGAGCTTTTTCTGCCTGGGAACAGCTTTTTTATGCTTAGTTTTTTTTTTTTCTTTTTTTAAAAGTCTTTTAGTATGTGATACTGAAGGGTAATGTTTTAGCTGGATTAAGAGTCATGACTATAAGCGACACCTATACCTGTGTATTACTATAACAGGTTTGATATACTTGCTGTGTCTGCCAAATGCACACCCAATTTGGTGACTTCACTGAAAGATTTACAGGCCATGGGCTATGGGTATGGAACTGGTACATTATATAATACATTTCCGAAGAACTTTGCAAATCGCGCAACTATGCAACTAAGAAAAGCTATGCTTTCGGCTGTATAATTTGAAATGTAAAGGAGCCTATGTGGTTCAAGGTCTGAGCATGTCCTCTGAAGTATGTTATGTTATGTATACTGTATATAGGCCTATGCAGTGATATTTTGAAATACTTAATATAGGAAGCAAAAGAGAAACTGTGTTTGTTTTTGTAGGAGAGAGATTTGTTTTCCATTATTTTGTTTATCTGTGTGAAATCACATTACAGATATCAAATGCTTGCAATTTATGTGAGCAGATTCAGTTTTTTTCTTTTTGTTTATTTTTTTCCCCAGAAGAGTTTGTTACTCAGCATAAATAAGGTTTATTCCCCTATAGTTCTTTAGGGCTAACAAACCGTGTTGGTGCACGCTTTGATGCCTTTATTCAGTTGGTAATTATTTTTACATTTCATTAACCATGCACTCCATGTTTAAGGGTTATGCAATAGCGCGCTTGTAGGGTTCTTCGATCACATGGGCAGTAAAAAAGACAGTGTGTTCCACTCTAAAGGCAGCTTAATATTCAAGATAAGCTATGGTAATGATTTGTTTATGTACAGTAGTTTAAGTGCTTTCATGAATTTGAGTTGGTATTTGACTGATTTTCTTATGCTATTTTCAGCCTTGGTTAGTATTGATGCTTCCATCTCTGTGCCATTGCTTTAATGATTTTTCTACAGTCATACAGTTTACTTAAAATTAATGAAAAGAATGGCTGCACTGCATAAGATGTAGACCTTCTAGAGTAAATGAAATATGTTTTATTTAATCGATGATATTTTTCTGTGAACAAAATATTGATGACAACTATTATTCATTATTATTCACAAGCAGTTAAGGACTGCTGGCACCTGCTTGCCCACACATCATATAAGATAAATGAAGACCAAACTTAATATGACATACATATAGATACAATATTTCAGTCAGATGAATTAGCTATAATTGGAAAATGTGTTTTCCTCATTATTCCACAAGGTGGCAGCAGTCGCCTTTTCTGCCCATACGCACTGCAGCAGTGTCACCTGACCTACATCTTCGAACACACAGAAGTAAACAGAAACGCTGAAAAATTGAACAGGAGGGGCACTCTTTTCAACATTCACGCAGCATTTATTCACTAGGGACTTGGCTAGTTAGTCCTCTGGCGTGGCTTCAGCTCAGAAGTTGTACCAGTCCAGTGTTTCTGTGGATGCTCAGTATCTGTATCAGTCTTCTCACTATATTCCTCCAGGAGAGATCTCTGGCCACTGGCTTCGAAAGGAGAATAATGAAGGAGGAAAATGAGTGAAAGTGAAAAGAGCATGGGAAGGAAGAAAAAGGACAGAGGGTGAATGTGTACGAGAATGGAAAAGACTAAGAGAGAGAGAGAGAGCGCTAGTTGAAGGGAGTGTGTGTGTGTGTGTGTGTGTGTGTGTG
>JAODXP020000017.1:18219630-18229630 GCA_027497455.2 Sardinella longiceps
AATTACTCAACTGATGTAGACATTTCCTAGTTTGGTGCGTGAAATTGTCATTCTTTGTAATAGCGGTTTAACACACGAACGGGATGTCCCAGTCAAGGCGAATCCTGCTGTGTGACGTAAGCACCCGTTCATCTCCCCATGATTCCCGGTTGTTTTTGCTCATTTGCTCATAGTTTGTGGTGGCTGGTGACATCGGCGGGAACAGACACCTTCTCGCGCCGCGGAGTGAAGGGTGTTTCACGCACGCGGAACTCCATTACATCGAGTTGCCATGACGACAACCCTGGATGTTGGAGCTCTTGCGGCTTAAAGACAGGTGTTGAATTTGCGCATCGGTCCCTGGATCGCGCGGCAATGTGAGAGAGCTGCAGGGACACCTACGCAATTTAGACGTCCTCTTCCATGAACGCAGCTGCCTTGGCGCTCCGGCCGCCGATTTTTTTGTACCGGGAGCGAGGAATCATATTCACGCCACCATGGTGCACCACTCCGGATCCATTCAGTCCTTCAAACAGCAAAAAGGTCGGTGTTTTCCAGTCTGCCTGTGCGAGTGTCCGCGCGCGCTCATGCACTTGCCTACTTGCGCTGCTCTGGGTGTTTGATGTCGTGTTGAAGTGGACTTTGGCTCAGAGTAGCCTAATTTCTTTACACACAGTTGTTTTTAGTGTCTGAAGAAAACAGAACAATTTAAGTTATAGGCTATAGCTTAGATTAGTGTTGCTACTCAAAATCCCCCTTAGATTGGCTGAGCGCAGAGTTAAGAGACTTCAGCTCACAATAACACAACACCATCATATTCCAATATATAACTGTTTAAATAGGCCTACTTATGTACGACTTTTGTCCGAAATGCTGTTGCTAAGGGCTTGTTTTTAACGTCTTATCAGATATTCCCAAATCCTCCAACTCTTCTCTGAAGATGCTAGTGGACTGACTACGCACTCCACAGCCTACTGTTGAGTCGTGATTGGTAGCGTTTTAAGTGAACAAGGGCATCTGCAAGTTAAAGAAACATAATTAGGCTATTATCAACCTAGAATATTGATGATATGAATTAGGAGTAGATCGTTGCAAACCTCCCATGTCATATGTCAAGACCCAATCCACGTTTTTCCTGGATTTGTTTTCATCAGCTTGAGGTTCATGCTGGAAGGCAATATCATGACTTAATAATAAAACAAGCATGTTTCAAGGAAATGCGTATAAACTTGGATTTCTGCACATTAGACTATTTTGCTAAACAGGCAGGACCTGAGTTCAGTGTAATTCACTTAACAGTTATGGAGGGAGGAAATATCTGGTTCCAGGGATGTAGTGCCTGCCTTAGGATGGAAACACTAAAACACTTTTACCACACACAGCAGTAAGAGGAGCAGGCCCATCAGTCTGTTATGGTGCCTGTAAAAACATTATTGGTGCACTCTAATACCCTGAGTCTTCCTCTGCTAGCCTGTATGTATGGCTCAGTGGACCAGACAGCACTTGCAGACACAGCAGGCACTATTGCATCGGTATCAGTTGGCCCAACAGAGACAAGGACAGCATGCATTTCATTCGTTTCAAAGAGAGGATTTACGCCAGGGTTTCCTCACCCAGGAGGGACTGTCCTCGAGGGTGCTTGCAAGATTGTTAAGATAAAGTCCTACTATGATTGGTTAGCCCTGCATGAAGTGCATTTCAGCAGTTCAAGGCAGGCCTGGGGCTCAGCATGCCACACATCTATATTCAGTTCTAAGTCAATAATATGAAGCAAGTACTTAAGATCAATCAATTGAATCGATTCTTCCTTTTTTTTGATGTTCTGCAGTCACAAAAGGAACAGGTTATTCTAGAATTAATCAAAAAGCTATTTTTTTTGTTTGTTTAGACAGACACTCAGCAACCTTACCATTGGTAACAGAAGGATTCTGCTATATGCATGTTTATCGTTATCTTTTATCCCAGAATCCACTGGCATTGCCACACTATCCAAGGTAATACCACTGCCACACTGCCTGTTTGATCAGTGCAGACGCTCACGTGTGTGCATGTGTCTGTGTGTGTGTGTATGTGTGTGTGTGTGTGTGTGTGTGTGTGTGTGTGAGAGAGAGAGAGAGAGAGAGAGAGAGAGAGAGAGAGAGAGAGTGTGTGTGTGTGTAAGAGAGAGAGAGGGAGAGTGTGTGTGTGTGTGCGCTCACGTGTCTGTGTGTGTGTGTGTAAGAGAGAGAGAGAGAGAGACAGTGTGTGTGTGTGAGAGAGAGAGTCTTGTTTTTCAGCATGACATTAACACAAGTGCCCAGAGAGGAGGCTCTCAGCACTCCCTAATAGCTCATCTAATGCTTTTGTTGGCTGGTGCTGGTGCTGGTGCTTTATCCCTTATTGATCTGTAGCCAGTGTGTGTGGACACATAGTGGTAGTGTGAGCATGTGTCAGGGCAGGGTATTTATACAGGGCAGCCTACTGTTCCTCAATGCATCTACATCTTTTTGGGCTTTGGGTTTGGTTCCTTTATGGCTGGTTTGCTGGCTGACATCGATCTGTGAGGGTAGTGGCTGGGTTTTTTAGGGAGGGGTTACACAGCAGGATAAGTCTGCACCTCTAATGACCGATGGTTAATTATTTATGCTAGGAATGCTTGTCAGCCATCGCTGCCTGCTGCGTAGCTCTCAGGATGAATATGAGAGAGAGAGAGAGAGAGAGAGAGAGAGAGAGAGAGAGAGAGAGAGAGAGAGGGCTTTGACAGGACCCCCATCAGTGATGAAGAGGCCATTCGCTCTGCGTGCACACATTGAAGGACTGCAGTGAAATACAAAGTTGAGTCGTGATAAAATGCAAGAAGCATACTGACTAGAAGTGCAAGAAGTAGTTACTGGTTTTGTGAGATAGGCACAATGCTTTTTCAAGTTGCTTGTTAGCTTGAAAAAACAAAGGCTTTTATGTAAATTGGCAGGCAGACTTTATTAAGAAAAAATACAGCATGCATGTTATTTTTGGGTCACCATCATTGTTTCTGGTGCACTTTGTCATTTATCTATGAGGATAGGTTTGGAAATGAAAATTATGTTCATGTAAAATTATAAATAGCACTCTTTGATACCTAGACACCTCTCATGGGAGGAATGTTATTTGTCATCTCAAAATCTGTAAGATATGGACACCTAAAGTTGGTTTCCCTTTGTACCTTTTATCTGTTGGTGTCATCAGAGCAGTGTATAGTGCAGGGTTTGTGCTGTGCTCGCTGTCACCAGGGACCTCTCATTCAAACACACTGCTTTGCTATTAGTTGGATTTATGGTCCATGTGGGACTGTGTGTAGCAGTGCTTTAAATCACGTGACAAAGTCCTAGGCTGTAGGAGTAAAGAAACTTTAGCTCACCATATACCCATATGTTTTTTTTTTTTGGCTTTTGATTAGATAGGACAGTATAGAGATGACAGGAAACAAGTGGGAGAGAGAGAGATGGGGTGGGATCGGGAAATGATCTCGGGTCAGAATCGAACCGGTGTCCCCGGGGTAATGGTCTGACGCTCTAGCCACGGCGCCCACTACTCACCATATACCCGACTCTCTTTTCCACAGTGAGGTGTCTTACGCTTGTTTCACACTGTACACGTCCATGACGGATGATCAGCGTTATCTGACGATGGGGGAGTCAATCTGATTAGCTGATGGATACGTTTCTGCCTGAGAAGTTGAACTTTTCTCAACTTTTCAACACAAGCAACAGAGCTGACTGAACGGACAGATATAATCAAGAGAGCTCCACGCAAATCCGTGGATGGGCGTGTACAATTTTTTAAAGCACTATAACTATTATAACAAATGAACTTGTGATACACACACACACATAATTGGGAGGGACAGCCTGTTTTGGAAATTACCGTAATTACATTTGATTACAAAGATCAAAGACTTTTTTAAAATCTTATCGATTAGGCCTACCGATGAGATATTGGGCACCTGTTGTTAATAGCAGGTAAAAACACAAGCTTTTGAACAAGTGAGTGTTTTTTAATTTGAGCTTTGTGTAAACAAAATTGATTTTCTACAGACATTACATGGTGATATATGTGGTATATTGATATTTGAAATCTTGATGGAGGACATGCCATGTGACCTACATACTGTACCAAGAGTGTCATTTACAGTACAATGGAGTGTTTTGACTGTAGAAACTATTGGTGCTGATTAGACCAAAACAATCCCCCTTTCAAGAACAATGTTCTTACCAGATGATTTTTTGGGTAAAATTCTTGCAGAAAATATTTGTGGTTGAACAAAATGCACTTTTCCAGAATGGCTTAGAGTGAGTGAGTGATCACAGCATGTCCTAAAAAAGGTTTCAGATGAGCAACCACACTGAGGTTTGATGAGATCAAGCAAACCAGCCCGCTCTGAAAGACCCAGACGTACACATAAAAAAAGCAAGCAGTAAAAAATGATGAGAGGGCATTGGGCTTCTAAGCTATCTATTTTGGAAATAGAGATTCAAAGAGAGAGAGAGTATGTGTGTGTGTGTGTGTGTGTGTGTGTGTGTGTGTGTGTGTGTGTGTGTGTGCATGTGCGTCTGCTTGTGTGTGTGTTTGTGTTTGTGTGTGTGTGTGACATCAATGACAGCTTGGCAGACAAATCTATTGTGGTGCAGTGCTGATCATGCATTTACAAATGAGACTATCTTTAAAAAAAAAAAAATGAAACATGACAGTGATGATGGAATAGGCTTGGGGAATCAAAATACTTATTTGGTACATGGGGCACCTCACTGCAGTATGATTTGCATAATGGTCACATATCTGATGGTAAATTCAGGACCGCTTTAAAAATACCCTGGTTATGTTTCAGAACTAGGCAATAGTTGCTGTAATAGTTAAGGTCCTTGGGGTGGAGGTGTCTGTTTTAATGGTCTTGCAGCAGAACAGGATGTCAGAGAGTTTATGATGCCACTGGACACTGTTCATTTTACTATTCCTTTTTTATGTGGCTTCATCAATCTATTTATCTCTTAGCTTAGCACATGTTCAGATTTTTGAAGATGCCTTTATAGGGAAAGTGAATTGATACGTGGAAATATGGGACAATTGCTGCAAGAGTATTTTTAGAACTGTTACCGTAGAAGAAGTTGGTGTGTGTGTGTGTGTGTGTGTGTGTGTGCGCGTGTGTGTGTTTTGTATTTATGTATTTATACAGTAAGTATGTGTGTGTATGTGTGTGTGTGTGTAGGAGGAGGAAGAAAAAGAGACAAAAAAATGTCTGGATTTTTTGGCATTATCCTAAGCAGTCCACTGGTTGCACAACACCCCTCTACAATGTCCCAGCCACCTGCCCTGTTACATAATCCTGCCGATGGATTTACACACACACACACACACACACACACACACACACACACACAAACGCACAAACGCACGCAGGCACGCAGCACCAAGTCTAGCCAATGGCATTAACGGTGCAAATTTGACACAGAATGACAAGATAATGCCTGCAACTTTAAAGCTGCAGGTTTGTTTTTACTGACCCTCTGAAGTATTCTATGCACTTGAAAAAACAATGCAGACAAGTAGCCTACATTTACACATATGCCTACCTCGTTTCACTCTAATATGCTCAATTACCTGTCATCTGACAAAACAATGATTAGATCAATTTGAGCTAGCATTGCTAGTTTTGTAGTAACTGTATTGGTCATAGCTGTATAGGTCCTGTTCTCGAAGTATGTCACCTTTCTGGTATTTTTGGACTAATGTGTGCTAGCTGTGCTAGTTCAGCTAGCACACATTATGTCACCTTTCTGGTATTTTTGTATGTCACCTTTCTGGTATTTTTGGACTAATGTGTGCTAGCTGTGCTAGTTCAGCTAGCTGCTAAGCTCCATGCCCTCTAATGTCATATGGGACCCTGCTGAGTAACACATGGTCACTACGGATCGGTCTGACACTTTACCATGGAGATGCTGCCCAGTATAAAGGCACATTTATGTGTGAGAGAGAAAGACTGCGTGTGTGTGTGTGTGTGTGTGTGTGAGTGTGAGAGAGAGAAAGAGAGAGAGGCTGACTCTGAGTTGAGTCATGTTCTTATGTGATGTATCTACTTCCTGTTTCCCCTGATGTTTAATGTGTAAACCTGATGGTTAGTCATACCTTTTTCAATAGCACTATTCTTGTTTTTATGAGTAAATGTCAGTAACCTACTTTTCCTAAAGAAAAGAAAACATTAGAGATATACATTGAGAGGTGATTTTGAATGCTCTTTACTAAAGGCTCATTTTAGAACCATTAAAAAACACTTAGTGGTATACAGTATACGGTATACTATTAATAATACCAGAGAGGGTTGAAGCAGAGTAATAAACAATCTTTGGTTTCCACCAGAGCTTTAAGCTCAAGGGCGTTGATCAGTATCAATATCACATCAACGCCCTAGTTTTAACTGTGTGGAAGAGAGGAGAAAGGGGAGGGAGACAGCAAGGAGAGACAGGGACGAGAAGAGGAATAGCTGAAGCTGAGAAGATCAGAGAGAGAGAGAGAGAGAGAGAGAGAGAGAGAGAGAGAGAGAGAGAGAGAGGTGTCAGAGGGGACCAGTATCAGTGAGAGATGTTCAGGTTATTTTATATTCATAATTATGCATTCATCATCAGCATACAATATGTTCAGGATAAAATGGAAAATTAAATGAGGCTTAACATGATGGCTCTCATTCTCTCAGTGGGTCTCTCTCACACACTCAAGCTTTGTGTCAATAACACTCAGCAAAACAAACTTTCTCCATAAAGAAGGGGAGGGAGAGAGAAACAAAGGGAGAGAGAGAGTCAGAGAGACAGACACAGAGAGATAAAGAGATAGAGGCGTTAGGAAGAGTGTGATGGGGACGGCGAGCTTACAACTCCATTTGCCAGTGATGCAACAGAGCGTCAGCGTCCAGGATTGTGTAATAATGTAGCCAGTCAAGTGTCATAAAACTACCATCTGTTGGAAACAGCTGCCAGAAGGACGCAAAACTCCCCACTCCAGAGAGATAATGACAGTGAGGCCCACTCAATGGGACAGAGAGGGAAGAGAAGCAGACTGAAGACGGCTGAAGGCTGATGACAAGTAATCTCTTTATGCCATCACCATCACCATCGCTGTCACCATCCTGTCCGCACCAGGCCTGATGAATGTATTATTCTATTCATTGTTGGGTTCAGGCCATTTCTCTAGCATCTCTCTCAACTGCACTCCTTAAGTCTTTTTAAAAGTCTGATTGCAGTGTTATTGGGCGTCTTTGGATGAAACATCAACTTTAATGGGGTTAATTATGCTTAATTGTTGAGATCCATGTTAATATGCAAACACATACATGCCTTCTCTGGCTCTCTCCTTTCCTCTCAAGCTCTCTCTCACATCCTCTCAAACTACAGTAGTCTTCTCTGAGGCCATCAGGAGTCCAGATTCAGGACACATATGGCAGTGTTTGCAAAGTGATCGCTGTCCATGGTGCTGACTCAAGAGCTTTATTACTCTATCAAACTCTATCCAAGACCATTTGATTAAACAAGTCTCCTAATTGAATAAGGAAGACCCTATATACACAGACATTGATTGTTCGGGACATTGTTTCTACAGACCACACAACCTTTAGTTGATACACAAGACACTTTATAGTTCACTGACCTGCAATATGGGTCTGACGACTCTGACGTGTTTGTTTTTTTCTCTCTCTCCACTTTCAAACACTGTGGGTAAAGTGCCTGATTCTCTTCTCCAGAAGTAGGTTTTTCCTAATGCTTTTGTGTTTGCTCGACTCTGTCAAGAAGTGAATACAGAGTCATAATTCTGTCTCTCTGTCTCTCTCTCTCTCTCTCTCTCTCTCTCTCTCTCTCTCTCTCTCTCTCTTTTTGCCTGTCACTCCTCTTTGCTCAAGTTACCCAACTCATTTCATCTTTTTTGTGACTGTGCCTCTGGGTGACAATTTCAGAAATGAGGCTAGTGTTAGTCTGAGCTCAGACTGCCGGCTGTTAACTTTCCTTACTTAGAGCCCATGTAAGTGCATCTGTGCATACAGAATTGTGCACGTGTGTGTGTGTGTGTGTGTGTGTGTGTGTGTGTGTGTGTGTGTGTGTGTTAATGTGTGTGTGTGTGCGTGCTGGTGGCAGTTGGCTCGATGAGGAGTGTAAATGAATAATGGAGAGATTGCAGTGAAAGAGCGGCCGCGGGATGTTGTGGAAGAAGCCCACTGACCTGAATTCCCAGGCCTCCTCTCCTCTCGTCTCCTCTCTTCTCTTCTCTTACCTACACCCTCCCCTCTAGCCTCTCTTTCTTCTCTTGCTTTCCATCTCTCCATTCCATCATCTCTTCTGTCTATCCTCTACATCTGTCTTATCCTCTCTTTCCCACTTTGCATTATTTCCTCTTGTCTCTTCGCTTCTCTTTTGCCCTGTGCCTCTCCTCTCATTCACTTCTCATCTTCTCATCTTCTCTTCTTCACTCTTTTCCTCTTTGCATCTTCTTACCTCTCTTCTTCTCTCCTCCACTGCCCCTGTTGTTTTTCTCTTCTCCTCTCTGCTTCGACTCCTCTCTTTTGTCTTTTTTTTCCACCTCTCCTGTCATCTCTCTTTTATTATTCCATCTCTACCTCCCCTCTTTTCCCTTCAACTCTTTTTGGTCCTCCCCTCTCCTCCTCCTCCTCTGTCATCCCCTCTGCTCCCCTTCTCTTCTCTTCTCTTCTCATCTCTTCCCTTCTCTTCTCTTCTCCTCGATGTGACCTGCACTAACACACCCAGCTGTCTGCGTCTGCTGCAGCCAAGACAGACAGAAATGCCCGCGGTCAGGCTGGCCTCCACTGAAGTGGAGCTAGAAATAGACACAGACACCAGCTACAAGCTCACACACACACACACACACACACACACACACACACAGAAACAAATGTGCTTTTCCCTGTCCTAGAACCTGCTGCTTTGACTACAGCAGCTGCTTCAGGCATTACTTCCATTAAAACACTGGGACACTGGGACCGGTCATGGCCCAAACAAGAATGAACACACCGCTGTAAGGTCACACGCACTCTACTCAGTAAACTTATTTATTAATGGCTGTTCTATTCTGGGTGTCAAAGCCCAAGGACTCGGCCTGAATTGTTTTCTTTTTGACTGTGTGGCACAAAATCATTCACATCTTGAAGCAAATGTATTCTTGCGATAAACCAAAGCTTTACCTGTAGATGGACAAAGCATTAATGGATTTTAATTTTATAACACAAATACATTTTCAGCTCTAGTATAGCAACCAGAGTACCAAAGATAGGCATCAGTTTGTTCTACAGGAAGCAAAGCACTGATGGGATTTTATATAGCCTACTAGCTGAGCGTTTCAAGATCTGAATGGGCATTTGAGGGTTTTATGTGGATTGCAACTTGCATAAACGTGGAGTACGGTACCAATACAGCATAATGCATGTTGCAGTTGGCAGTTGAAAAGGATTGTAATGTCTTTTGATAGCATTTAGTAGAAAATGCTTCACACACACACACACACACACACACACACACACACACACACACACACACACACACACACTCCACATGCAGATTTACAGCCTACAGCCACACACACACATGTATTACCTACTGGCTTGCAAAGGTACTCACATAGCCTACAGCTTCACTCACGCACATGCCTGCAAACACATATCCATAGCCCATGTACCCTGAAGCATACACACACACACACACACACACACACACACACACACACACACACACACACTCACACATTGTCACACATGCCCACACACATCCAGTCTCAGCTCTAAACTTCCAATGAACTTCCTCTCCATATCTTCTTACCAGCGCAGTCGTTGTTCTGCCTGCCATTCCTTTGTAATTTATTCAGATTAATTCCCTTTGATATGGATGCGGCATCGTGCCGATCTGGCACCATTCCCTACTTCTCTCCTGGAGTTGGAAGATGACCTTACAATCCCTAATCCGGAATTTCATTACATTTTCCACATGACGGCGGCTTCATCCCCAGTGACACAGGG
>JAODXP020000017.1:18232130-18234630 GCA_027497455.2 Sardinella longiceps
CTGCCAGATTAAAAACTAGATTGCACTTCAGATGCAGGCTTCATTGACATATTTATTTATTTCCTCAGACTTATGCGACACAGTATGTTTTTTAAACGATGGTGCTGCTGATCCAAGCAAGACAGGCAGAAACAAATGTGACATTTCTGCTTGATGAAACTGACTCCCTAGAGACTACAGGAATAACATAGATAGTCTTCATAGAGATCCTCCTATTCCCAGTGCCTGTTTCCCATTGGTCAGGGGAGGAAGGGCTTCTCTGACCTCTCAGTGTAAGGCCCCCTGTGTGTGTGTGCACTGCTTACAGTGATCCCACCTTACTCGGCTCCATCCTGGCATCCCCTAGAGCATTGTGGGAGCCTTTGTGTAAGTCCTAGAGATGTCCTCCTCTGCTGGGGTAATCTAGATGGTTACACACATGGATAGTGGAGCGGGAAATTACTGTGGAACACATATGAAAGGAAGGCCTACACATTTAAGGACATGTTGTTGTCAGAGTTGTGAGAAGAAACCGGAAAATTGACCATTCACAGCACTTGCCTGGTCCAATGCCCTCTCCGTCTGCGTCGTATGCATACGGATACTGAAAAAATATTGGAGGTACACGTAGGGCTACGGAGAGGTTCTGCGACAGGGTCTGCGACGACGCAGAGAGCTTTGTGTAGCGGCTTACGATGTATGAAGCATGACCATAAACCTAGCACTCCCAAATATACACACAAGTGCATAGAAATCTTGTCAATTTCTAAATCGAAATGCACACACACACATACACAGAAGATGTGAAATAAATGACAAAACCCCACTGAGGGTTCGGATACTCATAAAATAAGCATAGGCATTTTCGCTTTTGGATGTTCATCCAGTTACACTTATTGAACATGACTTATTGATGTATGAGTCACAGAGAGAGGAATGCTCAATATAATTTCCTCTTTCTTCCTCCCTCATTCTTTTACTCTAATTTTCTCTTTCTTTTTTGTGTTTACAGTCTCTCTCTCTCTCTCTCTCTCTCTCTCTCTCTGCTTCTTTGAGGCTGTCAGGATGCATACTGCAGTGTTTCAGAACTGATCGCTGTCCATGGTGCTGACCCAGTAATAGTCAATGATTTTCTATCACAGACCCTGAAACTCTCCGTTAGTTTATTCTGGAATAGTACTCCAGTCTAGTTGCAGTCTACTTCATTTCAATTTAAAGTAAGAGAGAATTTATATGTTTTGGCTTGGAAACTTTCTTTCTCCTTCTTTTTTTTAAAGTTGACTGCAATAAGATAAAACTCCAGGGACCCCAACTTCATTGTTCCAGCCTCAGATACGCAGTGCTGCAATGTAATCATGAAATCTGGCCAGCTCAGTTGAGTATCTCCTAAAGCGCACAGTGGTCCCAAATTGCATCACTGTGTGTCTGCACAGGGAATCTGCAGATAAGAGAACTAAAGAGCTGCTATCTGTTCTCGCTGGCTACATAATGCAGCATGTGACTGGTGGGACGTACAGACACAAGAACACTTACTGGTTTATGCTTATGCACCAGTAGCCTATCACTGGCGTTATCACCAACTCTGGCTACAGCATGTGGCTGGTTGTGATGCACAGTCTCTCTCTCTCGAACCCACTGCAGTCGCATCACGTGCCCGTAACTGCTCTGTTGTGTCTCAAAGAAGACTTGCTGGTTTATGCATATGTACCAGTATTACTGCTATCCCTGGCTACAGCATGTCGCTGGTCGTGATGCACAGTCACTCTCTCTCGAACCCACTGCAGTCACATCACGTGCCCGTAACTGCTCTGTTGTGTCTCAAAGAACCTGCTGGTTCGTGTATTGTACGCAGGCCTCATGCTGGATGGGTGTGTACCGGTACTATCCTGCTGTGGATTTGTTTTGGAAGATGGGATTGTGTGTGTGGGTGTCCAGCCAGCCAGCCAGGCAGTGAAGGGTACAGCTAGCACTGAGCTTTTATACAGCGTGTGGTAAATTATTCAGTTCAATTCGTCTCTCTCTCTCTCTCTCTCTCTCTCTCTCTCTCTCTCTCTCTCTCTCTCTCCCATCTGATAAAGCGTATAGACGGCTCCTGTGGTGGATAATGGCATAAATAGCTTGTCTGATTATATGTAGAACTTGGCCTAGTCCTCAGCTGTAGCAGTAGTGAGGTTGTAGTTTGAAGGCTGTCTATGTGGGTCAGTGTTGGACCGCAGCAGACAAAGAAAAATGCAGGACTAGGACACGGAGTCTGGCCACAGGGTCTGGACCTCAGCTATGCTACGCTACGCTATGCTGGCAGCTTTGGCTGGAGTACAGGGTCCATAATTATGTTAACACAGTGCACTGTATTCGTCTGGCCTGTTGGACATTAGCCAGTAGAGTGATTGGCTTGGCTTGACTTGTAAAATCTATAGTTTATTTGGTCGTTTATCAGCTCGAGTACAACTTTATTTGACTAGGAGGGTTGTAAATGTTGCCACGGTTTCCACAGCAATGCCTCTAGTGTGGGTGTTCAAAG
>JAODXP020000017.1:18239630-18266685 GCA_027497455.2 Sardinella longiceps
GCACGCACGCACGCACGCACGCACGCACGCACACACACACACACACACACACACAGTGTTCACAGTAATAAGGCTTTGGCACATGCATACACAAATGCATACACTCAATACCAAAAGTATGGAAGCCCACACACCCACGTCCACACAGACACACACACACAAACACACATATGAATACACACATGCAATTCAAACATCACTGCAAGATGGATTTCTCATATTTTACGCATATTGGGGAAAGAAAGTTTTCATGTCTACAAGTCTTTATTGGCTTCAGATTGGCTTAATTCTCCTCTGTTGTCATGGAGATCTGCATGCCTGTCATTTATCAACGTCCTCTACCCTGGCTGAGCTCATCTACGATTTCTAATCTGGGTCTTGACAAGCACACCTACACACACACACACACACACACACACACACACACACACACACACACAAACTCCACATACATTATATATGATGAGCATATATGATATAGATGCAGTCTGCGTACATTATTAGCCCAAGATAAATCTCTCTTACACTACATACCCTCATTCTGACATAAGCTCATATCACTCCCATCCATTCAGAGATATTTATAAAGACAGGTGAGAGAGCAGGTGTACTCTCTCTCTTCCATGTGTAAACATGCACAGTGCACCCGCCCAAACACACACACACACACACACACACAAGCCAAAAACACATACAAGTAGGAGCCACACACATTGCTCTACACAAATAGACAATAACACACACACACACACACACACACACACACACAGATGGGTCCACATTCCCTAAACTCACTTGCATAGGCCTCTCCGATCACATACAGTATATACTGTATGTGATATATGAGCCTTAATAGATCTGTGGTCTGCAGTCTGCGCACAGTATTAGCCCAAGATAAATCTGGCTTACACTACATACCCTCATTCTGACATAAGCTCACATCACTCTCATCCATTCAGTCTTGTAAACTCTAACACAGTCCCATCCGTAGTAAACACATCTCATCTGTCACCCCAAAACTAACAGACCCCCTGCATGAAGACCGAGGGATTTGACTGTGGCTGTACACAGCATGGCGGCGGGGCCCACTGTACTCTGGATCTGGGTTAGATATTTATAAAGCTCAGCCGCAGCAGCCTGGAGCACCACAGCTTCTCTCAATTGAGAATGGGCTGCTCCGGGTTAAAGAAATCAATTTTCCTAGAGAGATTCCCGAATGATGTATAATGGGGATGTTGGATTGTAGCTCTTGGGGAAAGGGCTGGTGGAAGTGGGTGGCAGTGGATGGAGGTGGGGGAGGGGGGGGGGGTTAACTGAGTGAGTGGGGGGAGTCTAATGGGAAATAATGGAGGCTTTAATGTGGTGGATATATTGCTGGAAGCTGATTGGCACACTAATGAGGAATGTTCAAGGAGCTTGGCCAATGAGCGCTCAAGAGGGTATTTGGAGCCCGTAACCATACTGTTTCTTCTCCTCCCCTTTTGCCCCACTTCAGAACTCGCTGCCTATTTCTTCTTCTTCATGTGGAGTGCCCTCATTCCCAACTCCTATATGCCTGACTGACTTCTCCTCCCAAAGCCTTAATGGGATGCAGTGTTTGTTTATTTATTCAGAGGCTTTTCTAGCGTGTATTGATAGGACTGCAGAGGGCATAGATACATAGGAAGTGGAGTAGAGATGGAGTAACCTGACTCTGCCAGATGGACTTGCGGGAACCATCTGTTGAAGTAGTTTTGATTTGTTTGTTTCGTTTTCGTTAGTTTAGTTTTGGCTGATTGGATAAGGCCTCTGTCTATCACCACCTATGTTGGTTATAGACGGGCCAAATCAACCAATCAGACCAACGAAGCATAATGATGTACTAACATACGTACATGTTCTTTAGACCTGCGTCTCGTTGCGCCACACCTCAACCCGCGTCAAAGCCAACGATGATTGGTTTGTTTGTTTGGCAACCTGCTTCAAATTCTCGCCAATGGAGAGTAGCCAGACTCAGCTGCGAGTGAAGACCTGAAGCTCGTGAGATCAGTTTGGTCTCACGAGGCTAGAGATGGAGGGGGTCAGGAAAACAAAGGGCTGGATTCAAATTCAAAGCAAAAGTTCGGTGTAATTCAAGCATAGAACTGTTTCACAAGGCTGCTGACTGCACTACATAATGAGTGAAATAAAAGAATTTGGAAGAATATAGATCAAAGCGAACAAGTCAGTTTACATTGAGCCAGTGGAACCGACAATCTTACTTTCAGTTTCTAATGCTGTAGGTTGCATTGGCTCAATGTAAAGTGCTCGTTCGCGTTTGCATTCGCATTTGCCCTGTGTTGTTCCAAATTCTTTCATTCCACTCGCTATGTAGTGCAGTCAGCAGCAGGCTGTTGCTTTAACCTCCCATTGGTCCTTGAACCTGGGCATGGTATGAGCAACACAGGGCCCAATGCAAATTGATTTTATAATGTACTCAATTTGAGCCAGTGGATGTGTTTTGTACTATCGCGTAATGCACTCCCACAAAGGATCAGAGGACTAGTGGGAAAAGCCCAGGGGGTAAAGAAACAGGCCAGAACATGTGCTAGTCCCCTGCTGGCCTACTGTACTGTGGCTGCATCATCAGAATAGGACAAAAACATATTGAAAGCCACAAAGAGAAGATTAATGGCCCATTCAGTGGTTTCATATTTGGGGTACTTGTATTTGATATGTATTTATGGCTTTTTTCCCCTCAGGCAGTCAGCCACACACATTAGAGGAGTCAATGGACTTATTCTTATTTCTACAGAAGCTTCTTGTAAAAGCATCAGTATCTTGTTCTGGCACGGCACCCATAGACACACTTGATGACTGCAACTCTCAGGGAAATGTTATGAGCTCCCAACATTGACATGAAGTTGGTGCCTATACACACACACACACACACACACACACACACACACACATATATATATATACACACACACACACACACACACACACACACACACACACACACACACACACACACACACAAATGTATATATTACACACACTGTGCTTCACACATGAGAAACACAGTCTTTCACTTCACTCAAAGCTCTTGGGTCTCCATTATTTTCCCACTCATGTGTGTCTGTCTGTAATAGAAATAGACACCCAAGCCTACTGTAGAACATGGCCTTTTATCCAGCATAGGCTGGTGCCCTGTAACCTAACCCCACTATCATTGATCCGGTAGTTTATCGCCATTAAACGATGCAGCCTACCCCCTATTGATCCCGTGTTGTCAAAATTAGACCATAGATTCTCCAGGGCTATAGAGTGTCACAGGGCTCCACCGGGGACGGGTAGTGTAATATGACACCAGGGGATTGCACCTCTCTCTAGGGGTCTTGACCGGGGGCTGCTTGTCTGGCGGGCATCATAGATCTCTGTTTATTGGAGCTAATTCAGTTGAAATGGACTGAAAATGGGCTGAATCTTCCCCCAGATATGTGGCTGGCAAGGACAGTGGTGCTGTGGTGCAGGAAAGCTCTTTCGTGGCAGTCTCATTATTGTAGTAAATGACTCCACACGTGGTCTCCCAGCGTAGCGTACTGTATTATTCTCCACTATCCGTTCTAATGTAGGAGATCCGTGGATGATTAATGAACCTCGGAGCACATCAGACGCAGGTCTTCTTCTCCACACCACACATCACAGGCTTACTGATGCTGCGGCTTCTGAGTCAGCGCTTTTCTGCTGGATGGTCTCTTTAGCATTCCTCATATTCACTTTCATGCATGCATGTGTGTGTGTGGGTGTTGGTGTCCATGTGTGTGTGTCTGTTTGTGTGTGTGTGTGTGTGTTTGTGTGTGTGTGTGTGATAGAGAGAGAGAGAGAGAGAGAGAGAGAGAGAGAGAGAGAGAGAGAGAGAGAGATCTGATTTCTTCTCCTGACAGAGTAAATATCTGGCCTCAGAGCGGGAAACGGTCTCTGATGTGGTCTGAACGGACAATAAATCAATAGCAATGAACATGCTCATATAGGCTACTGGACGTTATGAGGTACTCAATCTGAAAAAAAGGCAGAGGGGCTTTCATGGCATTGACCACCCTATAGAATTATTCAGGGTGTTGAACAGATTATTTTCTATTATTTTGTCTTAACTGGAAAAAAATATTAATATTTTGAATGATTAATCTGTTCATGTGTGTGAGAGAGAAAGAAAGAGAGAGAGAGAGTGTGTGTGTATGTGTATGTGTATGTGCGTGTTTGAGTGTGTGCCAAAAAAGAAACGTATTAATCACTCTGTACAGCAGAGATGAGGTACTGTACACCCCACCGCTTCTCATTAGCCTTGTTAGCTTTGACACTTAACAAAATAGCATTGATTGATTGTTTATGTCCTGGATTGTACTATTCTGTGTGTGTTTGTGTTTGTCCTGTATATTTTTGTGTGTGTTTGTGTATGTGTTTGTCCTGTATATTTTGTGTGTGTGTGTGTGTGTGTGTGTGTGTGTGTGTGTGTGTGTGTGTGTGTGTGTGTGTATGTGTGTGTGTCAGTCTACATACATATGTACAGTACATGTATTTGCATTCAATAGTTATATATATAGTACTGTTTGTGTGTGAGTGCGTGTGTGTGCGCACAAGTGTGAGCATGTGTGTGTGTGTGTGTGTGTGTGTGTGTGTGTGTGTGTGTGTGTGTGTGTGTGTGTGTATGTGTTGCAGGATAATGAGACCATGAGCTAATGAGGGTTGAGTAAAGCACTGCTCTCTCCAGAGGCAGAGAAAAGACACACAGACAGAGAGACAGACGTCGGGTGAGAGTTGAAGACGAAGAGCACTGAGAGGATGATGGGGACTTGGGGACTTGAGAGACGAGAGAGAGTTCTGTGTGGGGACTTCAGAGCAAGAGGATAGGGACTGAGAGTGCTGAGCACTGTTGCTCTGAGTGCAGCGGGCCACCCCTACTTAACAAAGGGCTTCTAAGAAATACAGAATGAGATCCCAGGTGACCCACCTCCTGGCTTTATACCGACTTTAAACCAAGCCAGTTAAATTGCTCTGCAGAGATATTTTCAATAGAGGCCAGTAGTGTCTGTTGATTCACATTTAGTGGAAGGTCTAATGGTTCATAGTTTATGTCTATTTGAATAGTCTTTCATTGTGCAATTTTAATGAGGGTTATTACACTGCAGTAATGTGCCTTGTGATTTTTCTTTCATTTAAATTATTAATTTCTCTTGGATAGTGAAAGACAAGAAGGAGGAGAAGTCTTCTTTGGAAGTCTTACAAAGCCCTGTGTTAACTCACTCTCTCTCTCTCTCTCTCTCTCTCTCTCTCTCTCTCTCTCTCTCTCTCTCTCTCTGTGTGTGTGTGTGTGTGTGTGTGTGTGACCTGACAGATGCACCAAAGGACCAGTATGTGGAGGTATCGGAGGCAGGTGTTTTTGAGTCTCGAGTTGAAGAGTCGCTCCTCATCAAAAAACCAGTGTGCAGAGCTAAGCTTGAAACACGAACAGAATCCATCAGATCTGTCAAGGTAATCCCCAACAGCATGTTTAAAGATGACAAATGGACAGAGACCGACTCCATGTCAGTTGATTAGAATATATTATTACTGCTTGACATCGTTGTTCGGTAGAAATTAGATTTACATAAACCTGGATATTGATAACACAATTATGAAGGAAGACATTTTCTTGTGGGGGAAAGGAGGACAGGAGAGGTATTGGCAAAGTTTCAGCACTGTATCACAGTGTGGGTATTCTAAGTGTGGAATTACCTGTGGGAACAATGATGTCCAGATGCCAAGCGTAATACAGTCAAAATGCTCCATAAACTCTTAGCTAGTGTCTTCACTCACTCTGAATAAAAGACAGATCATGAATTTTGCTTTTATGGTAAGAATTAAATGTCACACTCAGCAGCACTTTCCAGTATATTAACTTATTGAGCAGCCACCTCCATAATATATCTGTTGAGTTTTGCGTGTTTAAGTTCCTAATGAGTGTAAGGGAATATCTTTCTTTCATATTTATTCAGAATTAGTGCTGTCAAACGATTAAAAAATTTAATCTGATTAATCACAAAATTTTGCAATGATTAATCGTGATTAATCACTTTTAATCGCAACTCATTTCCTCCAGTAAGAATTTGGATGCTACAGTATGTTGGATCCTTATTTAACCCTGTAAAGGCCCTGATACTAAATAGTTGGCTTTGTTCGTCTCAAATGGGGCAATTCACACCTGTCCCCTACCCCCAAGGATTCCCCAAACATGTTGTTGGACAGTCAGAAGCTAGGCCATAATCTTTGTATAGTTTGACTTGATAGCCGAGCCATTTTCTATCTGAAATTGAACATAATACATGCCATGAAAGTGGAACCATATCCATCAGGATTAATCTGAGTTAATTTTTTTAATCAGAGTTAAAGTTTTTGGATTAATCACGTGATTAATCAGTTAATTTTGCCAGCACTATTCAGAATACCATGTTATTATATCCATTATTTTTGTGGTGGTGTGTAGTGTACAGATGTTGTCTGAGGCTACACAGACAAAGGATTAAGGTCAGGATGCTGGTAAAAAGGTGATGTCACATCCTGTTTCAGAACGTGCGGCTACAGCCCTCGGGCCTGTTGTTCCGGGATGGGAAGAAGCGAATCGACTACATCCTGGTGTACAAGAAGTCCAGCCCTCAGGTAGAGAAAAGGTGCACCTTCGAGAGGAATCTGCGAGCAGAAGGACTCATGCTGGAAAAGGAGGTAACTATGATGATGTCTACAGTATGTAACAGTGACAACAACAACAATGACAACACATTTGTCTTCCAAAGTACACTGCAAACGGCATACTTCATTGACTTTGAAGTCAATATGTTCTAACAGTATGTAGAGGATAATGAATGGCATATTTGTTCACTCATTTACTGTATAACACTGTTAACAAATCTTTGTGACAAAATTTTGAAAATGTACACAATTTGGATGTTTGCTAGAGAGACCAAAGCCCAGTCATAATTTCCAAATTACTTAGTTCTCTGGTTGCCAAGCACTGCATCCCAGGATTCTATGTAAAATGTAAAATGTAAAAAGTTTATACAATGTATATAAATGTTTATAATTGTAAAATGTTTATACAATGTTGCTGTGCCATGATCAATTGTGAGAAGACTCAATTGTATTACGATGGCAATTTAGAATACCTGTGTGTATAAACATTATAGTCTATTTAGTCCTCATGAGTTTGGAGCACTGGTATACAGTAGAAGCAAAGATCATTGAATACTAATCAGGATAGAGCAGAATACATTACAATGGAAGTAAATCTAAATACAGTACATCCGCCTAAGTGTGCGTCTTACATTACATCACAATATAAGCTTTTCAAGGATCAGTGTATGAGAGCCCAATTCTGGTCTGCATAAAGGGTGATCCCAAACTCCTCCACCCCCTTACGAACTTATAACATTGACTGTCAAACATCTTGTGCCTCTTGCTCTGCTTTTACCCCCTCTGAAATAACTTAGTTAATACATATTAATACATATCACAGTGTATTTGCCAAGATGTTGCTAAACCACAGGGAATTATTGTTTCAATCTCCAAGGGTGCATTTAATACAAGTATAGATCAAACCTCTTAGATGCACCTGAATTTAGATCCCTTTGTGCTTGAGTCTAAACCTGCCCCCTCCATGTCAGTAAGCCATGGCACCTGTGGTTTGTCTTAGCAGGAGATTGGTATTGATTTAATCTACATGTCATGCCAACTCGTCCATGCATGCCTACAACATGAAAAGCCCGTTAATGAGCTTAAAAGCTTTGCTTTAGCTTAGACGGGGCCTGAGCCTCCTCCAAAACAGCATCTCAATGCAGTAAGCTTTAATACTAATCCAAACTGAGTAGGCTCTGATTGAGCGATGAGTTGGAGGGTAAACTTCCTACCCCTCCACAAACACACACACACACACACTCAGGCTCACACACACACACATACACACACACACACATACACACACACTCTCAGTCTCACACAGACACACGCATAACTCTTGAGATCCATGGCATTCAGCATTTCTACCAGATTTTTATTTCTGACACTTTCACATTACCTGTATATTTTTGAGATGACATTTACTGCTATAAACCCGGTCTCATAAAATCTAACAATAAAATTTTAAATTGAAAATGAAATTGCGTATTGAAAAGGGGTGCATTTAATCTCTAATGTCCTCAGGAAGAAAAACACAATTTATTTAACAGTAAATTTTAAGTTCCTCTGTGCGCTCAAGTGTAGTAAGATTCACACAAGGGGGATATGGATTTTTCTTGCTTGTTTATGAAAATAGCTGACTGTGCATAAGAATGTGCGCAATTTGCTGTGTCACTGTATGTCTATTTGTCTCTGTCAGCCGTCGTTGACAAACAATGACATCATGTTTGTGAAGATCCATGCCCCCTGGGATACCCTGTGTAAATATGCAGAACAGATGAATATCCGGATGCCTTTCAGGTAGTACACACTCTCTCTCACACACACACACACACACACACACACACACACACACACACACACACACACACACACACACACACACACTAATTCAATGAAGCTGAGATACGCAAACACATGCACACACATATGCATGTAGAGGCACGAACACATACACACACACAGACAACCCCAGTCTTCAGCCATTAATTCCTATTCTTTTATTTTTCAAGGAAAAAATGCTACTTCTCAGACTGGAAGAAGAAAGCTATGGGCAGGTCGGTGGTATCTCGTGATTGATTATCTGTTTATGTTAGTCGCCGGGGTCATAGATATAGATAATATCTCAGATATATATTCTATAATAGGCAACTTTTAAATAGGAAGGACTTGTAAAGGCTTTATGCTGCTCTTTACAAAAAGATCATTTTAAAAAATGTCTCTCTCTCTTTACACACTCTCTTCTTCTTCTTCTTCTTCTTCTTCTTCTTCTTCTTCTTCTTCTTCTTCTTCTTCTTCTTCTTCTTCTTCTTCTTTTTCTTCTCCTTCTCCTCCTTCTCCTCCTCCTCTCCCTCTCGCTCCCACTGCAGTCACTTCCATCTGAGGTGTCGTCAGATAAAGAGCTGGCTCCCCAGGAACCCCATGAAGCTGGACAAGGAGGCGCTGCCCGACCTGGAGGAGACAGATTGCTACACAGCCCCTTTCAGCCGAGCCCGAATGCACCAGTGAGTCTGGCACCCAGAATGCACTGCTTCTGCGAGTATTTTCTGCACCACACTCAAACAGCAAGATCTCACTTGAGTGATAATCAGATCATGACTAGTAATACTTAAAGAGGGGCTTAAAGTTCCCAGACCCTGTTTTCAGAAGTCAAATGTGAGCAGGCTTAAAATATATGTCGGTGTGTATGTGTGTGTGTGTGTGTGTGTGTATGTGTGTGTGTGTGTGTGTGTGTGTGTGTGTGTGTGTGTGTGTGTGTGTGTGTGTGTGTTATCCATAAATCCCTTAGAACTAGAGGGGATATTGTGTATTTTCACCTGCTCTTTATCACCTGCTCTCTACTCTAGTCATTACCATATAAGACTGCAAGTGTGCCATACCTTACATACTTTCTATACTCTACACACGTGTTTCATAAATCAGAACAACATGACTTTACAATAAACCGCTTCAATGAGAAAAATTTAAATAAATACTGGAATCTTGGGAATTTTCTTCCCAACTACTTCCGCTACATTAAAGATGTATTCGGCAACTCTTTTAAAATAAAAATTCGTAAAATTGTCAAGTTATACTGGAAGTAGTACATGAAAAAAAGTTATACAGGCAAAATTTACTGGAAAAATCATTGCCAAGCTTTGGCTTGATATAGGTACAAATAGACTTTTTCCATCAAGTAATATTACATTACATTCAGCCTCCTCTCCTCCCTCTTGCCTTTATGTAACAATCATTCATAATTTAGGTCAAACGTTACTTTTAGAAGCGTATCCATAGTTACTTTTAGAAGCGTATCCATAGTTGCACAATTTGAATTCTGTGTAATTAAGGGATGTACCAGCAGCAGCCCACGAGGGATGCAGATTGGTGCATGTTTCATTTCATCACTGCGGGGTGCTGTGGCAGAACTCTTGGAGAACTTTTTGTCCAATCAAACAGAACATTTAGCCAGTGTGTTCAGAATTCCTTATCCCATCCCAGAGTTTTCAGAGGAATTGTCAAAAGCAACTTTAACTTTGTTTGTTGCCCTCAGATGGCCTCAGTCTATTTGGGCTGTTTCATACTATGTTGAACTGATGAATGTGACCTGCATTAGTGTCTTTATTTCACTTTTTTTTTTTAAACATCATCTTTGCAACACCGCACACTTGTCATTTTGTCATAGATGTGTATCCATATGCCAATGTTAGTATGCAGAAAAATTGCCTTTTTGAGTTCCTGAGTTTCCTATTACCTATTTATCATTGCCAACAACTGAACAGAATGATGAATTTGCATTAGATTAGATTGAAAGTACATGAAAATACACTGCATTTGATTTAGAACAGAGTGATAGTAATCTCTAATCACAACATATGGGCATGAGGTTTACTTCATATTGTGATCTAAGCTTTGGGCAGACAGCAGTCAGAGAGAGAGAGAGAGAGAGAGAGAGAACTGAGTTGTATCTTCCTCCCCTCCCTACGGCGCTGCACAGTAAATTAGCACATTGTTTGCAAACTGCCAGGAGCAGCCACACAGAAATCAGAATGATTTGTCTGAAGACTCAATCATGCACGCGAAAGGCTCACAAATGCACAGCGTTGTGCCAGGGTGTTGTCAAAAGCATTTATCAAACATGTTACAGTTTTGTTTTTACATCCAGATAAGGTGCTTCTGGGTTGTCTGGGAGTTCTTGGGTTTATCGGCTTGCCAATGCATCTCCTTCATCTCCCTGCCTCATGTTGAATAAATCTTCTTGATGCAGTTTATATGGCATGTTAACTCATCTTCTTTGGTAGCACCTGTCCAATCTCAGTCCTGAAAGATTTTTTTGGAAGTAGGAGGAACCCTTTCATGACAGCGGCTTGTATTCTGTATTCACAAGCTGTGTGCCTTAAAGGCAGAGTTTTAAAAAGCTTCCATTCATTTAAATACATGGAGAGCATCACTTGCCAGAATGATTGAGAGCAAGAGGAGAGGTTAGATTTGAAAAGCCGTAATGTGGAATAAAGAAGCAATTCATCAAAATCTTCCGGGCACTTCTGGAAAAAGACGCAGCACATGTGCTGATGCAAGACACCAGCTCTCATTTAAATTCCATCCCTTTAATCTGCACGGTTTAATAAGTCCCTTGTGTCTCTGCTCATGTGATTATTACCATAATGGCAAGAATTGTCTTCCATTCACATGCTGTGTGACTTGGGAGGGTCGATTGCACAGGCTTTTGTCTTGAGTAATTAGTGGAGGCGTTTGATCCTGGACCTAGAGATAGATGTGCTGTTCTGTGATGCCTGGCCAACATGTGCCATGAGGAGGACAATGTCCTTCAGTAGAGCAGTGACTGTCATTGGAGATTCACAAGAGTATCTTCATTTTAAAGAAGTATTATGGAGTTGAGCTAGCAGCTAGTAAGTCTAGAAGTATTACAACAGCTTGATGGCACAATTTTCCATCAAATCCTATTTGGAAAAAGGCACTTAAGGTTAGTTCTTTTAGGTTCACTATAGTCAAAATTAGGAACCAGAATGCAGTAATGTGATATGACTCTGTTCTGGGGAACTCCCTGCCCATCCATGTGCACTGCATACATAGAGAGCCAGAGGAAGGATAACCCCCCCCTGGGGTGCAGAACCAAGCGGTCAACAACATTAATGTCAAGTCATAAAGTCAGACATAATGTAAGGAGAAGCTGGGGAGGAGTTGGATGGAAATTCAGCTGGGAGGAAAAAAGCATGGAAAGGCATAGCGATGCAGCTTTAAATATGGCGCTCTACAATGAAATACAGTAGCAAATAGCAAGCCTAGTAGCAGGGAATCAGCTGAGCAATTCGCTTAATTAGGAACACCTGGTGTAGAGGCGTGAGCTTGACGTCTGTGCCCTGTCTGAACTGACACTGCGTTGAATTTTATGGAACCATTTGTAAAGAAAACAGATAGCACCTTTAAAATTGGTCAATTGTAGTTTTGGTTATGGCATCGTGTTAACCAGAAACAGTCGAAAGGTTCCAAAACCCTCCAAAGCCCTGCAAATCCTACTAAACAAAAATAAGCATCAGTGCAACTGGCATTAATTAGGTTGACCAGACTAGCAGTATGTGAGATACTCTTGTCCATGTTTCATCGTTAAAGCTGTTCCTCTAAACGTGGCTTTAAGCAAAGGTGAGACTAAAAGCTCCTGTGCCTGTCACTAAGAATTCTCCAGAACATCTTTCACTGAGCCCTTAACGGTTCTCGAGCAGAAAGTAATTACTTGTCACTACTCCACCCCAGCTGCAGGGTAACTAATATCAACATGTCGTCTAGACAGGTACACACTCTCTGCAGTCTTTGGCACAGAGCCAGGGACAGACCATAGTGTCAGTCCACGATGTCCTCTGCAATTAACCCCTGTCTCACTGCTTTACTCTGCTTAGTAATGAAGATGAGTTTAATTAGGTCTGTTTTTCAGGCTGGTAGAGGTCAAGTGATTCAGAAAGAAATGCTACTAAGAATAAATGAAAAACAAATAGATTTATGCATTTATTTTTGTGGAAAGCTAGTGCCAGTAGAGAAAGTGAGGCATCAAACAGTAGTGTGTTATACAACACTGAAGAACACAATTGACCTTAAAGTGTTCTCTTCCGTGTTTTTGTTCTAGTTCTAACAGGGCATGATGTGGCATCCATAACGGGGTTGTGTGTGTGTGTGTGTGTGTGGGGGGGGGGGGGGGGGGGGCTAACCGTGGCAGAGGAAGTTCGCCTGTTTAGCTATGCAGTGTAGTTAGCAAGCGTCTGAGCCCCAGGTCCTCACTCTGTTTGCCTGTGTCCTCAGATCCCTTCACCTGTTTAGGAGTCAGTGCAGTATCTCCAACCCCCAGTGGAGCACACAGAGATGTAGCGCATGTTTTATTCACTGGCTGTGATCTCGCGCTTGTCTTTGTTTACTTCTGAGGAACTTTTCCAACAACTTTCAGAGCTGCTGTTTCAGTAAAATGTTGGATGTTCTAACGAGGGAGTTCCACTTAATATTCTATTTTGATTGGCTGGTCGGTCAAGCCATTTGAGGGTTTGTCATACTTTTGCAACATCAGTTAATGTAAGCATCAAAGTAATCTGGTGCTGGAGTCCTTCCATTGATGGCAGTGAGTGTTTGTAGAATGGTTGCAGTACAATACATTGGTTGAAACTCTTTAGGTAAAGCCTGAACAGTGTTAGTAGCCTGTACAACTAGGCTAGTAGCTTGCAGGATATATTCAGTGTTGGTATTTAGATGTCTGGATTGTGGATTAAGTTGCAACAATGTCCTTCTGTTTGAATGCTGTCCCTTAGGCTGCATTAAACATCCAGATGTACAGACCCTTTTTCTCAGGATTGTGTTCCTCTGCTATAGTTCTAGCTGTTGACCTGGAAATGGACACACCATAGACCCTTGTTTGCAGAGAGGTCAACCATGTGGGTATGCTGTGATCAGCAGAGGTCTCAGCATCACTCTTTATCCACCAGGAAGAGATGTTTGCTGTGTGTGTGTGTGTGTGTGTGTGTGTGTGTGTGTGTGTGTGTGTGTGTGTGTGTGTGTGTGTGTGTGTGTGTGTGTGTGTGTGTGTGTGTGTGTGTGTGTGTGTGTGTGTGTGTGTGTGTGTGTGTGTGTGTGATTAAACGTATTTATTTCTGTGAAAAAAAAAAAAACATTCATAATGGTCAGTTATATAGATATATAGATACTAGGAGAAATCACTCTGTTAATAGCTGTGTTAGTCCAAAGGACAGACCACACAAGCTTCCAATCCCTCTAGGTCTCCCCCTCTTTCTCCATCACTCTCTGGCATTTTCTCCTTCTTATCTGTCTGTCAGTATACCGGTAGCTCCAACTTACTCCTTCCCCCTATATCTCTGTCCAACTATCTGTCTGTCTCTTTCTATCTATGTCTGGCTTTGTCTTTTTTTCTTGACGTCTGTAAGTATATATCCGCCTATTTTTCTCTCTGCCTTTCTCGCTCTCTACCCCTTCATCTGTCCATCTATCTCTCCATCCCTCTCGTCTGTGTTTACTCTCTTCTGTTGCTTTTTTGTCTACTGAGCGGCAGTGGCTCAGTGGCAGACGCTAGCTCTCCCAGAATCCTCTCAATCCGCTGTGCCACATCACGCTACCAGCCTGCAGGGATCAAAGGGTCGTGTTTTTGAGTTCAGACCCACTTACGCAGACTTTTACTGCATACTGCATTATGCGTACATAATGTGTGACCCCAAATTGACTGGTAGTCTCTCTGTTTTTCACAAAAAGGTTGTGATGGGACTTTGAGGAGAACAAACACAGCTCTCAGATGTATCATACCATTAAATATCAATTACCAATGCTCTCACAATTTTTACGGTAGCATAAATACATTTCAGCTAGGTAAAATGTCTATTAGATATCATATGTATTATACAGTTCAGTATATATACATATCGCCTGACCTTATCTATATTATATCGAAAAAATGTCTACTTAATGCTTATGAAAACAAATGTTTATTTTGTGTATGAAATTGATGGGAGACAGTACGTTTGAGTCATTTCATCCAAAGAATCTATACTTGTTCTAAAGGCAGTTTATGTGACACAGGCCATATGCTTTCTTTATTTTCTAGTTTCACCATAAACAACAGAGAGACGTTTTTCTCCAACTCCACGCGGAGCCGAATCGTTCATCATGTCCTCCAACGGACCAAGTATGAGGACGGCAAATCTAAGATGGGTAAGAGCCGCACCATTTCATCTCTAGCATCTCCCCTCCATTACACTCCCTCTCCCACTCTCGTTACCTGGACTCCTATAAGTCATACCCTATCCTCTGGCCCGCCGGTACACACACACACAAGCACACACACGTATCATAAAGTACATGTACTTGCACACACTCCCAAACATACATTCACACACACACACACACACACACACACACACACACACACACACACACACACACACACACACACACACACACATACACTTACACACCCTCTCTCTCTCTCTCTCTCTCTCTCTCTCTCTCACTCACTCACTCACTCACTCACTCACTCACTCACTCACTCACACACTCACTCACACACACACACACACACACACACACACACACACACACACACACACTCCCAAACTCACACTCAAACACACTGTACACACTCTCTGTGCTATACACGCACACACTCTCTGTGCTCTCTCTCTCTCTCTCTCTCTCTCTCTCTCTCTCTCTCTCTCTCTCTCTCTCTCTCTCTCTCTCTCTTTCTCTCTCTTCACACACACACACACACACACACACACACTCAAACACACTGCACACATATATACACACACTCTCTTCATCCCCTGAGTTTGCCCTCGGGCACAGGGCCATATTATTACATTCTCAAATTGAAGTTAAGGAGGTGGTGATTGAGAACATACAGGAGTCATCCCACTCCAGTCCCAGATACAGTATCTAATCTACTCCACCATGAGGCCTTCCAACCTCTCTCCCTCTATCAGGACACAGAGCTCACATAACATGCGCTTATCCCACTGCCTGTCATATCAAGGATATAGGATATCTTAGCTTCCCTTAGAGTTACTGTAGGATTGGAACAGCAGTTATTTTGTTTGCACGACTCTGGAGCACGATTGCCACCCACGCAGTGATTTCCTGCAGACACCCCTGCCATGCAAATCAGGTCCCTGGCTCAAGACCTTGCCAAATGAGCTTTTTTGACTGTTAGCCGAACAACATGGCTGATTAAAGAAACCAAATTTGGGCATGCTTTAGTCTTGTACAGGCTTGGAGGCTTGTTTAAGGATCCAAAAGATCACAAAGAGTTTTTTGCAAACTCCATTTCGCCACTCCATGTGCTGAAAGCTATGCATGTGAAAATCATTTAATTATCTTGAGGCTTGTAAGGGTCAATGTTCTCATTTTAATGAGCTCTCACTGACCACCCTGGGCAGGTTGGTGTAAGCTTACTGTTGTTTAGAGGTCATGTACCCAGCTCCTTTGCTGGAGTTTGAGTATCTCCCTGGCCTTTGATTTTCTTTTCCCTCCTCTGTCTGTGATTGTGATTCAGCAGTGGTGAGAAGCCAAATTTAGCTGGAGCGTTATTTCATCAGCACTCTCCTCCTCACCTCTCCCGTCTCCCTCGTTTCCACCTCCTCAACTCTTCCTGTCTTTTCTCAACAACTCCACCCTCTCTCTCTCTCTCTCTCTCTCTCTTTTTCTCTCTCTCTCTCTCTCTCTCTCTCTTGGCTGTCCTCCATCTCCTCTCAAATCCCACTTGCAGAAGCCTCTCTCATGTCTAGCCTGCATGTGAGTGTGACATGCCTCACTGATTAAAGTTGGTCCTTGGAAGCCCCCATTGGATTAGAATGTTAATATTGTAATGCTGGTGTAGCCGGCGGTCTTGTGGCCGGAGGGGGTCGGATATCCTGCAACACAGCCGGCTCACAAATCCCACAGGAAATCCCTCTCTTCTGCCCCACCTGCTGTGACTATAGGCCTGTCTCTGTCTGTCTCTTCCCAGGGGGGAATAGAGTGTCATATCCGTTTTACACACACACACACACGCACACACGCACACACAGTGACGTGTTTGTACCTGATATCATGACGGCAGCCCACATCGCATAGTCACTTCCTCTGTTCAGTAATACCCTGTGTGCCATCTTCTCTCCATCGTTGCCAGTGTAAATGTCAGTGTCCTGTAGTCTGCTGTTGGAGCAGGCTGTGCTCAGTTTGTTTGTTTGTTTGTGTGTTTGTGTGTATGAGGATGTTGTTGTTTGTGCTGGCTGGACTCCGCAATTGCGGCACAATCCTGCAGTGAGGACACGGTGACTAAGTGAAGTCATCTGCTTCAACAGCTACTTAACTCGACTACTCCATACTGTAGCTGTAGTCTTGTCTTTTCCTTGTCTTTGTACGTATGTCTGTGTGTTTGTGTGAATGTGCATGGTATGACTGTGTTTCTGTGTTCTGTGTGTGTGTGTGTGTGTGTGTGTGTGTGTGTGTGTGTGTGTGTGCGTCTGCGTGCGTCTGCGTGTGTGCGTTTGTGAGGAAGTGAGTGTCTGATTATTATTGTATGTAATAATACAATATAAAAGTTTTTTTTTCTGTTTGTGTACAGTTTTGTTTCCATGTATGTACGTGTGTGTGTGTGTGTGTGTGTGTGTGTGTGTGTGTGTGTGTGTGTGTGTGTGTGTGTGTGTGTGTGTGTTTGTGTGTTGGGCAGTCACGTCTCCTCCATTTCTCAACAGTGCCACCACTCTGTTGTCTGTCACTGCTTAATTATTATGGTCAGCAAGGCTGGATGTTGATTGTCCAATCGGTCAGTTCCTGGGAAGGTGCGTAGTCTAACTGCTGTGTGCTGAGTTTATCACTGACCACACAGTCAGTGCTAAATGAATCCCTATTGACGCAGTGTGAGGGGTGATGCACTTCTGTATCAAAGATAGGAGGGAGGGGGCCCATAGAAACTACCTACACAAGGATGGAGAGGGACAAAAGGAAAAATTAAGTGAAAGAAAAATAAACGAAAGGAAGATAAGAGAACAGATTAAAGAAACAGAAAAAGAGTGGTTAAAAAAAGTCAATAGACACAGAAAAGCTGAATGATAGAGGGAGACATGAAGCAAACAAAGAGGAAAGGACAAGAAAGGAAAGAGAGAATAAAAGATGGAATGAGGCAGAGAGTGTCTGAGAGTGACTTGGAGAAGGAAAAGTTAGTTAAACCCAGTCATTCAAGTTTGGTGTGATTTGTAGAAGGAGTCTGAAATAAAGATGAATTTTCTCATGGGGGCAAAATGAAGGGATGTGTTTACATTGTTTCAGGCTATGTTTGGACGGGCTAAATCATTCCAAATATAGTGTTTCCATTAGTTTCTCGAAGACAGGCTTTTTGAGTGGGGATGGCTTAAAATAGAAATCCCAGCACACTCTATTGTCTTTCTGTTGGAGAGCTACATAGTGATGGCTCACACTTCTGTCTTCTCTCTTGCTGAGTGAAAAATTGTTTCTATTTATTTCCTTTAATTAATTACCTTTTTCTCTAGACTGCCCGAGAGGCATATGTGTAAATTGATTGAATATTGTGTCAATACACCATTTACTGTATCTAACTTTAGATAAAACCTTTTGGAAATTATGTGGAAATAACATAAAATCATAATTTAAAGTGTATGAAACAAATGACCTTTGACCTTTTGACTGATCCAAGGATATTTTTGACACCTTTCATCATGTCATAATAATGTTTATACAGCTGGATTCCCAGGATTGCAACACTAGCTCCAGCTAAATTAATGAATCTGTAATCATTATGGTAATAATATACTTGTGTTTCTGTGTGTTCATTTTGTGATTAGGAATCAATCGGTTACTGAGCAACGGCACTTATGAGGCGGCGTTTCCCCCACATGAGGTAATCAAGCTGTGCAGTCAACACATCATTGCTCTCTCACACACACACACACACACACACACACACACACACACACACACACACACACACACACAAAACTTATGAGACTGCCTTATGGGGTAGCACAAATGTAATGTTAGTTTTACTTTCAGCATTTGGTACAAACATAGGGCATGACACAAAACACACACACACACACACACACACACACACACACACACACACACACACACACACACACACACACACACATTCAATAACTGGGCAATAAATGGACATAGTAAATTAACTTGTAATGCTATCTCCATTAAGAAAGCAGTTATTAAAACAGGGGAGCTGTGGTGTGGGAGTCAGCGTCCCAGCTGCATGTGATGCCCAAGGGAGGGGAGTTGGCTTCAACCCACGATCATTCCCTTGCTACTACTTTCATGCCTCTCACTGTAACTCACTTATTTGCTGTGTGCATATACGGTGAGATGAAACTGTAATGGCTGCCCATGTTGTGTGTTGGTTGGCTGTGACAGGGCGGCTACAAGAGCAGACACCCCATAAAGACACATGGGGCCCAGAACCACAGACATCTGCTGTACGAGAGATGGGCACGCTGGGGCATCTGGTACAAGTACCAGCCTCTGGATCTCATCAGGTTAGACCAGCACTACTGTATACCGCCACAGGGACAGACTGGAGCCTTATTTACTGTAAAAGGAGGAATCTGGTGTGAATCTGCTGTATACAGTACGTACATAGCCCTGTTGTCTGCAGGTGCCTAGTCCTGTCGGTAGGAAAAAAGAATGAGAAAAGTGGTTGCTGCAACATAGACCGAATAGTGAACCGGCAATGAACGCTAACTGAATTGGGCACAGAAGCTAACTTTGAGTTTTGATTTCATTAGACCCCATTCAGTGAATGTATCTGCTGGTTAGCCATCCAGTCTATAATTACAACTCAGTCAATTACAAGCAGCCCTCAGTGACCTCAGACAATATGGGCATGGATTAAATCACATCAGATTTCTCCTTTAAGTAAATTGACAGTAAGCTTATAGGGGGGGTCTTTCATTCTTTGCTCCAATGAAGTTACAATCAGAGTGTTCAGCAGTTAGGCATTCCCAAATGAATGGATATTGCATCTGGCTTACCAAATTGAGCGAGAAAAGATCATTGATGTTCATTTTTACAGTACATTCCCCCAACTCTGTTTGATCCTTTCCCTCATTTGCTTGTGAAATGTACTGGTAGAAATTAAATTCCTGCTGTTCCCGCCATTTTGCTAATAAGGTACTGTAACACTAACATTAGCCCTCTCTGACTGCATGGCCCAAACTCTTTACTTTTTCTCCCTCCTTCTCCACCTTCCCCCTCCTCCTCTCCCTCCATGCAGACGATACTTTGGGGAGAAGATTGGCCTGTACTTTGCTTGGCTGGGCTGGTACACCGGCATGCTAATTCCTGCTGCTCTGGTGGGCCTCTTTGTCTTCCTCTATGGCCTCTTCACCATGGACTCCAGTCAAGTCAGGTTTGTCTGTGCCACAGCTGCCTCTAATGCTAATGTGTGTAGTGTAGTGATGAACCTGCTGGTCTTACTATGGGATGCACTGGGAGGTTGAACTCCCATTAAAGGAAAGTACCGGAGTGAATTCAGGCATAGCCCTGTTGAAAGAGCTTGGTAAATGCACTAGTTAGCGAGTGGAACAAAATCATTTGGAACAGCATAGACCGAACGCGAACGCAGAAACGAACAACAACTTTACACTGAATCAATAAGACCTGACTATTCGAAACAGAAAGTAAGATCTCAGGTGCCGTTGACTCAATGTAAAGTGTTTCGTGTTCGCGTTAGGTCTATGCTGTTCGAAATTCTTTCATTCAATGCAAAATATATTGCTGTTAGAAGGCTCGTGCAGCAGAGCTATACTTAAACTTAAATGCTTATACTTCAAATGTTATGTTACTTTAAATCAACAAATATTGGGTTTATATCGTTTTTAGATATATCTTAAGATAGATATTAATATGATATAACTATAAATAATTTTATACTGTATTTCCAGTAACGTTTTGTACAGTATGTTATGTAATGACTGTATGAATATAAAAAGCTAGAAGAAATAATGCAGAATATACAGTATGATTGACAGGTCATACTCCTGATCAAAGAAAAAAAAATGGTTTGAAAGAATCCTATTAATTTGCCACCGCACTGCCACCATGTGTGATTCTCTAATATCTAATCTAATAATACTCGCTATTTCATAACAGCATTATCTCAGACCTTTAAAGACGGCCAGCTGTCTCTGTCAGTGCATGAGAGGGATTTCTGTGCCACAGTGATGAGTAGTTGTTGTCAGAAGGACTTATCCCAAGGCACCTGACCCCATCAGACAGCTTCTGCGTCTGAAGATGGTCTGGCCCTGACCTGGCTCTAATCTGGCTCTAATCTGGGCCTCAGCGTCATCAACTGAGACTAGTCCATGGGAAAGTGATCTGGAAGAAAATGCAGAAAAATCCAGAATTAATAGATAAAATATATTGGTAGTAGCAGGTGGTCTAAGATTCAAAATGAATCCCATTGCTAATGAAAAATACACATTATAAAAAAACATAGATAAGACATAGATTGAGAACAAAACCAACCTAATTGGGAGATTATTTGGGGAGAAATAACTCGAATGTATAGACAGACTTTGTTTATTCTCAGTTGATGCCATATCAGGCAGGCCAGTGGTGAATATTACAATCTACCCGTGGATCACTCAAATGTCTCTGTGGGAGGCCTTTTTTAAACAACACCATGTAACTTTTCACCAATATTTGGCATACTCTTCTTATACAACATTTTGCTAGTCCATCTCCAAACTAGATGTACCGCGTGGCGGTACAAAATATGACCGCCGCTCAGTTCTGCACATTTTCTGCATATATATGATGCTTGTCAACTTGTTTGTAACTCTATATTGAATGAAACTTGCCTCATCCGAGGTCAGTGCCGGCGGCCATCTTATGTGTGTCACAAGTATGGAAATGCCTGTGACCAGTCAGTACCGCTTGGGTGGAGTGGTTGGCAATGAATGAGTAAATGAAGCAAAAATATTAAATAAATAATTTTAGCTGCAAGGTAAAATAGTTTAGTTAAGTCACAGTCAGTTATTTTGGCTGAGAAGTAATTAATCCAGCCGTGTTACTACCACCAGTGAACAGCACAGGAAGCGGCGACGATCCCACTGAAGCTAGCTGCTACGCCAACCTTCAGTGGGATCGTCACCACTTGTAGCTGCTTCAGTGGGATCGTCGCCGCTAGCTAGCTGCTACGCTAACCTTCAGTGGGATCGTCGCTGCTTCAGTGGGATCGTCACCGCTAGCTAACTGCTACGCCAACCTTCAGTGGGATCGTCGCCTCTTCCTGTGCTGTACAGGTGGTAACGCAGCTGGATTACTACTCAGCCAAAATAACTGACTGTGACTTAACTAAACTATTTTACCTTGCAGCTGCAAACAATGAAATGATTAATAAAACTATAATTTATTTAATATTTTTGCCTCATTTACTCATTCACTCCACCCAAGCGGTAATGCCTGGTCATGGGCATTTCCATACTGGTGACACACATAAGATGGCCACTGGCACTGACCTCAGATGAGGCAAGTTTCATTCAATATAATTCGGAGTTTCATTCAATATATTCGGGACTTCATTCAATATATTCGGGTTTCATTCAATATATTCGGGACTTCATTCAATATATTCGGAGTTTCATTCAATATATTCGGAGTTTCATTCAATATATTCGGGACTTCATTCAATATATTCGGGACTTCATTCAATATATTCGGAGTTTCATTCAATATATTCGGGACTTCATTCAATACATTCAGAGTTTCATTCAATATATTCGGAGTTTCATTCAATATATTCAGGACTTCATTCAATATATTCAGAGTTTCATTCAATATATTCGGCACTTCATTCAATATATTCGGGACTTCATTCAATATATTCGGAGTTTCATTCAATATATGCGGGACTTCATTCAATATATTCAAGGTTTTCTTTCATTCAATATATTCAGAGTTTCATTCAATATATTCAGGACTTCATTCAATATATTCAGAGTTTCATTCAAGGTTTTTTCCCTGAACGGCTTGCCATAGAAAACATCAGTCCTGGATTTATTGACTTAGAAAATAAACTGAAACTACCATTCCTCCTGGGGGAAGTTGATACTTTTACTCAAATAGCCTCAGACTACTTACAGTCTTGCCACATTTTAAGGGTAGAGTCCACATGACCATCATCAAAATATCCACTAGTGCTTTTTCTTAATTTTATCTTTTTTTTATTATTATTATTCCATATGTTTGTTTAAGTTGCATTTTGATTTATTTAGTCACTACTTACTATTGTAATTCTCATTATTATTGTCATTATTATACATTAATGCTTTGGCAATATTGTATTTTTTTTACATTCATGCCAATAAAGCTTATTGAACTGAACTGACAGGCCTATCACCCCAAACCTGTAACGCTTTGGCTTAATAGCACCATCTACAGGTCAATAATTGTACAGTCATTAAATGTACATATAAATTCATTTGTTTTATAGCCCCCCATGGATGAAATTCCACAAAACTTGACATATTCCCACAGGATGTCAGGTTCATCATACACATTAAATTTGGTGCAGTTCCTAACATCTGATCTAAAGATAGGGGCAATTAAAGCCGTATAATATTGCATTTTAATTTTTTACCATGGGGGGGCAAATCACAAATGACTGGTTATGAGCTAAGTTGATGTGGGCTCTTGAGACCAACATTCCATAAAAATTTCATCATCCTCAATATCACGGGTCAGGTAGTTTTTTAGGAAAAACTACATTTTTGGGGTTTCGCGGGGGCGCAGCGCAAAGATGGAGTGGCCCCCGGGGACCAAACGAAATTTTTCCGTAAAAGTCTACAGGGGCTACATGCCCACCAAGTTTCATGTGCCCCGGTGTTACGGTGTCCCGGGAATCGTTGACCAAAAATTCAGGAAGTAGATGACGGGAGAAAAAAAAAAAAAAAAAAAAAAAAAAACTTTGACAATCATTATATGACCGCTACGCTTGCTACGCAGCGGCGGTCATAATTAACTTGGTAGTCATATGAAGGATGGATAAGCACATGTATAATTCCCATTAGACATCCCACTAGCACTGTGCCATTCTGGGGGGGCGGGTAGGAACCACCTCAAAATACTGTAAAAGAAAATCTAGTTGTACCATGGCATTGTTCTCTGAATTGCTATCAAACACCAAATAGTATCATCTAACAGTGCCAGTAAGGTTTTGAAAAAAATGGTTTTGCCCTGATGAAGACCACATTTGTGGTCGAAACAATATACTGAGTGCCTGGGACCTGTTGCTTTTTAGGTTTTGAAAAATGTTTGGAAGGTATTTGTGCCTTTTACAAAGCTAGCTCTAGTTTTACACCAAAAACTACATAGTACTGCTAATTTTAGGGATGTGTCTCCTCCCATTACGATAAACTGTCTCTGATTACGCTGTCAGTGCCAGGCAGGCCTACAGTACCATACTGTAGTCTCAGGAGGGACCGTAGTGCTGATGAAACACTTGCCTCAGGCTACTCGCTCTATATGTCACACTTATTACCAGCTCATCATGTAGAAATGGGATTGTTTTAATAGAAGCATACAGTAAATGTCAGACGAGAATAATTAATAATACAGTGCATCACTGGGCAGGAGAGCATGAATAATTAAAACTATTTTAAATCTAAAGGAAATTGTGTAGTAGATGATGCAAGTCGTTTACGTTGGTTGCATGCACTGATGTATGTGTGTGTGTGTGTGTGTTTTTGTGTTTCAGCAAGGAGATCTGTGAAGGAAACACAACTATCATGTGTCCCATGTGTGAGGAAAACTGCAGCTCGTGGAAACTTAGCGACAGCTGTGTGTATGCCAAGGTTGGTGAGCTTCCTCACACAAATCTGTGTGTGTGTGTGTGTGTGTGTGTGTGTGTGTGTGTGTGTGTGTGTGTGTGTGTGTGTGTGTGTGTGTGTGTGTGTGTGTGTGTGTGTTTGTGAGATACATATTTAATCAACACTATCTGTGTGTATGGATAGGTCACAGTGGTGTCAGACATATCAGTCACATATCAGACACTTCAGTCAGCTCACACCAGATGATCTGTAAACACAAGTGTGCTAGTAGTGCCCTCACACCTCAACCTTGTGCCTGCAGGTTTATTGACCTACAGTGTGTGTTCATGTGTGTACATCAGCTTCAGTCAGCCTCCCCAGGCAGCACACCTCTGTCTTTATGGATAAGCCTCTCTCCCCTCACTAAGCATGCTCTGACTTTTGATGGAGTCGTGTCCAGTGCTGTCTGTACCTGTTTGTCATGGACAGGGTCCTGGATAGCCAGCAAATAGTGTATCCATTCTCATGGATGAGCTGCCTGTAGAGTAGTAGTATACAGTATATGTCTGATAGTGAGCACCCTGGGAAACCTGTGGGAGGTATGTGTTATTGTGTTATGCGCTGGTCGTGTGTCTGTGGGAGGGGAGATACTGTACTGCAGAATAATAAAGAATCCTCTCAGGGGGCTTAGAGGCGCACAAAACAGAGATAAGCATTGCAGCTACTGTATGGTACCACTGACACACACACACGCACACACACATGCGCACACACACACACACAGCACGCACACACACACACACACACACACACACACACACACACACACACACACACACACACACACACACACACACACACACACATACACACACACACACACACACACACACACACACACACAGGATTTATGTCTCGCGTTGCAGCACCATTGGTGTTGACACTCAGATATTATTACTATTCATGAGGTACATGAGTAATCTCACAAAGGGCCTGTGGTAGGCTAGTGTGAAACCTGCCCTGGTCTCGTTTACAGTAATATAATCTATCAATGACCTCCTCCAGAGATTAGAGGAAGCAGAGTCAGTTAATATTGATAGAAGCAAAGAACTGTAAAACTGCCAATGGCTAGTGTAATGGTGAAAAATGTCGACCACCTCTGTCTGCTTGATTTGATTTTCAAATGATCTGCATTGCACTAATGTTGTGTGTGTATGTGTGTTTGTGTAATGTGTGTGTGTTCATGTAATGGTGAGAAATGTCGACCACCTCTCAAAATTATCTGCATTGCACTAACTTTGTGTGTGTGTATGTGTGTGTGTGTGTGTGTGTGTGTGTGTGTGTGTGTGTGTGTGTGTGTGTGTGCGTGCGCGCGTGCGTGCTGTCTTTTTCTATTTTCCAAGGTGACTCATCTTTTTGACAACGGAGGAACTGTGTTCTTTGCTATATTTATGGCAATATGGGGTGAGTGCTTGCTACATGCATATAGTTGTAATCCCACTGACCCTTTATAGCAAAGGTAGCTACACTCACAGCATGAATCACAGAATGGAAGAGAAGAACCAATAGAAAAACAAGAAACGCAACATGAGAATCACAGACTGAGAGAATCATTGAAGAAGAACAAGACTAACAAAGGAGTGCATGACTAATACAGAACATTAATAAATATAAACTAAAAACTAAAATAAGCCTGTAGCATCAAGGCAGTGTTTTATCATTCACTATATTTAGCTGGGTAATTGTAGAAGTAAAAACAAAACAGTGGGAGGCGAGGTCAGTTACATTAGTGTATAAATAGCCCATTAACAATAAACGGTAAACAGCATCATCACAACCTGACTGGCACAATAATAATAATTCTGAGTATTTGCTCAAGAATTCCATAAAACCGTGCAAAAATGGAAATGCCAATTAGTAGATCAATTTCATGGTCTGTCCATCAGCATGTAATTGCCTTGAATTATTAATGACTAATTGAGTCTCTAGAGCATTTAATGGACTGCTCGATAAATCACTAGGTGTTCAGTGGAAAACTGCTAAGGCTTGAAAGCCGCCAAATCACACACACACACACACACAAACAAACACGTGCACATGTGCACACACACACACACACACACACAGTCACGCACGGTTGTGTGTTTGTGTGCAGCAAATACAGCTTGCAATTAGAATTGATGGATCATCGACTGAAAGGTTGAAACAAAGATCTTTAACCTTCTCTAGGTGAAAGATACACAGGCATAGACAAACATGTTAAATCAGTAGATTTTCTCTCTCCCTCTCACAGACACTGTGTGTGTGTGTGTGTGTGTGTGTGTGTGTGTGTGTGTGTGTGTGTGTGTGTGCGTGTGCATGTGTGGATATGTGTGTTAGTATCTGCGACATGCCAGTACAAGAACATTGGGCCTATTTGGCCACATCCCCAGATAGCCTTAAGCTTCATTAACATAATTACATAATGGTTATCAACAACACTTGCTTCAGCCCCAGGGGAACCCAAATGACCCTGAACACCCACACACCAGCTTCACACACTCTCCGATGACCTCTGTAAGCTCCAATCCCATATAATAATATAT
>JAODXP020000017.1:18269285-18314106 GCA_027497455.2 Sardinella longiceps
CTCATATCAGTTTCATTTGAATGTTTTTTTTTTCTTCTTCTTTTTGGCAATGGCAAAAAAAGAAACTCAAGAATGACAACAGAATAAAAAAAATAAAAATGTGCTCAATCAATTAATACAATCAATAACAAAAAAGAAAAGGTTTATGTCATGACCCTCTCTCTCTCTCTCTCTCTCTCTCTCTCTCTCTCTCATAGATCTCTCTGGTATTGACTGCAGTGTTTGCAGTGGTGGTTTTCCGGCTCATCGCCATGGAGAAGTTTGCTTCTTTCCAGTGGGAGTTTGTGAAGAAGAATTGGCAGTTTGCGACCTCTGGCACAGGAGTCTTCATCAACTTCATCATCATCATGTCACTCAATGTGGTGGGGGTCGTTCACTCACACATTTTAATGTCTGCTTTAAGGCATCCGCACACCGGCACCAGCAAAGTGCAGATCACTGGGCTTTCAACATTCAGCACCGAACTCCGCCGCTGCCTATCTATTTTGACAGGGCAGTTCATTAACATCCATTGGTGAATCGAAAGGCTACTGTACTATGTTGCTTTTAGTGCGCTGGCTGGTGTGCACAGGCAAACAAAATTGACGAATTCGAAAGTGCTCTGCTATGCTGTTGGAGCCAGTGTGTAGAGGCCTTTAGAATATTGCTTTGTTCAATATCAGACCTGCCAATGAGAGTAAATGTATAATATAAGCATTTGCTTTTCAGGGTATTGGAATGTGCCTTGAAGAGACCATCAGGAATGCTAAAGAAATCTATCTTTGTCTCTCTTTTTTTAGGTGTATGAAAAAGTGGCGTATTTACTCACAAATTTGGGTAAGTATAAATAACTCTGAGGACACTAGATTTTAGCATTGTGTTTTGTGCCTCTGAATGATGTCTTTTCAGATGAGGCATAATGTTGTGACATTATTTATGTAATTTTGCATTGCAGTAGTTGATGTGGATGATAATGCATTATACAGTAATAACATTGTTGTTGTTGTTGTTGTTGTTGTTTTTCTGTTGTAGAACACCCAAGGACAGAGTCCGAGTGGGAGAACAGCTTTGCCCTCAAGATGTTTCTTTTCCAGTTTGTGAATCTGAACAGCTCCACTTTCTACATCGCCTTCTTCTTGGGGAGGTGAGTTGCTGCCCCTCTTCAGCCTCTGCATGCAGATAAAGGCTCCTCTAGCCTTCGGGCAGAGCTGTCAAACAGGCGACAGACAATTCATACGGAAGATGCACCACCCTGCAAACTCAGTGATTAGCATGAAGCATTGTTTGCTTGTAGGCAGTGTTATCTTCGTGATTGCTCTGTGTGTGTGTGTGTGTGTGTGTGTGTGTGTGTGTGTGTGTGTGTGTGTGTGTGTGTGTGTGTGTGTGTGTGTCTGTGTGTGTGTGTGTGTGTGTGTGTGTGTGTGTGTGTGTGTGTGTGTGTGTGTGTGTGTCTGTGTGTGAGTGAGTGAGTGGAAATGACAATGGGGAATAGAGAACAATATACTATGAGGACATAACACACAAAAGAAGGCTAATAATACACACATAATAGCCCAAGTGAACTTAGAGTTATGGCTGTTTCTGGAATTGCATTTCCTATTCATGCATACTGTAGGTCTTCTGACAAGTACTGTACATACTGCATTAAAAAGAATTGGCTTGTTTCCATATGCTGCAGGGAATTTTATTGTATGTGTTGTCATTCAAGCGTATTATGTACTGTATACATTTTATTCCATCTACTACCTATACAGTTCATCTAAAAAATATATTTACAGTGTATTTCATGTACAGAAATTAATTTTAATTAATTTTGGAGCATTTTTTAATTTTGGAGCATTATGTGAGAGCCCTCTGAGTTTATAGAGGCATAGCCTTATGTGGCATCTGTTCAGGAAGTATGTGCCAACTGTTTTATCCTGATTTTTTTTAGTAGCTGTCTCTTGGCTTTTCTAGAGGGCTTAGCTTGCTGGAAGGGTGTTGTCATTTTCTGGTACAAGATGATTTTCATTGGACTGATGCAATCTTGTCTTACAAAATCAACAGAGGGTAAACAGGAACTGTAATTAAAACAAATGCATGATTACTTATTTACGCAGAATACTGTGTAGAAAAGCTATGCCCAATTTAAATATGCATCAGCATTTTTTGCCATTGATTTCATAACTTCTTTCTGTTTTCATAAGACTCTTCCTCTCATTGGTATGTCTGTGCCTACATAGCCTACTGAATTGCTCTGCAAATTTATACAGAGCCTCAGGAAAACAGGTCGATACTGCAAAGGTTTAATGAGGGTGCAGATTTGTCAGACTTACTGTTGGTTTTCATTTCTCACTGTAAACAGCTTTCAAGCACTTTGACTTTTTCATCTAAGTATAGCTTAGTCATGCCAAATTGCATAATAATGAGATATTTCCTTAGAATCTAGTATAGCTTAGTCATGCCAAATTGCATAATAAACAACAAGGTCTTTCCTTAGAATCTAGTTATTATATACTTTATGTTTTATGTAAATAACAATGAAAGAAGATATTTTACCTGTTCAGTGTTCTCCAGAGCCTAAACTGTGTCTTTATCCACATAATACAGAAGTACACTTAATTTAAGGAAGTACTGTAAAGCAAGTAAGTTAAGTTCCTAAAGGGGAGTAATGATTTGCTCCACTTTACTCTGTCATTAGAATCAGCAGGAGAAGTACAATTGCTGTTTCTTCAGCTCTTGGTGCAGTGATTGATGAGAAAATGTTCTGTATCTTTGTTCCCTCTCGTCTCCATTTGGCGTAGCCTAATATTATTCAACATTCATTCTCTACACACCTCCAGTCATATCCATTCATCTTTGCTCTAACAAATGGCTCTGACAGCTGAGAAACTCAATAGAGCTTCCCCTGTAATAAAGCTCACGGGTAATGAGCAGCTGAAAGGGAATCATTTATGCAGTGCTAACTTGGCTAATTATGCTAATGCCCACTGTGTCGTGCAGGTTTGCAGGCCGGCCGGGGAAATACAATAAGCTATTCGACCGCTGGAGGCTCGAGGAGGTGAGTGAGGTTTGGCGACAATCTCTCCCTCCCTCTCTCCCTTCCGCCCACCACCACCACCCACACAACCCTCCTCGCAAAACATGCTGAGAGCTCAGCTCAAAGTTAGGTACTGTAGTGTGATACACTATCTCTCCATTCTCATCTCCAGCATCCAGAGAGCTCGGTTCGGTTCTGGTCTGTTTGGCCCTGCCAGCTTTGAAAGCAGCACTGCCTGTGCCTGTGTGAGAGTAATGAATTGCTTATCACAGTTACGCTGGCAAATGGCACATTTTGCATGGCACCCCTGTGTGTTACCTGAAGCCAGTGCCGGTCACAGGCATTGGGACAGTAATGAGCCGTGATGCAGCTTGTCTGGGAGGGTGGAGATAGCTGGAGATATGGAGATGGAAGATACATCAGCCATTCTCTCTTTTATCAAATGGAATGGCGTGTGTGTGTCGGGTTAATTGCTTCAGTCACCCTGAATAAAGACAATTAGAGGGGAAGACTGATCCGCTGTTGTTGTTGTTGTTGTTGCTGTTGTTGTGTGCTGTGTGTGTGTGTGTGTCTGTACGAGTACATTTGCACATGTGTGTTTGTGTGTGTATGTAGTCAATTGCTTCAGTAACAGATAGAGTTAAAGATGCAGACTAATCTGCTGTTGCTGTTGTTGTTGTTGTTTACCAGTGTCATCCCAGCGGCTGTCTGATTGACCTGTGTTTACAAATGGGAGTGATCATGGTGTTTAAGCAGATGTGGAACAACTTCATGGAGCTCGGCTACCCGTAAGTCCCTTAAGGGAAGGCATGGGAATCAACTCTGCTTTTTACACACAAGCCCATGCACTATTACATAACACTGTAGGTAATATCTGATTTAGCGCTGTAGCACTCATCCTTTTGCTTTATGATGTAATTTCCATAATGTACCTGTTGTGATGCCTCAGTAAATGTAAACGAAAATCCTCTCGACACCCTTTTGATGTTTAATAACCTTGAGCTTTCTGGATAAAAGTCCATTGTATTAGGTGCATTTAGATTAAAATGTCAAGATGATAAATAATAACAATAATATAAAACTGAAGAGAAACTCTTAGGACCCCTGAGGAGGCTTTACAGTCGAGGAAACTGAGCTACTTAGCAGCTGAGAAATGGAAGTTTCACGGCGGCAGCAGCAGCAGCAGTAGTGTGGCGGTGTGTCTGGGGCTTTGCTGCCTCTAGGCTGTGATGAATGGCCAGGCGATCCGTCATCTCTCCCCTGACTGCCCCCTGCTCCCTTTGTTCCCCCCCAGGCTGCTTCAGAACTGGTGGTCCCGGCGCAAGATCAGGAAACGGGGAGGTGGCGGGGCGCTGGACGGGGAGGTGAACGGGGTCGGGGACGATGTGGAGGCGACGGTGACGGCGACGGCGATGGGGAGAGGAGGACAGAGCAACATGAGCAAGGCCCAGCTGCCCCAGTGGGACAAGGACTGGAATCTGCAGCCCATGAATGCACACGGCCTGGTGGATGAGTACCTGGAGATGGGTGAGTGTGTGTGTGGGAGAGAGAGAGAGTGTGTGTGTGTGTGTGTGTGTGTGTGTGTGTGTGTGTGTGTTAGTCGCTTACGTTGGTTGCATGCGCTGCTGTTTGTTTGTATGTGTGTATGTATGTGTGTGTGTGTGTGTGTGTGTGTGTGTGTGTGTGTGTGTGTGTGTGTGTGTGTGTGTGTGTGTGTGTGTGTGTGTGTGTGTGTGTGTGTCAGTGCTCCGTCTCAGCCCTCTGATGTGTGTGTGTGTGTGTGTGTGAGAAACGTGTGTATAATCTATGTCCCATCCATCTCCAGTCCTCCAGTTTGGCTTCACCACCATCTTTGTGGCGGCGTTCCCCCTGGCTCCTCTGCTGGCTCTGCTCAACAACATCATTGAGATTCGGCTGGACGCCTACAAGTTTGTCACCCAGTGGAGGAGACCCATGCCGGCCCGTGCCACTGACATCGGTTTGTTTGGGTTAACAGATCTCCACCCAATGACCTACAATGTTAAACTGCAAGAACACAGTTAACATTCTACAACATTTATCTGACATCAATGTGATGCGATTGATATTGATTTTTTTTTTTTTCTATAAATTGATTGCTCTCTTCCACTAAATAAGATTAAATTAAGAGTAAATTGCCATTGGTCCATTTGGATAATCTCTTTCAATAGTCATTCCCAAACTGACAACGCTATTCTGTGAGTTGGTAATTCACATCACCAGTAAATGGGTATTTGGTACAGGAGGCTCTACGGTAGCCTGGCCATTACCTTCCTATGTAATTCAGCTCATTTGTCATTTCCCTTCCGTACTCCATCTAGGATTCCAGCCATTGGCCTCATTTGCTTAGGATGCATCACATCCTGGCCAATCAGTGAACTTTTAAAATGCAGTACAAGAACACGATAGGCTATCAATCTTTCTGAATTTAAACTTCTCCTGCAAGCAATCATTTCTCAATAGCCGGAATCCCAAACCCTCGTATGAAGCAAACGTAGACGGAAGGGCTGGTTTTGGCCAGGCTAGCTCTACAGAAATGTCTATCAATTTGTTTTGTTTTATTGAATAACCCTGTTACACACATCCATCACGTATTCCCATCACTTACAGGCCCACAGGTTTAAGCCTAATAGAGTTTGTGAACAAACCATCCCTTGCATTTGGAATAATTATCACTGCTGAATTGACATTATTGTGTTCCTCATCTTTTTGTTATGTCATGTCTTTGCCTCAGGGATCTGGCATGGCATTCTGGAGGGGATCGGGGTGCTGGCGGTCATCACGAATGCCTTTGTCATCGCCATCACCTCCGACTACATCCCTCGCTTTGTCTACGCCTTCAAGTACGGGCCCTGCGTGGACAAGGGCTACCACCACGAGAAGTAACTCACTTTTTTCACCTCTCTTTGCCACTCATCCTTTGGGGAGATCTACAGTATATCATAATTTTACAATAATAAATAATAAAGTGTTCTTCAGTCAAATTTATTTGGCTGTAGTATTTAATGTTGGGCACTTAAAAGTTAAAAGGCAAGTGTAGAAAGTGAGAGTGGTAACTTTCAAATAAATCCGTAAAGTGAAGAAAAAACTGAGGCCGGACACAAGAACTACATCATTTAAAAAATTGTCTGGGAACACTGATGATGGACTTGTCCCGAAGCGTTAATTACCTAACTTTTGATCTGTATTCTTTTCGGCATTTGTTTTTGTTCAGTACTGTTTTTGATATGTTTTAGCTCTTGTGTGCGGCCTCCCTTTTTTCTCCACTTTAAACTTTAAAAGCACAAAAGGGAACAAAATAAAAACAATGCGGTGATACAGTTGTATGATATGGTACAATGCAGTGTTAAATGCTCTCTCTCTCTCTCTCTCTCTCTCTCTCTCTCTCTCTCTCTCTCTCTCTCTCTCTCTCTCTCTCTCCCTCCCTCCCTTACAGTCAGTGCTTAAGGGGTTATGTGAACAGCAGCCTGTCTGTGTTTGACCGGGGGGAGAACAACAGTCTGGTGGAGTCCAGATATTGCAGGTTAGTATTCTACTGCAGTTGCTAGAGAGGGCCCTGTACATCACACTTCATCAGAGGCCCAGGCTTAAATAAGCTTTAGAGTCAGGCTTGAAAATAATCTAATAAATATGTTTAGGTGATAAATGTCATAAATGTCATAATGTGTCATAAATGTTAAAAAAGGTTAACATCTTTCAGGCCTCTTAAAGGTGAGTTTTATATTATCAATAAGCTGACATTTAAGTTCTATAATGGAACATGTTCAAATTTATTACTGTTAGTCATTCAATTACCCCTCCATAGCCACAAGGGGGAGCTGTAGCATCACATCTCAACCATCTGTCCCTTGCACTTTTGGGTTTTTCTCTCCTTTCTTCTCTCGCCTTCTTTTTCAGTTGGCATGGATAGCACTTATTTTTTAACCAGATATATGCCAAAATTAGAGAAGGAAACCATAAATACCTATTAACTCTTATAATATATAAAATTATATTGTACACTTTTTTCAGTGTCCATCTTATTTCTTATATCTGTGACTGTTAATTGATGAAAATTTGGAGCTCTGTCCCAGATGTCTGGAGCTGCTCACCTACTGAGCCCCCCCTCTGTTCTGAGGTTGTGTTCCATCTGTCCTCCCCAGGTATCGGGATTACCGGGCCCCTCCCTGGAGCGAGGAACCGTACGAGTTCACTCTGCAGTTTTGGCACGTTCTTGCTGCTCGTCTGGCTTTTATCATTGTCTTTGAGGTACACAAGCATTAGAGTTAGAGACTGCAGACACATTTACATTTATGCACTCTCTCACACACACATACACCAGCACATATCCCATATGTCCAACTTCCTAACACACACTCTCATGCAAACACACACACACTCACACACACGACCTCTAACACAGAACAAACTCACACACAGAAGCATCACTTGCATCAGTCACACACATACTACACAGGGCTGGTAACTAGAAGACAAGGTGAAATGGATGTGAGAGTGCCACCACCCCCACTGCACCCCTGCTCATGTCGACCTGGGCTTTGGCATGAAGTCATTTATCAAGTACTGTCTCAGACTCCAAATGAGGATAAACACACTCACTCACGGCCACTAACCTATATACATAAGAACATCTGTACACATACATATCCAACTCCCCATATACAGAAACACACACACACACACACACACACACACACACACACACACACACACACACACACACACACACACATACACACATACACAGAATCACACACTCTGCACAGCTATTAGAACTAATAGAACAGCTAATATTGTACAACAAAAGTAATGAATACCGTGGATGTGAAAAGTTTACCTACTGTAAGCAAAAATCTAAGGTCATGCTAAAAATGGGCATTAAAGTTAGATGGGTTTCGCAGATGCTCTAATCCAAAGTGACAGGGACTCAGTGTCCACACACACACACACACACACACACACACACACACACACACACACACACACACACACACACACACACACACACAGTGACTTTGTCTGTGGAGATATCATTAACATCAATGTCTTTATCCCGGCAGCACCTGGTGTTCGGCATCAAGTCGTTCATTGCGTACCTGATCCCAGACATGCCGAAGGACCTGTGTGACCGCATGCGGCGGGAGAAGTACCTCATGCAGGAGATGATGTATGAAGCCGAGCTGGAGCACCTGCAGAAGGAACGCAAGAAGAACGGACGCAGATATCACCATGAGTGGCCTTAGCAATCTAAACACACACACACACACACACACACACACACATACTCAGAGTCTGTCATGACCAGTCCTGACAGTAACGCAGGCAACACACATGAAGTACATATACCGCCATGAACATATTATACGTACGCCAATAGAGAACACTAACATAAAAAAGGCGCAACAAACATACACTTGAAATTCATCCTATACCTACATGCACAAGCACTTAGCATTAAGATTTACACACACACACACACACACACACACACACACACACACACACACACACACGCACACAGACCTATGGCACAGGTTTTTTCCCTTATTTCTAATGAGCATAAGTCTGGGATTCCCCAGAGGATACAAAACAATTATTACAGCACAAGACAGATGGAAAAATCTAATTGGACTTGATTACAGAAGCACTAGAAAATTATGGATTTTAATTTATTTTAATATATTCATTATTAATCTATTTTGCCTCGCCAACCTGCGAGAAAATTCCTAATATTTTTCAGAGAAATGTTGCATGCACACACACACACACACACTCAAACTGAAACGCACATTCACACACATACTCATACATGTATACAGGCAAGACATGAGCATTCCATCACACACACACACACACACACACACACACACACACACACACACACAGAAGTGTCCCTGCAGTGCCTGCTCGTGTGGTGGATAGCCTGCTTTGTCGATCTGACTTTTCCTCTGTGGTCAGTCAGGGAGGTGTCAGACTTGTAGAAAAAGAAGAGGAACGCACCCTTGTTCTGAACTGGAACTGCCTCAACTGCCCCCCCACACCCCATCCCCGTCCTGCCTGCTCATCTCACCCCACCCAAACGCAGGCTATCTCTGTCCTTCGCACCAAAGAAACTCCCCCAATTTTTTTTTTTTTGTTCTACCCCAAACCTTAACCATTTATGCTATTTTACAACTACCGTTTACACAATCTCATGCACATAACCACAGTGCATACAGTAACAATGCATATAGACATGTCTGATCATGAAAAGACAAACACAAAACACACAGCTACAAAAACACATGAGAAATCGTCATGTTTACTATGCAGGTTTGGGCCAAGAGATCACCCCTACCCCACCCCCTACCCCATACCCTCCTTCCCACCAACCCTCTTCCCAGCACTTGCTTGTCATTCCGCAGCAAATGTTGCCTCTCCCCATGTTTGGCAGCTAGCATCCCCCACCCACCCACACACACAACCAACCACCCCCTTGGCAATGTGTTCCCTCTCCCTCTGTGTCTCTTTCTTTCGCCCACCCGCACAGACACTGGCAAAGCTCCTAGTCCTGCCAGCATCTCTCATTGGGTCACTGTCCTGGATGAAGATTTCTTTGAAAAATCCCCAAAATATATGAAAGGAAACATATATTATTATTATTATTATTATTATTATTATTATTATTATTATTTATGCAAAGATACTGAATCTGTGCACCACAGTACATATCTCTTGTCCTGGAAGCATGCAAAAGCCTTCATTCACTGCAGCTGAAGCATTTGTATCTTAACCCAAACAATGCAGCACAGAAACATACATCTTTTTCTAGAAATTTCTTGGAAAAATGCATGTATTTTGGTAAAATACTGTTATCAGTCTGTTTTCCTTTTTGTAATTGATTGTTTTTCTGCCCCGTGGGTTTTTATGTGCGTGCTTAGCGTGGGTGTTTCAAACTTGATAACTGTGCTTGCTGCATTGTGAATGTGAGCGCTGTCACTTTCTTGACGATTTCAATGTTCTGTGTGCCTACAGTTCAGCAGACCACAGATTTTTTTTAAAAAAATACACAGACACCTAGACATAGACACACACACACACACACCACCGCCACCACGCCCATTCGTGCCTAAGAGTATAGGGGTAATTGGAGCAAGCATCTGAATTGGCTCAATCCAGACCCCTCCGTCAGTGTGAATCTTGTGATCTTTGTCTGGATAGCTTTGATGTACGCAAGCTTGTGCTATATTTGTGTCCGCCCCTCACAACCCCCATTTCCCTTCTAACACACACACACACACACACACACACAAACACTCGTGGAATACTGACAGAGGATGTCAACATGGGGTATCTCCCAGAAGGAATACTGGACTGAAAGTGTTTACATAGAATCAGAATCTTCCATGGCTGTTGTGTGTGGCCAGGACTCTGGGGTTGGCTGCTCTTTCCAAACCTATGTCATGTTGACAGTTAACCTTATGGTCGTACTCTAACCTATAGTTGAAGCAATCACAGCATCAAAGAGACGTAGCTCTTGCTTGAACCGTTTTTAAATGCAATTGTTTTCATTATCATTTTAAAAAAAGTTTTAAATTTTATAATTTTAAGCGTGTTTATATGTTTCAGAATTTCTCTGTATGTTATGTTATTTAATGTTGATGTTGTGTGTGCTTGTGTTTGTATGAAGGAGTGAGAGCGTGAGTGTATGTATGCGTGTGTGTGTGTGTGTGTGTGTGCTGAGGTGAGTGTGAAAAGGGTTTGCATGTGGTACCATTCCACATCCCTACTAATTTAGCCAGTGTAAAGGTTCCACTCTCCTCAGGTGTTTGTGAATGTTCACAGGTGAAAACTTTGTAACTTTTCTTAGGTGTAACCAGGCCTATTCTGCTATTTTCAAAAGTCTATATTTTTGCACTTCTGCATTTGCATGGAAACACAGCGTCATCCACACTCCCCCATCAGCATTGTCAGCTGAAGCACTTTAAAGCATGTGTTTGTTTTTTTCTTACCCTAACACCAAGATGGAAGGTGTGCATTGCTGTTTCCTGAGATACGCTTTTTAGCATCCTCTGCCACTTTAAATTGGATTGCCATTGATATGCAATAGGAGGAAGAAAAAGAAGAAAAAAAAAAAGACTCCCAACATTTTGCAGTCTCGACTTTTTTCACCATGGGCAGTCTTGAGAATCTATGCATGTTCTTCCCACTGACAATGATCATTGTCCATTTAGATCAGTACAATGCAGATGTGTATTATGTGCAACTAGTGTACAGAATGCATGGCTAACATTGATATGAAAACATTGGCTTGTGATAATGTTGAATCTTTGTCTCTTACCAAATCAAGAATTGCTCACTACTGTTCCTCAGCTGGTCATAGTAACGTATGAATCTCTCACTACATGGCCTTGTGACCAGTGTAACTGGTGTGTGTGTGTGTGTGTGTGTGTGTGTGTGTGTGTGTGTGTGTGTGTGTGTGTGTGTGTGTGTGTGTGTGTGTGACAAAGCGAAACAGAGTATTTTGTTGGAAGCCCCCTGTGAATTTTTGTGTGGGAACGGTCGAATTAATTGATCCTTAGACGGGCCTTCCGAAGAACATCTATAGACGTGACAGTGCAGTCCACAACGTTGTAGCGACAATAAAGTCACATTAGCTGAAAGTAGATTTAGCTTTATTTCTGTCAGTCTCTGTCCAAACTGGTAGTCTATGCGGTGGATGGGTCAATGTTTCGGATAAAAGCACAACTGACTGACCGTATGTCATTTGAAATTACAAATGGCAGCTGCAAAGTTCACTAAGTAATAAATTAATAATTCTTTGCTGCTCTTTCCAGATAACCTGGGAAATTGGGTTCTGTAGTGTGATTTAATAATAACAAAACAATAAATTGAAATAGTTACATTGGAAAAGTCTGGGTAAAATGAAGATTCAACATGAAACTGATGTTGAAGGTCTTTTGGCCTAGAATTGTAGATAGTGAGAACTGAAGATGAACAGATTGTTCTAAGCTGTTATACTGTTTGACCACACCCTTGCAGTGATCTCTGTTGTCAAAAAAGTCTTCAACACAGTTATGGTATGTTTGATGTTACTGACACATTTTGTTATGGCTCTTCAGGACATGCTTTCCCATTTATTTTTATGGGGCATCTGATAACAGATTGAAAACATAGGCTACATTTTTTGTGATGGGTTGAAGGTCAGGTCAATTTTATGAGTCGGCTATTGCTTACAGTTGGACCTGACAGTTAGGCTTAGTTGATAGCAATCAGTTAAAAGATATCAGTTTTACTAACATGTTCTTAAAAGGCTTTTGAGCAGTCTTTATGTTCAGGATAAACTTATAACAGTCACATGTATCTGAACAAAGAAACTTATTGTTCTACAGTCCTAATAAGGACTATCCCTAAACCCCTCCAGCCAAGAGGGTTCTCCTAACCTGTGAGTGTGAATGAGCGATGTGACTAGAGAAAGCACACCATCGATTGTACTCCGGTTTGTGATCTGAATACATCAGTGCTGGATGGTGTCTTCTTCATCCCTGTTTACATGTAAAATGAAATGTAAAAAGAAACTGTAACATAAAAATGGATTTGAATATCACTCTTTTCTGTAATAAATCATCGATTGTATCTTTTAAATGCCTTCCGTGTTGTATTTTCCTCAAAAAAGAATACAGGATTGGGACAGAGGCTTGCCTGTCTATGGTCACCTGGCAAAGCCCATCCATGTAGACTGAGTTCTATTAAAACCCAATCCACTCAAGCTTATTTACTGTAGCCTATAGGTCTATAGCAAAGCAGAAGGCTGTCAGGATTCACTTCACCCTAGTGAGTAAGTGTAAACATAGTTTTGGAAAGACTAAAAGGTAGCCTAAATTTCTCACTAAGCTGCCCGTTCAATTGAAAAATAGCTAAGAACCACATGTAGTCTCTGTAAAGTAACGTTTCCTGATGTGATGGCACAAGGCAGATATCTAACTTAGGATATAGGATAAGTCATGTGCAATATTGTAGTGAGTTACCACAAAACTGCAGGTTCAGTGAGATTATTAGCCTGGGATCCTTTCACTACTATTTTTCATTAGCAATCAGCTTATGCATAAATATGACTCGGAGACTTTCGTTAAACTAACTTTTAACTTTGAGAATATTGGCTTAGTTGCAAGAACTTCCACACTTGGATTACCCTACTAATATCAAAGTTCATGGAATGTGCACACAAATTGGGAGGTCCCAAATAAATAGAAGCTTCATGTACAAAAATGTAAAACCACTTTTATCGCGTCAGACCACTACTCTGGGTTCTAGTCTGACCCAAGGTAATTTCCTGATCACCCCATCTCTCTCTCCCACTTACTTCTTGCCCATCTCTATACTGTCCTGATTAAAAAAAAATATCTTTAAAAAAAAAAAAAAAAACACTTTTACCTATTCGGGGCTTCAAATCTGTATTATTTGAAAGAAAGTGAATTTAGACATGTGTATTACCCATTATGTTATGTGTTATTACCCATTTTTCAAGTCATAAATCCAATGCATTTCAATGATAGAATGTTTAGTTTAGCACCTTGGAATGTCGGAATGTTCAGGTGTGAAAAAGGTGAATTTAGGCTACTTGGAACTCGGAACAGCTAGCTCCCATGTATCCACTGTGACATCACGGGTTGCTCCTTTGTCACAATGAAAAGAATTCTGTGACATATCAATGTTGTAACCAAAGATTCTAGAGTGCTAGGTTGTAACTTTGTTTCCAATATCATTATCATAGAAATTTTCACAGCAGAGACATGCAGCAGCTTTTTAGGACTGAGAATATTGTTTTTTCTTTCACTTGTTCCCACCTGTAAATTGAATGGTAAGAATTTCAATTTTAGTTGACCAAAATGTTGTCTAGAGTTTGGCCTTGGATAAATAATTCTGTCTTATGTCTGTCCTATGAGCCTGTGACATTTGAGATGTAAAATTCTGGGATTTTTCAGTGGTTTATGAGCTTTATTCTTTGTCCTCTTAGTACCAATTCAGTTTGCGGCACAGGGAGTCGGGGGTAGGATGGGAGGATGCGATGATTGCCAAATTCCTGCGGGAGAGAATCTGGATGGAGGGTAGATTTGAAGAGGTGAGAGACTTTGTGTGTGTGTGTTTGTGTGTGTCTGTGTCTGTGTGTTTGCATCTGAGTGCATGTTTGAAAAAACATTTAAGGGCCACAATGCAGTTCCAATCTATGAAAGAACCTGTAGCCTAAGCATTTTGTCTCTTAGATGAGATGCATCCTGTCCAGAGAGATAGATGGCAAGATCCAAATCCACTTGAAGCTTATGAAGGATGAACTGAAACAAGCAAAGGACTTTAAAGCAAAAGTGAACTCCTCAGGTATGGCTTTCATACTGTACCGTATTGCCTAAATAGATATCTAAATTTCTCACACTCGTTTGGCTGTACATACACATATACATGTCTAATCAACAAATCATGCATGTGCTTTTCTTGTAGATGGCAACCCAAAGGAAGTGAGAGGGGAATGTAGTTGCGGGACAGGAGTGTCCAAGGCTGAAATGGACAGCATGATGGAGAAGATCACCAAAGAGAGACAGGAAGAAAAGCAGCAGGCAATGCAGAGAGAGGAGGAAGGGAGACAGCAGCTGAAGGAGGAGTGGGTTAGGATTGAGGCAGAGAGAAAGAAGTTGGAGGATGAGAAGAAGGAGCTGGCCTTTCAGAAAGAGAAATTTTTGGAGGAAGCGAGCCTGGAGAGAGAGAGTGAGGCACGCAAGAAAAAGGATGAGATTATGAGGCTGGGAGATGAATGGAAGAAAATTGAGGCTGTTCAGAAGAAGATTGAGGCTGACAAGAAGGAGCTGGAGGAGAGGGAGCTTGCCTTTCAGAAGGAGAAACTACTGGAGGGGGTGAGACTGGAGCGAGAGAGCGAGGCACGGAAGAGAGAAAATGAAAATAAAAAACTGATGGATGAGTGGAGGAAGATTGAGGAAGGCAGGAAGAAGATTGAGGCCGACAAAAAGGAGCTGGAGATCAGACAGAGAGATCTGGATGCTGCATGGAGGTACTACAACACTGAGAAGAGGGTCTTGGAGGAGAAGCAGGAGACACTTCAGCACCTCGAAGCCAAGACAATGAGAGAGCTCGAGCACGAGTGGGAGATGTTCAGAACTGAAAAGGTAAAAACTGAAGAAAAACTCGCAATAGAACAGAGGCAGCTAAAATCTCTGGAACAGCACATTATGGAATGTGAGAACAGGATGAGAGAAAGAGAGACTCAGGCAATAGAGAGGGAGAATAGCCAAAAGAAGAAGGTGGCAAACGAGTGGAAAAAGATCGAGGTGGAGAAGAAGAGGGGCCTGGAGGAGGAGCGGCAAAACATCGAGGAGGAGAAAAGCCGCATGCAGGCCGAATGGAAGAGGTGTGAGCTCAGGACTCAGGAGTTAGACGAGCAGTGGGTGAGGATGGAGAAGGAGAGAAAGACTATTGAGCTCCAGGCTCATGACACCCAGCTACAGCAAGAGAGGCTGAACCAGGATGAGAAGAGGCTGGAGAGTAGACGTTTGAGGGTAAAGTCAGAGAAGAGGGAGGTTGAGGTGGAGAGAGAGAGGCTGTGCTCCAGGGAGAGGAGGCTGAGAGAGGAGGCAGATGTGACGCAGAAGAAAAGGCCAGTCCTTCCTGTGGATTTCAACATATTCTCGTCTGATGAGTCAGATGACAGTGACTTTGGAGTTTTCACAAGGAATACCAACTCCAGATCCTATGGCTCACCCAAACCGCAGCATGGAAGCTCAAACGAGCACAAGGAGGCTGGTGATGGCTCTCCATGGGATAGTGATGATGATGTCTTTCAGTCAGTCGCTCAGAAAAAGAAGACCAAATGTATCACCCCTCTTGGCCTGTCACCAGCTGAGGAGACGATGGAGGCAACCACCAGCTATGTGCCAAACACAACTGTTGAGAAAAAGAAGAAAGTTGTTAAAAAGAAGAGACCTGATAAGCTGATTGATGCAAATGATCTCCTTGAATCATGCAAGGAAGAGTTGCGGAAGAGACGTGATGACTTCATTCATCAAGAACTTGACCAAACATACAGTTTTATGCAGCCTGTGACAGAGCAGGTCATTGAGGAAAACCAGGAGCCAGTGAGAAAGAAGTCTCAGAAAAAGAAGTCTGCTAAAAAGGAGATGATTTATCATGACCAAATTTATCCAGAGCTTGACCACACATACAATCTTGTGCAGCCTGTGACAGAGCAGGTCATTGAGGAAAACCACAAGCCAGTGAGAAAGAAGTCTCAGAAAAAGAACACTGCTAAAAAGGAGATGATTTATGATGACCAGATTAATCCAGAGCTTGACCACACATACAATCTTGTGCAGCCTGTGACAGAGCAGGTCTTTGAGGAAAACCAGGATTCAGTGAGGAAGAAGTCTCAGAGAAAGAAAACTGCTAAAAAGGAGCTGATTCATGATGACTTGATTTATCCAGAATTTGACCAGACAGACAGTCTTGTGCAGCCTGTGACGGAGCAGTTCAATGAGGAAAACCAGCAGCTTGCAAAGAAGAAAAAGGTTCAGAAGAAGAGGATGGTCAGACAGGCGCAGAATGATCTTGACCTCTTTAATCAGGAAACTGAGCAGACTACTAACCTGATGCAGCCCGTGATGAAGAACACCACTGTGGAAAAGCAGAAGAGAAAGAAGACAAGGGGGCCAACCCATGATGACCTGACTAACCAGGAGCTTAACGGGCTTAGGTATGAGCTGGAGGCAGACCTGGAGAACCAAAGGATTGCAGCAAATGCAGAGACAAGCGAGGAGGACATTTTAATCGCGGAAGAAATGCAATTTATGGAGCAACAGGACAAAAAGAAGAAGTCAAAAGGCAGTTTGTGCCGCCAGTCTTAAAAGAGCCGTGTGATAAAGCCTTTGGATGACTGATATGCCCCTTAATTAAAGATAATTGAAGTCATTTAAGAAAAAAAAACAAAAAATTAAAACTAACGAAATTGAAAACAAAAAAAAAAAAAACATAAAATTGACACATTATCAGTCCTCTCTCCCTCAGCCACTCTCAGCATGATGACCTTAAACCCACAGTCACAGCCTTCATCATAAAATCTTCTTCCACGCTCTTCCCCAAACTCCTCTGAATTCCTCTTCCTCTAAAATAACCTGGTGTCCCGCCAGCGGGGCCTCATCACAGAGGTCTGTCTGAGATCAGCCAAGAGTTCAAGGTTGGCCCCCAGCCCGAGGGAGAAACCTTCTGCTGCCCATCGGCGCTCTCTGTTGGAGTTGCCACGTTTGCCAAAAGGGACAACCTCCCTCTGGCTCTGCTCTGCCAGCCTGTCCAGACCCCTCCGACTCTCTTCTTTGAGCCAACTACAGCCAATCTCTCAATCCAACACCTATGGTTTCAGACTGGCCTGGCTAACCTCATCGCCTCAGGGAGAGGGAGAGAGAACAAGAGAATAGACCCTTGACTTTGTGTGTGTGTCGGGGGGCTTTGTGGAAATGCACAAAAACAAGGTTTCAAAATCCAAGCCCACCCCCCACCACCTCCCTCTTGTATGTCAACCTGCAGCGTGGCCTCTCCCTGTCTGTATGCTGGAATTATCTGAGTGCTCCTCTGCCAAAAATCAGAACTGACCCCTTACCTACTCTGTCTCTGTGGCCCGTACCCCCCACTACTGCCCACTGCCCCTGCCACCCACCATTGTGGCACTAAACCATCTGGACCTGTCCAAACGCCACTGTGATCCACACAGCACGCAGCCGAGGCTAAGCCCAACCTGCCCTCAGGCTGAACTACACATTTCCTGTTCATTATCCCACATTACTATCATTATTAGATTATTTTTTCACATATTAAAAAAGTTTATTGCATTATGTATTTGTTTCTTGTGCAATGTTTGGAATGCTTTTACAATATACTGTATTAATATATACCACCATTATCAGTTGAACAATTTATTATGATCAAAACAAATCTAAATATAACACTTACGTAAATACAGGAAAGGAATGCAACTTCATTTGTCAGGGAATGATTGCAGTCAGACAGAAAAGTTATTATATGAAGAATGCCGTCTGTGGCTATGTTTGAAGCATGCGGAATCCAGTTGTTAAACCAGCATTATCAGTCACCCAAGGGTAGCACCCCACCCTCCTTGAATTTTCTCAGAGTGCCTCTCAGACAGTAAGTGGTTCTGATTTGCATGACAAGGCATAAAAAAACAGCCCATCCCTTCATAAATCTTCATTTAGTGTTTTATGAGCGTGGGAAATGGAGAACACAATTCCAACCAACCAGCTCTTAGAATAACCTACATTTCCACTTAAGCAACCTGATTCACTCCACACACACACACACACACACACACACACACAGATATAGCCTATACATTTTCCAAGTCAACCTTAATAGTTTTATGACAACAGTAATGAGTAACAATGGAAGTCACGAGTGAGTGAGTGAGTGAGCGTCCAAAGGGATCACTGTAAAGCCGTCTCCTCCCCTGGCTCTGTCTGTAGTGCCGTAGTCACAGATAAGACTTGGTGCCACCCTCCAGGCAAACACTACACTGGAAAAGAGCAGGATTGGATTCCCTGTTAGAGAACTCACACCCCTCACACAACTTAAACTAAATGCAGATCAGTGTGACACTGTTTCAGGCATGGACTTCCCTACAAACCCATGCCAGATCAAGATAACAGACACTAATTCTGGCCCATCCTGAGGTCATAACGCAATAAAGTTAGAAAAAGGGCAAGAAAAGAGAAAGTGTACATGTGGGTGGAGAAAGAAGCCGTTCCAATGGCAGTTACGGCGGAGAGAGAGTTGGATCTAAGCTTCTTGAATCGCAAGGAGAGACGGTCTGTACGTAAGGTGCTGGAGAGAGACAAGCGTCTGAGGATGATTGAGGCAGAGAGGGTGGGGTAAGTCTAAAACACAACTGATTTTTTGTCTATGGGTTTTATTAATTTCATCTGTGTTAGAGAGTGCACCTTTGACATAACGGTGCTTTATAATGTTTGTGTACAGTATATGTTTATAAAGGCAGAATGTTTACTTCTGCTGCCCAGTAAGAGTTATTGAACAGCAATTCAAGTAAAATGAAAAAAAGAATTCATTAAAATGACTTCATTTACAAACAAAACCTGCAGTTTTCATAGACAACAGCATAGCAACTTGGATTTTGAAACCTTGTTTTTGTGCGTTTCCACGGAGAGGTGGCCTGATGACTTTAACATTCCCAGGCTTAGTGGTTGTCTATTTTGATTAGTGCACAGGAATAACAGGTGCCTTGTGGCAACATCCTGGACTGCAGGTGTGTGTGCAAGTGTGTGTGTGAGGAGAGAGAGAGAGAGAGAGAGAGAGAGAGAGAGAGAGAGAGAGAGAGAGAGAGAGAGAGAGAGAGAGAGAGAGAGAGAGAGAGAGAGAGAGAGAGTTTTCCGGGGAGAGGCACCACAAATCGGTCCCTGGCAACCAGCCTTTCAGTATTTCAGGGTGTGGTGTGTCAAGTGTTTAATAATGTCAAAAATATAATCAATCCAATGTATAAAAGTCAAACCTCAACATGGCTAACCAGTACTATGTACAGTACATGTACTTCATCAGGGAGAAGATGTTATTTCCGTAACGCTAAGCACTCACTGCATGATTACATCTACACAAAAAAAACATGGAATGTGATCTTCAATACAGTTTTGTCATTTGAAACTTCGCAGGTTTTCTCTCTCTGTACAGACTTGCTGTGGGCACCAGTTACCAAGTCCACTAAATAATTTACTTCTCATGTGTACCCACAGTCTTTTCAGGCAGAAGAAGAAAACTGGCTTCAAAAGAAATTTGAATGCCTTGAGGCTGCGCTTTTGTTTACTTAGGACTCCTCATGGCATACAATTACTCATATAAGCCACAGAGACATAATACAGTAGAAGACACGTAATCACTGTTTGTTCTCCTGAGTAACTGAGGGCATGACCCTTGCCATTGTTGCTAAGGCACTCTCCCTTTAGAAGCAACAGTAATGATATTCCAGACTGTGCATCCTTTAGCAAATATGTCTTTTGCTCTATATCAGTAGCTTTCACTGACCACTGATCTTTTGGCCTGCTGAAAATGGCAACCTTCACACATACAGTAGATTTGTTATAGGATAAATAATCTGGTATTTTTTTTATATCGAATAGTGTCTTTTCAGAGACTGTGTGCCTTTACTCTAACTCTTACAATCCTAAAAGTCACGTCACTACATATTTTCTTGGCTGGATGATCTGCTGTCTGCTGATGTTACTCTTCCACTTTGGATGACAAAATGTTCTCAGTTAATCACACAAGAAATTTGCCCCAACTTTACCATGAGCCTGCATTATATGCAACAGCAGACAGATCTGTTTTGAGAAGCCTCATTGGAGAATGTCCCCTCAGATATTACTATAAAAAGTCGGTCCTCTGTTCCAGTCAATGGACTTTAAATTCTCCATAGCTGCTACATCTCCAATAATGAGTTATATGATCACAACTATGTAAAACGTGCCTGCCTTCACACCCATTATGTAACTGATCCTCTTGAATTACTGCAGGCAGGATCTTTCTGCTTGCTCTACCAGTCTGTCCTCAATAGGCCCTATTCATTTTCATGTTCAAACACTGGATATGTACAGTTGGAACATATCTGTACGTGCTGGCACATCGTCATCCAGGCTTTTCTTATCGTTTTCAGTGAGCTTTGTAGTTCTGACCTCTGGACTACAGGTAAAGGGAAATCAGACAGCAGACACTAGACTATTTCTTAAAATTATCGTGACGGATAGTTTTCAAACTGATACGGATAATATGGATATGTTTGACACAGTGGAGTAAAGGCACGGTGAAAGAGGAGAGATTTTTGTCAAAGGTAAAGTTTGGCTCATTGGAAGACATTTTGAGTTCTGAGTTCTGACTTTCGGTCTGATTTTTTTCTCAGACGGTTGTTCCCAGGAGGAAAAGTTGAGCGGCAGGGTGAGAAGAGCATGTTTCCCCAGCGAACCCAAACAGTATGGAGCACCTCGGTCTCACTATCCCCTACAGACGCAAACCCAGCCCCACTGAGCACTTCATCAAAGCCCAGCACACAAGAAAATACAGGTAAGAAACCATCAGCCATCAGCCACACTACACAACAAGTATACAGTACACTCTTAATTAAACAAAATAATTAACTAATGGCAATGTGAATGATTATTTACTGCTACTTTATGTAAACTCCTGCACACTTTCCATTCCGCAAGCAAATGGTTTATTTTTTGAATGTTTCAGTCAGTCAACAGGCCTTCATCAAGTAATTCCATTGATACAAACTTGACACAACCTTTTAAAAGTAGGGTGGACTTGACCAATCAGGTTCTATTACAGAATGCTGTCATTTAATTCTCAAAATGTCCATCACGGTCGTACACCATGATGTATAATCAATAGGCTCTATAAATAAGAGAGAATATACTTAGATATACTGTACTATACAGACCACACTTGTTTATCAAGAGATGTGCAAAAGGCTTATTGTTTCGGATACTTAAGAATCTTAACCGTCTTTAAAACAGCTGTGTTGTATTCTTGCAACATTAGTAGCAAAAAATAATTTACACAATAGGATACACTATGATACTGTACAACACATTTCACTGTCAGTGTAAGACTGAGATTCCCTGGTGCAAAATTGCAATAGTTCAGTGCTGACATATTAGAGGTTTGGGGTTTTAACGCAGTATAATGTGCTTAGAGTTTTGGTGTTGTCAGTCATGGTGCATGATGCTGTATGTTCCAGGAAACCTTGCCGGCAGAGACATGCCATCCCGAACGCAGAAGCCAAACTTGCGCTCTCGTATCTCCTCGCTGCTCAGCATCAAGTTTCTGCAGCGCAGCAACAGAGACACAAGAAACAGCAGCAGATACAGAGAGTCAAACAACAGCAGCATACACGAGCGCATAAGCATCATAGACATGAATATCAGCAACAGTTACACAGACACTAACAGCAGTGGAGACATGTACATTGGCCGAAACACGGGCAGCAGCAGCAGCAGCAAAGATGATTGCATCAGCGGTGTGCACTTCAGCAGAGACAATAAAGACACAAACATCAGTAGTGATGTCCACATCATCGGTGAAAACGGAGACACAAACATCAGTAGTGATGTCCACATCATCAGAGACAAGAGAGACACAAACATCAGTAGTGATGTCCACATCATCAGAGACAAGAGAGACACAAACATCAGTAGTGATGTCCACATCATCAGAGAAAACAGAGACACAAACATCAGTAGTGATGTCCACATCATCGGAGAAAACAAAGACACTAACATCAGCAGTGATGTCCACATCAACAGAGACAAGAGAGACACAAACATCTGTAGAGACAACAAAGACACAAGCACAAGCCGTGATGTGCACATCAGCAGTGGAAACAGACACACAAGCAGCAGCTATGCAGACATGGGCCACAGCAACAGAGATACAAACAGTAGCAGCAGAAGTGGACCTCTGAAGGTACTGTAGGCAAACACTTTGTTATTCATACCATAGTGATGTGACCACAGTGATAATCACATTATTATTAAATATAATTGTTTATGTTTAATGTGACGATATTCATTCCATATGAAAGACCTGCTTCAGTGGACATACAGTATTTCCAGTTTTTTTTTCCAAATCCTCATGTCAGTAGTCTACTTTCTCAAAGAATACAATCTGGATTAAATTTTCTTTTTTATAAAATTATCTCTTGGTCATCATTACATATTGAGTGTGATGACAGGAGGATGACATGTGCTGCATACTACTGGCCTGGTAAAGGAAACAGGTCTGTTAATGGTTAGCCCTATCGTAAAGAGATAGCATGTCAGTCATTATCATTTATCTGTCTCCCATTTGCTAGATTATTGACCATGCCGTTTCCCATGAAAAGCAACCGGCCATCAAGAAACAGAAAGAGACTGAGCAAAAAACAGATGAGACAAACAGACATACTGAATCATCTTTCCAAAGAACTCCTCTGAATGCACCCACACCCACAGGTAATCTTAAGTGCTTCTATAAGTATGGTAGAGGTGGAGGAATACACCATAGCAATGATTCAGAAACTTCTCAAGATGTTTTGAGCAAAAGAAGAAAAAAAAGAACCAGCAGGTGTAACAACACACCATGGTAAAAAAAACAAAAAAACAAAGTAGTTACACCCCTATTTATCCCCCAGGTGGTTTTAGACATCCACCTTTTATTAGATATGAACTATGAAACCATGGAATGAAGCATGATCAAAATTTTCAAATGAATGCACTCGCAATGCAATTTGGCAAATTTTATTATTGGGCATGGCACATGTGATTATACCACACCAGTGGTAATCGTTATATGGAGGGCGTTGCACACAGATTATGGTGACATACTTTGGAGGACTGGAGCAAAACCTCATAATTACTTCCAAGTCCTGTTGTGTTGCAGTAACACCATGCAGGTCTTGTACCTTCAAAACAATAGCTGCAAACTCAATGTGATGCTACACAAACTTAATACCCCAAATGATATTGATACCCGATAGATTAAGTCTATAGTTGTAGCTATTTTTATCAACTGGATACAGGTACATGTTAATTGGCTTTAAGCATTGACATCAAGGAAGGGGCCTAAATATAAGTTGTTCTGCAGTGTTGCTTAAAAAAACGATGTTACTGAACAAGAGAATCAGGATTGATATAATTTCTAAAGTGAGGCAGGCAATTATAATCAGAATGTTGTGGAAAAATAATTTGTGTTTAATTTTGTGTTTTTTTTTAAATTATGTCTGTTCTTTCTCTCTGTAGATCAGCCACAAAGAGTTCAACAAGATGGGCAGTCCTCACATATTTCCAAACCTATCAACTCAGGTGACCCCAGCTTCCCCCAACAAAGAGGGGCTTCACCTGCTGTGATTGCAAAAGAGCAACAACCAGCGTTGCCATCAGAAAGAACAAGCCATACACCTTCTCCAGAGCAGGTCACAAGCAAAGTGGAATTCAGCACCTCACGAGGTAGAGAGAACAGACCGGAAAGATGGGTGCCAGAGCAGAAGAGCACTGATGGACCAAGAGAAGCGACAGAGGGACTGCAGAGCGAGGCTTTGGTATTGTTTGACACAAGGCTCAGGGACAAAGACAGATTCACGTCTAACACCTGGACACCTGGGCCAAATGAGGAGAAGCGACCTCTTCCCAGTCGAACTGATACCAATGAAGAATCACCTGCTTCCACTAAAGATGCGTCTCCATCTGAAAGTGCATCTCATTTGAGTGAAGACCCATGTGAATCTAATTTATTCATCCCACCTCGTGACATCTACCACCGCCACGTGCCCTTGATTTCTGAGAACAAAAACAAAAGGGAAGCGACCAATCACACTGCTGGTGGTAGAGACACAGAAAATTCAACTCATCACTTTACCGAAAGAAACCACATGACTAATGGCATCTCTCTTATAAAAGAGTCAGTGTCCATCAGACAAGGCACTGGACAGGGCCCTGTGGCAGGTGGTTCAAAGTTCTCCACTCCCAAAAGTCCAAAAGAGGATAATACCAACAGATTATACACAGACAAGAGTAGCTTGGGAGTTTCAACTAAACAAGCCACATACAATGTCTCTCAGCCAACCAAGACTGTTGAGGAAAGGGCTAAAAGTTTGGAGTTACCTAGAAGGGCACATGGTTCCACAAGAGACACATATCTTAGCACAGATCCAGTCAGGTCACCAAGGACCTCTTTGGGACTCCCAGTCTGGAGAAGCCATCTCTCTTACAGACACTCCTCTTTAGATCAGGCATATTCTCCCCCGCCTCATAGTCAGGGGCCCAGTATAAACCCATCCCAACATGGTATGCCTAGACTCTACTCTGACTCTTACACCCCTTTCAAGGCCAGGTATCATCACCCTGAAAATCCTTTGGTGAAAGCTAAGTCATGTGAGAAGTTACTTCAGAAGGCGGCCAGTGTAGATTCCCCTAACCTTAGATCTATGTCCTCCTCAGAGAGAATTAATATCTTAGCGAAGCAGCATGCTGATGCTCGTACACCAGGAGCAGAGTCTTGTGAGTCAAAAGGATCTCTTAACCGAACATGGGGGAGATGTTATTCTACTAATGAAATCAATTCATCACCGCATTCGCAAATCCCTTTCACCAAATCCCTCAGTGGTACAGACAGCTCCCAGCTTGCAGATAGTCATAGATCATTAACTGTAAGTAACTTATCTTTATCACGTCATAGATTATCCAGAGATAGATATCCGCACCAATCAAAGTTGAGTGTCTTCCCAACCAGCAATTTTGGACAATCGCAACCAGGCAAAAAAGTCCTCCAAAGACAATACTCGATATTTGAATCCCATGGGAACTTAAGTCAAGAATCACTTTACAGAGATAATTCACTTACTCAAGACCCAGTTCCAAACAAGAATAAGAGAGATTATCCACCTAATATGTTTATGTCTCAGATTGACCTCAGTGAAAGGTCACATGTAGCTTTCAAAAACCACAGGGTAAAAAAGGACTTAAGGTGGTCATCAGTTTCAGAGCTAGAAAACTCTGAAGGTCACTATGTGACAAAGAGACAATTTTCTGTGAAGGACCACACCTTGTTTACCCTGAACCAGACCTGCACAAAGTCAAAAGAAATCTTGTCTGATTCTACAGAGAGCCATATCAGCTTGGACTGTAGTTCTGGAGACGATGACATTTTCTCCTCTTCACCTGGTCACGGTAGACAGGAGAGTCCACCAAACTACCTCACTGCTTATGACAGGACACTTAAACCACATCACAGATCTTCCTCTAATGTTTATCAACCTGGCCACCATGGATCTTCTCACTCTCACGGAAGCTTTGGTTTGACACAAGGACGCTCAGTCTCTGTGTCCAATGTTTCCACTAACAGAACTACACGTCCTAGACGGATATCATCTGGAAGCAGGACAGTTACATTTGCTGATCTTAGGGACTTTGATGATGACTTTGAAAATGCTGCCATGCCCAAACCCAGAACTCTCTCCTGCACTTTGGACCGGGCTGTGTCCCGTGGATCAGTTGAGAAATTTCAGACCATTTGGCGTGGTGGTAGCCTTGCCTCATCCAGCGGCTCCTTACATTCATATGGTCAAGTGTGCCTAGACAACCCATTTCCCTCGAGCAATTACTATCTCACTTATGTAGAGCCAGAGGACACTGATTCAGACACAGACTCTGAGGGTGAATATCATCTCTATGGTAATGAAGACTTGGAGTCTCCACTGTAGTGATGAAGACAGTTTAAATTAAACAGGCCGTGCTAAACCTAAAATTTGTATTGGTTTGTTGTTGGGGTCTGACAACAATTTTAATTTTAGTTATTTATTTATAATGAAGGAACACATTAAGGGCTATATGCAATCTATAATGTCATTCTTCTGACTTTGTGCAGGGGGTTACTGTGCTATGCAGCCTCTAGGAATTGCACTTACTGTATATTTCATATTTATTGTATTTTTGTCTTTTCATTTTCCTCGTGATGTTTCTGGATTATAGGCTGATTTCTGTTGATTTATTTGAAGTTTTGAAGTATTTAGAATATTTGGGAAGACACCTCTTCTTCAGTACCTTTTTCATGCTGTGATAAAATAAGTCAATAAAATATTTTGAATACAGAATAAATGGAGAATGTAGGCCTACACATTGATTTAACACAACACCAATGCTGCAATAAATGAGGAAAATGACTGACTTATTATCATAGCCCTGCTACTGTGTGTGTGTGTGTGTGTGTGTGTGTGTGTGTGTGTGTGTGTGTGTGTGTGTGTGAGTGTGTGTGAGAGAGAGAGAGAGAGAGAGAGAGAGAGAGAGAGAGAGAGAGAGAGAGAGTGTGTGCGTGTGCGTGTGTGTGTGTGTGTGTGAGAGAGAGAGAGAGATTTAACATTGTCTCGTCAACATAACTAATAAAAAATGACTAAAACTCCCTTCCACGCTTCCATGTGAGTAATACGCATATCTACCGCTAGTCTAGAGGATGGATGTAGGTATCACAACGCAAACTTAAGGCAGTTTCCACCCGGAACTCTTTCCGTTTCACAGGACTACATCGGAATGAATTATTTGGTGCAAGCCAAAGGTGTACGGAATAAAAGGTATTTGATCGTACACAATACATTGTGGGCTATACTAAAATGCTCGGAGAGTCAATAGTGCCACTCAAACGCATAGAAATCTCGACAGCGTTGTCCACAGACTGACACGGGTCGCGTTAATTCTAATCGTTGAGCATCCAATCAAACGCGGCCAAATGTTACAAAATTGCAGACCCTTCCCTCTCTCTTCAAGTAACTAGCCTACGCAAATATGTATTGGTTAGTAGCCTACAAGTAGCCTGCCTCTGACAATACGAACACCCATCTAACCTAAAACCAGAAATCCCGAGCAGACACGCGAACCTGAAAATGATTTTAACTTTGTTTCAGTTGCAGAGCGCAACAGTTGTTTGCATTGCGACAGTTTTCAGCCTGTTAAATTTCACCTATTGCGAGAAGGCTGAAGTTAGTCCTGAGAAAAGCATTGTCTGGGGCTCTGGTCTGGACCCTAGAATTGTAGTTCCAGTGCGATATTTCTACATTCAGGCAGTAGATTCAACTGGACAAAACTTTACCACATCCCCAGGTAGGTGCGCCTCCCTCATGCAGGTACCACGGGTCGCATAATCCTGTAACTGCAGAATGCTTTTAGGCTAATGTTAACGTTAATTGCTGAAAAATATGGTTCAATGATGATGCTATCTAAAGTTGTTTGATTGTGTGTAAATAGTTGGGGAAAACTTCATCTTAAGGCTTGCCATGACGTTTTAACTTCACAGAGGAGCATGCGTCATGCTTTTGAGTTAACGTTAACGTTAGATCATCATTGGTTTTGAAAACATGGCACTCTGTGAAACATAGTCTGTTTATGAATTCTTGAATCCAGTAGCTATTGTTAAGTTAATAGCAAAAAACTATGCAGTAGGCTTCTTTATTTATGAAAGAGCAAGGCATAACCTTTTCTTCTCATGCGTTAGACTTCTCATGTGTGGTAGATGATTCATGCTTTTTAATGGTTTCAGGTAAAGATGCTTTCAAGGTGCAAATTGCATCTGCTTCAGGGAAGGAGCATGTTCGTATCCATGTCCCTCCACCCCTCGACAGAGAGGATGGGTCCTTCTTAGTGAGGTACCGTCTGTACACCACACCTAAATCAGAACTCACTATCCAGATCCTGCACAAGAATACACCAGTGGCCAAATCTCCATACATCCTCCAAGGTACAGTAGACAGATTGGTCCGAATACAGCTATGAAAATAAGTATTGACACATCAAGCATTTGTTTCACTCTAGGTTCTGATTAGACTTTGACTTGAAATTTTGATCAGACATTATTATCTCAAGAAATCCAGCGGGATGGTTATGCATGTGCAACAGTAGGGTTGCAGATGTGTTTGGAAAGCCCCTCACCTTAAGCACCATGAGATGTTGTTTTGCCACACTTCAATATTGAAAAACCTTATCGTGGCCCACGAAAATGTATTTACCTGGCTAATGACTGTGCACAGATAGGAGGCAGAAATACCTTCAAATTTTTACACAACTGATTCCTGTCCTTTTCTGGTCTTTGGTGTGTTCATTGCTCCCTCAAATTTGTTATTTTTACGCTATTTTGGACTTCGAAGTTCAGATTTCTTTACATGTGTGGATCTCTTAGGCTAATAACAACATGTGGTAAAAATCTCATTTAAGTAGTCCAATCAGAAATACACTGTACCCTTCCTGGAAACCCTTTTTCACTTCTGTGTGTATCATGTCGACGGCTCAACAAATACAGACTGTAGAAATATTCACTGCCTGATCGGAGAGTGGTTGCACTTCCATAGAATTGCAGGAAGCAGTCTGCAGATTATTGACAGTGTCCATAGAAGTCTGCATTTAAAGCCTGAGAGGTGACATTATACAGTACTGTTTAATGTTATCATCAATTAGCCCTGCAGTTATGAAATACATTAACAAGCTGATTAGGCTACAGAGTTGGTTGCAGAGTCTGTGCTGGCTCAGTGCCTGATCAAGTGTCAAATCTTTTGCAACTGCACATTGTCAGAGATGTTCACTGTATAGGTTTGAATCAGTTGTAAGTTATAAGTCATTAGAATGATGAAGTAACAGATGCATATGCACACTTGGACTGGAGTTGGAGATAGTTAGTGTGATAACCCTGCTTTGAAGGCTGTACTACCAAATGCATTCAGGCGCTTCTACCATCAAGCGTGACCACTGATAACTTTGAAATCATCACAGAAGAGTTTACAGTATAAGGCAAGCACAATGTCTTACACATAAATATCTTTCCCTAATGATACTGGATGAATTAAAATGTTATACTCTGAGCCTGTTACAGTACCACCACAGTAACTCAATTGCATTAGGTAAAAATATACATGAGCACATTTTGTGTTGCTTGTGAGATTTCCTGTTCCTTCTCTCGACTCATCAGATGAAAATGGAACAGCAGACTGTAGTCTGCAGACAGAACGTTTGCAAGGCAACACACGGGAACATTTTTGCCACTAATGCATGGCTATGCTTTATGATTTGTAAAGCTAGGGAACTAAAACCAACTTAGTTGGTTAAGATAATGCAGTCAGCAACTACTGTACATGTACTGTATGGCAGCTGTATCGGTGAATTAATGAATTAACATCTCCTTATTATTAGTAATGTAATGCCTACTAAATTCTTAACTCTCAATTTGTATAGTTCAGAAATTATGTTTATTCAGGAGTCTGTTAGTATTTGTGGGAGGAATAGTAAGGCATATTCCACTCTTGAACTCTGAGTAGTAGGTAAATAAACAGATTCTAACTTCCTCTTAGACATATTGCCCCAGTAATATACCCACAGACACTGTGGCATCACCAAAGTCCACAACCATTCATAAGCTTGAATTGTCTACTCGTTCACATAGGCCAAAGTCTTTGGCCAAATCTCCACTCCATGACTGTATGTCTGAAGGATCTAATTTAGGAACTTTGTGAAAGACCGTTTAAGGGAAAACCACAGATAACAGGATCTATTTAAGCTGACTTTAACTTATGGTTATTTTTTTCTCCTTGTTGGGGGAGGGTAGGTTGGTTAGAGGTCTACTTCCTCTGCATTGCTGTGCAACATCGATCTGTCAGTTCCCAGTCAGACTTGTGAACTTTTCCCCTACTTGCACATCCTGAATATGTTTCAGATGAAGGACCTACTAGAAGAAATATACCATTTCACAGCTACATGTGTGTGCAAACAAGAAGGAAGTGTAACTGTAGGAGTGGCCAAACTATGCCTCTTTTCTCTCCTCCATTGCATTTTGTTACATTTATAATATTTTTATATTTTAACTTCTCTTTAACTGTTAAGCTAACTTAACAATGAGCATAGATACAAGCCGGTTTACTGTTTATGGGTACAAGACTGGTTACTAACATGTCTAACACTCTGCTGGTTTGCACTGACTCTTTTTCAAAGAGACAGACAGGAAGTGTCTTGTGGTTTGAGATGGCAGTAAATTATATTTAAGTGTGAAGATAGGTGTCAAAAGATACAGTAGGTATGCAAACGCAGCAAAATCGTTTCAAAATCTCTATTTTATTTTCCATCTTCAAAGGCAAGAACAACTAATAAGATTAGTGTGACTCTACAGATGGGTTTCTCCATCTTCAAAGGCCAGAACAAATAATAAGATTAACGTGACTACAAATGGGTTTTGAATAGATGATATCAGATTTTGTGTACTGTACGGTACACCTAGAGATTCTTTTTTACCTCCACCAAGGAGGTTATGTTTTCTCAGGCATTGTTTGGTTTGTTTGTTTGTTTGTTAGTTTGTTTGTTTTTGTACAAGATAAGTCAAAGTACAATACGGATTTGGATGATAATTTCAAATACTGTGGGTAGGCTGTTGGGACAAGGAAGAGAGGATTAAATTGTGGTGATGATGGGTGATCAGAACACCATCTGGAATGTATATTATTGCATCAGTGACCACATTGCCTTGACAGAGGTCTGTGCTCTCCCAAGTGCTTTTCTAGTTGAAGTATGTTTTTGGGGTCTTTTATTGGCTTGAATCAGATACAATAGCAGAGATATGACAGGAAATGACTGGGGGAAAAATGGGCAAGGATTGAGATATGGCCTCTGTGTCACCTTGAGTTTCTTGGACCAGTCTCACATACATGAGCACATACAAATTTGTCTTGGTCACATTAAAGATGTAATCAGTGATTTTATGTGGTTAACAACGACTCACTAGCTGTACCTTTAAATGAATAAACATGAAGGGTGTGCCTTGTCTGCTATGTTTTGCTAGGCCCAGTGTATCATGAGTACTGTGACTGCCCTGAGGAAGTTGCTGAGGACTGGCAGGCAGCGTTGGACTGCCCTACTGAAGACCCTCAGGTCGATGCTGACTTTGTGCCATTCCCCTCCATCGACTTGGAGCGTCTCCGACAGGAAGTGCCCCGGCGCTTTGCCCAGAGGGGTGGCCTGATCCACTACACCATCCTCAACAACCAGCTGCACCGCCGCACGCAGGGCAAGTACACCGACTTCAAGATGTTCTCTGACGAGATGCTACTCTCCGTCATGAGGAAGGTAAGAAGCTATGACTTATGATAGACATAATAAGGTGCAGATCACAGAAGTCTGGGTTTTCTAAAATGTTCAAAGGTCAAGTGTTAAAGTCCTTAAAAAATTCATAAGTACTGGACCTAAAGAAGTAATTATAGAAATTCTTGAATTTTCATTTTAGGAAGTGTCAGTACCCAGTCATTAGCAATAAGCAGAATTGTCACAGTCTTTAACATTATAATACTTTAGGCTCTGAGAGTCTGCATCATGAGTGGTAGATTGCTGTCAAGAGTTGGTTTGTGGTGGTACCTGCAGGTGCGTTTGCCAGATATGGAGTTTTACCTGAATGTTGGTGATTGGCCAATGGAGAAGAGGAACGTGGGTGATTCGCCGGGACCTGTGCCCGTCATCTCATGGTGCGGCTCCACAGATACGCGTGACATCATCCTGCCCACATATGACATCTCACACTCCACCCTGGAGACCATGAGGGGTGTGACCAATGACCTGCTCTCTATCCAAGGGCACACAGGTGAGAATTCCATCTCCATGGCAACCATCTGGGCCAGAGATTTATTACACCAAACAAACAGATGATGACAAAGCACCTGAAGACCGTTATGTAACACAAATGTCATCTGTAACAATAGCTGGCTTTCACTCTACGTCACTAACGTATTTTTCAGCGTTCTTCTGTATGCGCGAACCTCAACTGATGGGCAACTGGAGCTAGAGCCATTGAAAGCACTGAGTTTTGGCTTCAACTTTTTTGTACAAAAAGCCTTAGTTTTGTGCCGTTTTTGGATGTTATAAACTGTCTAACGGAGAGAAGGGAAAGGGTTATTATCGAGTACCTAAGGAAATCGCCCATAAAGGTGAGAAATGGAAAAAAAAAACTCGGGAGAACCACGTCGTAGTACGTAATGCCCACAGCCTCAATTGTCTGCAAATCTTTCCGCTCTTGAGAAAATTCTGACATTTTCATCAAGTACGGGTCACGTCCAATGTATTTCCCTACTAACTCCTTGTATCTTTACCTACATACCGGCTCCAAACCACTACCATATGCACTTTTCTCCATGCCGTCCATTGGTGTTGTTATGCTTGCCTCCACATCCTGCCCGTCAGTTCGAATTGTTCGCGCTCCCGTCATCACGTCACTGGGACCCTGCTATTCAAGATTTAACAATGTACATACAGTATTTGAGATCACATAAAATGGAATATTACATACATATAGTAATATAAATATAGTCTCAGTGGGTTGACACTGAAACCTACTGTACCAGGGTTTATCCTCATCATGTCATGATAAGGTGTTGGGTTATGGATACCCTTTATAGACAAATCTTTACAGACAGTTGCGCACCTTTGTCCCACAGATCCAGTGTGGTCCAATAAGACAGAGAAGGCCTTCTTCAGAGGCAGAGACAGTCGTGAAGAGCGCCTCCACTTGGTCACTCTGTCTAAAGACAACCCTCAGCTTCTGGATGCTGGGATCACAGCCTACTTCTTCTTCAGGCAGCAGGAGAAGGAACTCGGCAAAGCACCACTGGTTGGCTTCTTTGACTTCTTCAAGGTATAAAACACTCTGGAATGATCTGGATCCCTTTTCATTCCCACTGATTGAACGTTGTGTTATTTGCCTTGCCAAAGCTTTATCCTGATAATAGGCACTGTGTCATAGATGTATCCAAATGCTATGCTAATGCTACATCCACAGACACTAGACACAGAGCTCATCTTCTCTTCTCTGGTGTTCATTCCAGTATAAGTACCAGGTGAATGTGGATGGCACCGTGGCTGCATACAGGTTTCCATACCTGATGCTGGGCAACAGTCTGGTCCTGAAGCAGAAGTCTCCATACTACGAACACTTTTACACACACCTGAAGCCTGGGAAACACTACATTCCTGTGGAGAGAAATCTTGTAGACCTCATTGAGAAGATCAAGTGGGCTAAGGTAGGGAGGTCTGGGGAGTCTAGGAATGTGTTGGGTTCTGTTATCATGATGAAAGGGCAAGGGCTAAGGTGTGTGTGTGTGTGTGTGTGTGTGGGTGTGTGGGTGTGTGTGTGTGAGGGTTGTATGCTCACAACTTCAGTCTCTTCTGCTCTTGATTCCACTTCTGCACTCTCACACTCAGCCTCCCCTAGTTCCTTCTAAGACTTGTTACGGGTACTGTAATTCTCTTTTTGTAAGTTGCTTTGGATAAAAGTGTCACTTGCATAAATGTAAATGTTAATGTCATCTCCTTCACAGGAAAATGATGCTGAAGCAGAGAGTATAGCTAAAGAAGGGCAGCGATTGGCCAGAGAGCTTCTTCAGCCTCACAGACTATATTGCTACTACTACCTGGTCTTACAGGTGAGCGTTTCTCTCCTTTAACCTTGTGTAGCCAGGGCAGCTCACACGAACCTGCCACCCTGTCAACTACAACAAACCCACGCCATTCTAACCATTAAGATGAAAAGCCCAGGCTTCCAACTCAGTGGTTAGAAGCGTTCTTGAAGGATAGGGTTGTGAAGATTTACACGTACTACTGCTGCCTCGCCCAGGCTAGTTGGTTCTTGAAGGATATGGTTGTGAGGATTTATATGTACTACTGCCGCCTAGCCCTGGCTAGTTGGCATCTGTTACAATTGCATGATGCAGATATTGTATCACACTATCCTATCGATAAATTTCAAGAACCAAGATGGTATTGTAGTGTAATGTTCTAAAAGAATATTACATCAGTGAAGTGAAAATCAGGTCTGAAATGTTTTAACAAGATTCTACATTGAAGTGACTGGATAATGACGGATATGTTACAGTATGTGTTCATTCTTTGCTTTCTCAGACTTATGCATCACGACAATTGGGTCAGCCAACAGTTCATCCAGACATGGAGCTGGTGCCACAGCCATCAGACCACTCAAGCATCTGCTCCTGCCACCGTGGGTCTCAATCCAGCACGGCCAACTCCAGGAAGGATGAGTTATGACGATCTACACACGCTTTACGATGCCGAGACAATGTCATTATCAAAAGAACAACAAACAGGCAAACAGAGTTGAGATGGGAGAAAAAGACCATGAACGTGAAATATCATCATGAGCAGAACTTCATGGAGTTCTAGAACTTCAGAACGTCAAAAGAGTTCTAAAAGGGGTTTTAAGAGTTGTTAGTAGACTACTTTGGATGAAGAAAGTGGAGACGAGTGACAACAGACTCAACTCCACAGGGGCGTGTGTCCGAACTGTACTGAAGCCTGGCAAAAAAAAAGACTCTTGGAAAACACTACTTTGGCTTTAGTGAGCATAGTTTAGAACACAACGCCCTTGAGATCTGCTTCAGATGTGCTGGACTCGGCAAGAGAGAAGAACTTTTAAGAGGCTCAGACAATGACGGCGACTAAAGGTTTACTGTTTCATACTACATGAGTGTGTGGTGTACACTTCTAGTTTTTTTTGTGTTGTGTTACTGAACTATGCTGACACATGTTAGCATTTTTATAGTTGTTAACTGAAGAAAGGGGGCAACAGTCCACTGGATAACTAGTCACTTCTGATATCAAAAGAAGGAGTTATTTAGTCAAAGGACCCAAATTACAGTATGTTATACATGTACATCCGTTAGATTGTGTATGAATGTGTACTCAAGTCCTTATCTATTTCACCTAGGCTTAAAAAGCAGTTGAAGTTGTAACAGTGCCCTTAATGTATAAGATAATCATGCCAAAATGTGTTTTTGTGTTTACATTTGTTAAATAAGCTGAACATTTCTTGTTATTGCCCTGGAAATTGGAGAGACGTTAAAGTTTTGTGCCATTACCATAACAGTATTTTAGATGCATTATTAAATTAAAAGGTACAGAAATAACCCCACTTCATTGTCTAAGTCTATGAAACCTAAGAGTAGCCATAGTGAATTGTCAGACATCTCTCTGAGTCATGAGAAACTACAGTCAATAACCCCATATGTCGACAACTGTTGGAATGCAGTTACAACAGAGTGATGTCTTGTGACCACTGTATTGTACATTTTGTATTGTACTGTAGACCTACTAGAAGTATGACTGCATACGCTTGTGTGATACTCAGAACACACACATTCACACACACACACACACACACACACACACACACACACACTCACATAGTTTTAGGCCTACATTCACAATTGTAAGTTTTTCTACACACTCTTCTGAAAGTAAAACATGTCAATGTGTTCTACCTTCAGAACCCAATTTTCATTTCCTACCTTTTCTGACATAGGTCATGAATGGGACCAAAAACAAATGTGCATATAAAAGATTAATGTTTAGAACCTGTAAATCTGTTTGTTTGTTTTTTTTGTGTGCGTGTGCTTGTCTTTTCAAAGCATTCCTGAAATCAATCAATACTTTGTTTTGATTGGGCTGAGAGCTTGCAATTTCCGTTTCTTGTGCAAAAGGAAGGAGGTGGGTGGGACAACATTGTCAGGAGCAGTGAGGTCAGTGCCTTAACACTGGGTCAAATATACTCCATGTTCAGGGAGACTGCTCTCCATAAAATCACATGGCACAAAGGTGTTTAAACAATCTCAGTTTGTGTATAGATAGATAGATAGATAGATAGATAGATAGATAGATACACACACATTGTATTGATTAAATAACATTTGAACATTTGTTAGTAATTTTGTATTATGAAATATGTGAAATATATTACGTTTTTTGTTATTGCTATTTAATTTAGGCTCAGTAGTTGTCCTCCAACCATTATTTTCCTATAGAAATTGAAAAACATTTTTCAGGTCTTTTAAGTGACATTACATTTCCAAATGGCAATGTGTAGCAGGCTATGCCCATTCTGCCGTGGTTTGGACACATTCTACATCAAAATGTACTGTATACCCTCTTGATGGCTCCCCATCCCAAGTGTCCTGTAGCAAGATATTGAACCCCAAATTGCTCCAGGTGAGCAGGTTCGCACATTGCATGGCAACCTCTGGCATTGGTGTATGAATGTTCGTATAGTAGGTGAGTCTAAGGCATACAATCGTAAAACGCTTTGAGTGCTCTAAGGAGTACAAAAGCACTATATGAATGCAATCAATATTCTCGTAATAAAAATTTCAGGCCATTTTTGATTTCTTTTTCTACTTGGGACGACAGCACAGAGTGCAGGCTGGTCATGACACAGCGGTGTGAAACAGACAAGAAGGATGACATCTGGGTGAGCGTTCACTTTAATTGGTAACCCTGGGTCACAAATTCAGAGATATGACATGAGCAATAAAAGCAGGCCGCACCCAGCCACACTATCAGTTAGTTTGATAAAAGTACCGAGTGGATTCTGCCCCCTTATACATGAACAGAGTTGGGCTGCTTCTGAACAACATGTAATGCTTAAATACAAGATCACCCGACAAAGGGTTAAACATGCATCTGTCATCTCTCTCTCTCTCTCACACACACACACACACACATACACTTCACCCATACAAACACAGATCTTTCAATTAAATTATTAAGAATATATACACAACAATACCTACCAAAGGGTATACAGTATGTTAATGTGGGGTTAAAGACCCATTTGCCTTTGTACTGTAGGTATGTTACAGAAATACTGTACACTTAACGAGGCCACTGAATTTTGCACGGACAGGTTAGCATGAGAATATCCCTCCACATTTAGTTGTCTTACATGAAGAGCATTGTGCTCAGCAAAGTCTCAGTTATTCTTCAGGGCCCTGCACAAAACATCACACCACCCCCAGCTTCTACATTTTCAGGAAAGGAAAGAAGAGAAAGAAAGAAAGGTAGCCTCCTTATGATAAGTACCGTGTGTAGGGTTGGGCAATTAATTAAAAATGAATCGAACCGACATTCGTAACCGTTGATCGATGATGACCAAACACATGACTATTAATTGTTTAGCAATATTGTTTTTCTTGAGATTATGTTCATCCTTCTGCATGTGTTCTGTCCTTTGAATGTACACTACTGTGTGTCATCTTGTGATTCTACCACATCCAGTCAATTATTGGCCAATATAAAAATATACCATGATCAAATATTTTCCCTCATCGCCCCGCCCTAAACATGTGTTTCTTAGTGTTCCAAACACCCTGTTACACCCCAACTGAACCCCATGATCTTTCTACTCAAAAAAAAGGAAAAAAGAAAAAGAAAAAATTGAATAACTAAAAAAATACAGTATTCCAGTAATAAGTATGAATTACTCCTCTTTTCCCATCAACATTGAATTGAAGTGTTTCTTTCAACACTGCTTTTTCCACTGTCCACTGGCAACATTGACCGATCTGAATGTTGCGCCAAATCTGAGGTGAAATAACAAATTGAGGGAACTGTGTGGTTTACATGGCAATATCCTTCCAGAGGCTTGAAACCAAGCACTACCTTCTAAATGTATCATAAAACGATTGTGGACTCTTCAGTAATTTTTAATAATAGTAATAATATCTCAACGTCATCCATCTTTTGTGAAATCCCATAACCAGAGAGAGGTTTAATTTTAAGAACTAAAATGATTTAAAAAAAAAAAAAAAAAAGATATGTTCACCCTAGAGATTAAAATAAAACAAAATATGATGGCACCAGAGTCTACTAAATAAAGCCATACTCTGAAGGCCTTAATTTCACTGAAGGGCAATAACCAAGTCGAATGGCTAACTTGAATGGTTTGCACAATATCCTGTCTTTTACAACTTAACAAGGGAAGTGCATACCAAACCCATCTTTCATCATTTTTTCACATGCATCTTGTTGATCTGTTCAGCAGTTAGCATCAGTGTTTGTTCCACCGGCGAAAAAAAAAAAAAAAAAAAAAACCAAACCATTCAAATTACATAAAAGTCCCCACAAAAGACAGAAAATGAATCCCATCCCCAGTTAGTATTAGCAACAGGCCCAGATCCGTCCCAATAAAAGGGGGGTGGAGAGTGGGGGGGAGTGGGGGGTGTTGAGTTTCTAGCTTACTGAACTCCACTACGGCCTCCCGCTGCTACAGCATTACATGACAAGTCACAGCACCTGGCAACAAACATCTGATCCGCTCGACGCTCACTCAGTCCCATTCATGGTGTTGGAGCACTGGCGGATCATGAGTGGTCATTTCTCCACTCACACCACACACTCATGCTCACCCACCACACGCACACACGCGCTCACATCCTCCCATTTACATCACACGCTGTCCATTAATGATGACGTCATCAAACTCCTCCTGCAAAAAGAAAAAATCCATTAGATGGGATTAGATTGAAGATGGCACATAGAAAATCTGTTCACTGTTTTGTCTTGCCACCCTCCCTCTTGTCATTTCATTTCAACCAAACAAATTCAGTAAAATCATGTACACGTACATGTATCATGTATCGTGTACATGAGTATATGCAGTGTACATCAATCATGTACACTGCATATACCCAACTCAGCATGCACTCTCACCTCCTCACTCTCCTGCTCTTCCTCCTCCTCCTCATCATCCTCTTCCTCCTGCATGGGAGTGTCCGCTGCCCCACCTGCGCGCAGCAGGGCCTGCACTTCTCTGTTTGGCCTGTGGAAGGCGCAGTAGAGCGGTGTGTGGCCTGCGTAGGAGCGCTGGTCCACTGCTGCTCCTGCGCTCAGCAACAGCGCCACCAGTTGGACACTTTGGGCTTCTACAGCCCAGTGCAGGGGAGAGCGACCTGAACTTAGGTCCTACACACAAGATATATTGGGAGGAAAAGAGAAAGAAAGATAGAAAGAACACACAGAGAGTGTGAAAGAAGAAAAATTTGAAATAGTGAAGAATAGTGTAAAATATGTAGAGAGGATGACAGCCAAGGAGGTGAATGGACAGAGACAGGAGAGAGAGACAAAAAGAAGCGGTCATCAGGTGGAAGGACTCTAAAGCAGTATTGCAAGAAATTCAGTGCATTGTGGAGAAACAACAATCCTGGCTGTTTCATTTCATTTCACTTTTACGGTGTCTTGCACAACAGATCAACAAAAAGTTGATGTGTCATTTGTTTGCGTATTTTTCTTTGCAGATGTGTGCAAGTGAAGATTCACATCTCCTCTCTCACCCTCTGGTTCACATCCGCTCCTGCGCTGACCAACATGTTGATGATGTCACTTCTCCCTTTCTGCACGGCCACATGTAGAGCACTCACTCCTGGGGAAGGACAGAGGGCATACAGACACTCAGTCCATTTACAGTACAGTGAGAATCTACAATATAAATTGTCCTGGAAATAAGTGAATCGCATTGAATGAGGGGGTGTGTCCAAACTTTTGGTCTGTACTGTATATTACTACAGCCAGGGTCCCTCTATAATCTGTTTATTATACTATATCCATAGTCACTTTAAAATGCTATTGTCAGAGCAATTTTATAATACTTTAGCCAAATGTAGAAAACTCACTCCCGAGAGTGGTCAGAGTGGGACAATACAGTTTATAATACTACAGCTCTATATCTGTGTAAGATGTCTTGTCTCAGATGCCTTGTCCTATGTATAAACATTGTTTTAACCATTTCTGAGAGAAAAAAAATATTAATTTACTTATCCCCTTCCTAAAACATTTGCCAGTCATTTTTCCATAACAAAAAAAAAAAAAAAAAAAAAAAAAAAAACAACTTTACCGAAAACTTAACTAAAAATGGCAATATTGGGAAGGAGACGTTATGTTACGTAAATTTAAGTTTTAATCCAGCTCCTCTCCTCTGCTGTCAAGAGCACCGAGTTACACAGCCAGCCAGCCAGTCGTCTGCCAGCAGCCTGCTCCCCTCAGCATGTGCGGGAGCTGTTGTGGTGACACTGGTGTTTCAGTGCCAAACATCGTAGAGTGTATCAGATACAGCACAGGCCATGAAAACATGCTGCATTTTTAATGAGTCGCTGCGTGCAACCTATGCTGCTCAGAGAAGCTGACAGGAATGGGAATGTCAAACTGTGAGACAGCGACATTTGTAGAGAACTGGGTGTGGGTGTGTTTGGGTATGTTTGCTTGTGTGTGTGTGTGTGTGTGTGTGTGTGTGTGTGTGTGTGTTTATGGAAGTGTGTGTGTCTTTGCAGGTGTGTGTGAGATTTGTGTGTTTGTGCGTGCATTCGTGTGAGTGAATGAGTAAGACAGTTAGTTATTTTTGGGGCCTATGAATTCCCTTCTCAGATTGTGTGGCGTTAGCAATGCTGGGTAGAAGTCTGAAAATGTCTATGGTTTCATCTTAGTAGTTGAGTAGCGTGCTCTATGAGTTACTAGTTAAGGGTTGGTGATCTAGCCTAGATGGCGCCCCACGTTCATATACAAACTGTGGTCTGGCAACCCTGTCACTGCCAGAAAGTTCCACAGGCGGGATTAGCAAAACACCTATCAAATGCATCTGTATACTACTTGACAGCCTTACAACCAATCATACTGTACCACTGATTCCAATGGCGGTTTGAGGTCACTTCACTAATCCGTCAAGTAAAAGCTTATTTCTCATTGGATCCCAATATCCTTGGGCAGCAGCAATGGCGGAAATAGGCTGCTTGGCCAGACTGACTTAATGACGAAATTTCATGCAGCCTCACAGGAAGTATGGGAAGGCCCAGGTTATTGGCGATCCATAATGAGAGTGATGGCCCATAGAGATATTTTACCACAGTAAAACCTAATATAGAAGGCTATCAGAAACAGTTCACCAACACTAAGCATTCATATCAACTGTCTACGGTCATATAGTAAACCTACACCTTAGAGAGCATTTCAAGGGAGTTTGATTATTAGAGTCATACCCCTGCTTGGTCAGATATCCTATTGTGATTTACACTCCATTCACTTTGAATGGGCCTCCTCAACGTTCACAGGTGATTATTTTTGTATAATGACTGCTGAAAAACCATAATGACCACTGTCAACTGCAACAGGTTTTTTGCTTGAGATTCACATCTCCGTATCATTCCGCGCATAGAGATCAACAAAGAAACATCGTTAAAAGTGAAAGGACATCAGCTGCGTTCTATAGAATGTTTCAAGTTCAAGTTGCTTTGCGAACTATTTGTTTAACCGCGGAAGCCATGAAACGTTAACAAATTAAATTTAAAAGACGTCTCTGTCATTATCATATCGTGTTGCGGCTGCGCCATAAGTCTCCGGTTCTTCCTATTTTTCTATCATGAATCCCACATAAACCTATTTCCAATTTTCTGTCCCCAGTTTATGTTTTAACAGTCCACATGTTATCTTACATTGAGGAAGTACTTTGGGAACAAAATTAGTTTTTGTTTTTATCCTTCAAAAAGAAAAAAGAAAAATGGTAGAAGCATATCTGGACTCCAGTGCCCTAAAGAAAACTCCAAGAGAGTTTATTTTGTATCCGTGTGGTTCTTCTATAGCACTGCTATTTGGTCAAGTGTTTCACCTGAGTAGCTGCTGGTAGTGGTCAGGTGATACTCTTGCTCTGAGCAGGCACCACACCTGAATGGCAGGTAGTGAATGTGTGCATCTGAGCTACTGTAGGTGTTTTTACCTGAGTAATTGGTGACAGTGAGGTGATCAGAAGAGACGCGCGGGCAGGACGTGAGCTCCCTCACACACTCCAGCCGAAGCTCCCGAACAGCCAGGTGCAGTGGAGTGTTGCCCCCCCTCTCCTGGAGCTCCGCACTCGCACCCCCCCACAGGAGGCCCCGCACACACTCTGGCTGGTCCACAATCACTGCCAGATGCAATGCCGTCTGAGGGAGATAGACAGAGAGGGGGCAGAGATAAGGTGTATAAAAAAAATTAATCAAACAAGGAATATGATATCGAAATATTATTAAAAAATTTACTCTGTGACAACAACAGGTCTGTAAAAGGCTTGTGATAAGCCACAAGTGTACACAGTTGATCCAAACCTCACTAACCACCACCAATGTGTAGCACCCACCTGGGTGATGCACGGCAACCGTCAAAGTCGGCGCCAGAACGCTCACCACACACCAGCTTGAGGTGGAGAGTGAGGGAATGGACAGGAGGGAAAGGACGAATGAGCTAATTACAGTGGGGGGATGATTAGGGGGCCAGATTGAATGAGCCAGGATGGGACTTTAGCCAGGACACCGGGGAAACCCCTAGTCTTTGCGACAAGTGTCATGGGATCTTTTATGACAAGTAAGATACTGGTAATATAAAAACAATAATGCCATTTTCAGTTTCAAAGCACTCGTTCATCTCCACAGACTACAATGCCCCTAGGGGTTACCATTATGCCATAGGATATTCAATGTGCCTCTACCAACAATGAAAAGGCATGCAACTGACATAGGTCATTAATAACGCCTGTTAAAATACTAGACGTCTGAGAGGTAGGTACTTTCCAGTCTAGGGCAGTGGAAGAATTGGTCGTCACGCCTGATAGCATGTGAAGATTCCTGTGACTTCAGCACTTCCTTTTGTTGACTCATGATGCAACAGGCAATTCTTTTGTGAGACCATCCTGACAAAATTGGCTCACACTTTACCCATTTATTTCACTCATGGTAGAATGTTTTATAACGAGGTCTAAGGTTAAAGATACAGACACAAACAAAAAAGCAAGTTCCTCCAACCCCCCTCTAAACAAGTGCAGACTCGGTATCACACAGGTACACTTGTGGGGATCTTACCTGGCCCAGGTGATTCTGGATGTCTAGGTAGGGAGTCCAGCTGGTTTCCAGCGTGATCACCCCCAGCAGATACTGCACAAAAGCCCTGTGCTCGTGGATCAGCGCCAGGTGCAAGGCCCTGATAACAAGGCCAAAATCTCATACAAAGTACACAACATACAATCCAGAACATGCTTTCTCCCACACCGAACTCACCATGCACAAGACAGTGGCAGAGTGTGCCCTCTGTCCAGATAAAATCAAACACATGCATTCATGGATACACCTCCCACAACAACATAACGTTAGCCTACTTACGTGTCTCCGTCTTCGGATACGAAGTTCAAAGTGTTGAACAACTCTTCTCTTCTCTGCCGCTCTTCCTCCGGACTGACCACCGCTGCAACCCGCTCACTCCGCCCGGTGTCAACATCGTCAGCCACAGCCTGTTCGCCCAGGATAAGTGTCCCAAAACCCTGAGACAAGCTTCCTACCGTCTCATCTGTTATTGAGTCCCCGATAGCCGAGTCTAATCTTTCTCCTGGTTCCACGGATGTGCAGTTCTCCGACTGGTCCTCAGGATGATCGAATGACGGGCAGCAGTCTTTTGGCCGAGTGCTGCTGCTCCAGGCTGCTGGCGACTCGGTGTCAAACGAGCCATCGATACTGAGACCAACGCCACTGATAGAGTCCAGTCCGCTGTCGCACCACTCATCAGACGCTGCGTTGGGGCTGCCGAGTTTGAGCTCGCAGCCGACCACAGGCCGTGGAAATTTGTTGCTCGAATCAGTGGGTGAATCCTCCATCGAATGCCGTTGTATCCCCGCCATTTATAATGGTAATACCACAAAAGAATGCCTGTCTTTATGTTATATACGGTTCTCTTGCTTATTAAATTTTTTTGAGTGGCTAGCTAATGGGTCGAGTTTCACTAGCCTAACGTTAGCAAGCGAGAGTAGGAATTGCTTCAGATGTTCTTCAGGTCGGAACGATTCCTTTATGGTATTAAAAGCCCAAACAACAGCGCAGAGCGCTGCTGTGCTAGCCACTCAACCCTGTTTCTTACTCATTTTAGCTTCCCAGCTCAGTCATAGTGCAGAGGAGATGATTAAGTTGGCCTTGCTACTTCCAGATAAGGTTGTTTGGCAGGAGCTGGAGAGTCCTGGGGAATTCCCGTCAGATCCCAGATCCCATGAAACACAATAACCTGCGCATGCGCATCACGTGTTCACCTACTACTGAAACGGGAAACAACAGGATTAGAATATCATATTTCTGTCAGCTAAGCAACCGTCATTTACGGTATGATATTAGTCATAGGAGCTATATGATAAATACACACGACTACATTAATGTTTCTTATTTTCTTAATCCATGCCTGGATAAAGGTGACCTACGCAGTCGAAATCGTAGCATTCTGCATCGAAGAGGTTCCATCCGCAGGGTGGCACTATCGTATCATGTTTCATAATTGTGATGACTCCTGCGGCACAAAGGCAGTTTTGGCACCATGGACGGGCCTCTTTCAATGTATCATTTAGTTCTGGCTGAACCCTACAAGTTTAGTTGTC
>JAODXP020000017.1:18314206-18339206 GCA_027497455.2 Sardinella longiceps
TCCCAGTCTGGAGAAGCCATCCTCTTACAGACACTCCTCTTTAGATCAGGCATATTCTCCCCGCCTCATAGTCAGGGGCCCAGTATAAACCCATCCCAACATGGTATGCCTAGACTCTACTCTGACTCTTACACCCCTTTCAAGGCCAGGTATCATCACCCTGAAAATCCTTTGGTGAAAGCTAAGTCATGTGAGAAGTTACTTCAGAAGGCGGCCAGTGTAGATTCCCCTAACCTTAGATCTATGTCCTCCTCAGAGAGAATTAATATCTTAGCGAAGCAGCATGCTGATGCTCGTACACCAGGAGCAGAGTCTTGTGAGTCAAAAGGATCTCTTAACCGAACATGGGGGAGATGTTATTCTACTAATGAAATCAATTCATCACCGCATTCGCAAATCCCTTTCACCAAATCCCTCAGTGGTACAGACAGCTCCCAGCTTGCAGATAGTCATAGATCATTAACTGTAAGTAACTTATCTTTATCACGTCATAGATTATCCAGAGATAGATATCCGCACCAATCAGAGTTGGAGTGTCTTCCCCAACCAGCAATTTTGGACAATCCGCAACCAGGCAAAAAAGTCCTCCAAAGACAATACTCGATATTTGAATCCCATGGGAACTTAAGTCAAGAATCACTTTACAGAGATAATTCACTTACTCAAGACCCAGTTCCAAACAAGAATAAGAGAGATTATCCACCTAATATGTTTATGTCTCAGATTGACCTCAGTGAAAGGTCACATGTAGCTTTCAAAAACCACAGGGTAAAAAAGGACTTAAGGTGGTCATCAGTTTCAGAGCTAGAAAACTCTGAAGGTCACTATGTGACAAAGAGACAATTTTCTGTGAAGGACCACACCTTGTTTACCCTGAACCAGACCTGCACAAAGTCAAAAGAAATCTTGTCTGATTCTACAGAGAGCCATATCAGCTTGGACTGTAGTTCTGGAGACGATGACATTTTCTCCTCTTCACCTGGTCACGGTAGACAGGAGAGTCCACCAAACTACCTCACTGCATACGACAGGACACTAAAACCACATCACAGATCTTCCTCTAATGTTTATCAAACTGGCCACCATGGGTCTTCTCACTCTCGCGGAAGCTTTGGTTTGACACAAGGACGCTCAGTCTCTGTGTCCAATGTTTCCACTAACAGAACTACACGTCCTAGACGGATATCATCTGGAAGCAGGACAGTTACATTTGCTGATCTTAGGGACTTTGATGATGACTTTGAAAAATGCTGCCATGCCCAAACCCAGAACTCTCTCCTGCACTTTGGACCGGGCTGTGTCCCGTGGATCAGTTGAGAAATTTCAGACCATTTGGCGTGGTGGTAGCCTTGCCTCATCCAGCGGCTCCTTACATTCATATGGTCAAGTGTGCTCTAGACAACCCATTTCCCTCGAGCAATTACTATCTCACTTATGTAGAGCCAGAGGACACTGATTCAGACACAGACTCTGAGGGTGAATATCATCTCTATGGTAATGAAGACTTGGAGTCTCCACTGTAGTGATGAAGACAGTTTAAATTAAACAGACCGTGCGAAACCTAAAATTTGTATTGGTTTGTTGTTGGGATCTGACAACAATTTTAATATCAGTTATTTATTTATAATGAAGGAACACATTAAGGGAATTGCACTTACTGTATATTTCATATTTATTATATTTTTGTCTTTTCATTTTCTTCATGATGTTTCTGGATTATAGGCTATTTGATTTGTGTTGATTTATTTGAAGTTTGAAGTATTTAGAATATTTGGGAAGACCCCTCCTCTTCAGAACCTTTTTCATGCTGTGATAAAATAAGTCAATAAAATATTTTGAATACAGAATAAATGGAGAATGTAGGCCTACACATTGATTTAACACAACACCAATGCTGCAATAAATGAGGAAAATGACTGACTTATTATCATAGCCCTGCTACTGTGTGTGTGTGTGTGTGTGTGTGTGTGTGTGTGTGTGTGTGTGTGTGTGTGTGTGTGTGTGTGTGAGAGAGAGAGGGAGAGAGAGAGAGAGAGAGAGAGAGAGAGAGAGTGTGTGCGTGTGCGTGGGGGGGGGGGAGAGAGAGAGAGAGAGATTTAACATTGTCTCGTCAACATAACTAATAAAAAATGACTAAAACTCCCTTCCACGCTTCCATGTGAGTAATACGCATATCTACCGCTAGTCTAGAGGATGGATGTAGGTATCACAACGCAAACTTAAGGCAGTTTCCACCCGGAACTCTTTTCCGTTTCACAGGACTACATCGGAATGAATTATTTGGTGCAAGCCAAAGGTGTACGGAATAAAAGGTATTTGATCGTACACAATACATTGTGGGCTATACTAAAATGCTCGGAGAGTCAATAGTGCCACTCAAACGCATAGAAATCTCGACAGCGTTGTCCACAGACTGACACGGGTCGCGTTAATTCTAATCGTTGAGCATCCAATCAAACGCGGCCAAATGTTACAAAATTGCAGACCCTTCCCTCTCTCTTCAAGTAACTAGCCTACGCAAATATGTATTGGTTAGTAGCCTACAAGTAGCCTGCCTCTGACAATACGAACACCCATCTAACCTAAAACCAGAAATCCCGAGCAGACACGCGAACCTGAAAATGATTTTAACGTTGTTTCAGTTGCAGAGCGCAACAGTTGTTTGCATTGCGACAGTTTTCAGCCTGTTAAATTTCACCTATTGCGAGAAGGCTGAAGTTAGTCCTGAGAAAAGCTTTGTCTGGGGCTCTGGTCTGGACCCTAGAATTGTAGTTCCAGTGCGATATTTCTACATTCAGGCAGTAGATTCAACTGGACAAAACTTTACCACATCCCCAGGTAGGTGCGCCTCCCTCATGCAGGTACCACGGGTCGCATAATCCTGTAACTGCAGAATGCTTTTAGGCTAATGTTAACGTTAATTGCTGAAAAATATGGTTCAATGATGTTGCTATCTAAAGTTGTTTGATTGTGTGTAAAGAGTTGGGGAAAACTTCATCTTAAGGCTTGCCATGACGTTTTTACTTCACAGAGGAGCATGCGTCATGCTTTTGAGTTAACGTTAACGTTAGATCATCATTGGTTTTGAAAACATGGCACTCTGTGAAACATAGTCTGTTTATGAATTATTGAATCCAGTAGCTATTGTTAAGTTAATAGCAAAAAACTATGCAGTAGGCTTCTTTATTTATGAAAGAGCAAGGCATAACCTTTTCTTCTCATGCGTTAGGCTTCTCATGTGTGGTAGATGATTCATGCTTTTTAATGGTTTCAGGTAAAGATGCTTTCAAGGTGCAAATTGCATCTGCTTCAGGGAAGGAGCATGTTCGTATCCATGTCCCTCCACCCCTCGACAGAGAGGATGGGTCCTTCTTAGTGAGGTACCGTCTGTACACCACACCTAAATCAGAACTCACTATCCAGATCCTGCACAAGAATACACCAGTGGCCAAATCTCCATACATCCTCCAAGGTACAGTAGACAGATTGGTCCGAATACAGCTATGAAAATAAGTATTGACACATCAAGCATTTGTTTCACTCTAGGTTCTGATTAGACTTTGACTTGAAATTTTGATCAGACATTATTATCTCAAGAAATCCAGCTGGATGGTTATGCATGTGCAACAGTAGGGTTGCACATGTGTTTGGAAAGCCCCTCGGGTCATTCCATGTCAAATCACCCAAAATTTTGTGAATTTTAAACCTGACCCTCTCAGAAACTGGTGAAATTTGGTGTAACCGATCATCACACCTGAACATTTAATATCTGAAAATTTGAGCTCAATCGGACCAGCGATTTCCGAGATCCGCCCGGTCAAATTTTCAGATTTTCGCCACAAACGGGCTGACCAGCCCACATTGACATTATCCTAATTTGCTTATTTCTGTGTCAAATTCAATAATCTTGGTGTCGTTTGAAAGCTAAGAGCCCCAGGAATCTTTTTATGATTAGACCCATTTTGACTAAATTACCCTTTGACCTTTACTTTGGACCTGAATTTGACCTTGTGGATCATGTGACCTTCAAGCAACCCCTGGTCTACAAGTTAGCTCAACATGTTTTGTAGACAATATCAAAAAATCAGAGGTATAATATCTTTCGTTTGTCAGCAATTTTAAAACAAAGTTTGGTTGAACGTGATAAAATATCTTTAAAGGAATATTCCATGCTATCTGGCTACATTACATTCCAGTGTCTATGCTAAGCTGAATGTAAAATAAGGCTAAGTTTGGGGTTGGCAGACTAGGAAAATGCATGCACTGAAACCAAAGTGCTTTTACCCACATATGCAAGACAGTGAATAACCAATTTTGCTTAAAAAAAGGTGGACTACTCCTTTAAAGACCATTTTATCACGTTCAACCAAATTTTGTTTAAGTGCATGCATTTTCCTAGTCTGCCAACCCCAAACTTAACTTTATTTTAGGTTTAGCTTAGCATAGACACTGGAATGTAATGTAGCCAGATAGCATGGAATATTCCTTTGTCACATTCAACCAAACTTTGTTTTAAAATGGCTGACAAACGAAAAAATATTATACCTCTGATTTTTTTATATTGTCTACAAAACATGCTGAGGTAACTTTTAGACCAGGGGTCGCTTGAAGGTCACATGATCCACAAGGTCAAATTTAGGTCCAAAGTAAAGGTCAAAGGGTCATTTAGTCAAAATGGGTCTAATCAGAGAAAGTAATCATATAATCAGATTCCTGGGGCTCTTAGCTTTCAAACGACACCAAGAATATCGAATTTGACCCAGAAATAAGCAAATTAGGGTAATGTCAATGTGGGTTGGTCAGCCCATTTTTGGCAAAAATCTGAAAATTGGACCTGGTGTCTCTCAGGAACCGTTGGTCCGATTGAGCTAAAATTTTCAGATATTAAATGTTCAGGTGTGATGATCCTACACACCAAATTTCATCAATTTCTGAGGGGGTGGGGTTTAACTCATTGGGTGATTTGACATGGAATGACCCCCTCACCTTAAGCACCATGAGATGTTGTTGTGCCACACTTCAATAATGAAAAACCTTATCGTGGCCCACGAAAATGTATTTACCTGGCTAATGACTGTGCACAGATAGGAGGCAGAAATACCTTCAATTTTTTACACAACTGATTCCTGTCCTTTTCTGGTCTTTGGTGTGTTCATTGCTCCCTCAAATTTGTTATTTTTACGCTATTTTGGACTTCGAAGTTCAGATTTCTTTACATGTGTGGATCTCTTAGGCTAATAACAACATGTGGTAAAAATCTCATTTAAGTAGTCCAATCAGAAATACACTGTACCCTTACTGGAGACCCTTTTTCACTTCTGTGTGCATCATGTCGAGGGCTCAACAAATACAGACTGTAGAAATATTCACTGCCTGATCGGAGAGTGGTTGCAATTCCATAGAATTGCAGGAAGCAGTCTGCAGACTATTGACAGTGTCCATAGAAGTCTGCATTTAAAGCCTGAGAGGTGACATTATACAGTACTGTTTAATGTTATCATCAATTAGCCCTGCAGTTATGAAATACATTAACAAGCTGATTAGGCTACAGAGTTGGTTGCAGAGTCTGTGCTGGCTCAGTGCCTGATCAAGTGTCAAATCTTTTGCAACTGCACATTGTCAGAGATGTTCACTGTATAGGTTTGAATCAGTTGTAAGTTATAAGTCATTAGAATGATGAAGTAACAGATGCATATGCACACTTGGACTGGAGTTGGAGATAGTTAGTGTGATAACCCTGCTTTGAAGGCTATACTACCAAATGCATTCAGGCGCTTCTACCATCAAGCATGACCACTGATAACTTTGAAATCATCACAGAAGAGTTTACAGTATAAGGCAAGCACAATGTCTTACACATGAATATCTTTCCCTAATGATACTGGATGAATTAAAATGTTATACTCTGAGCCTGTTACAGTACCACCACAGTAACTCAATTGCATTAGGTAAAAATATACATGAGCACATTTTGTGTTGCTTGTGAGATTTCCTGTTCCTTCTCTCGACTCATCAGATGAAAATGGAACAGCAGACTGTAGTCTGCAGACAGAAAGTTTGCAAGGCAACACACGGGAACATTTTTGCCACTAATGCATGGCTATGCTTTATGATTTGTAAATTAGGGAACTGAATCCAACTTAGTTGGTTAAGATAATTCAGTCAGCAACTACATGTATGGCAGCTGTGTTGGTGAATTAATGAATTAACATCTCCTTATTATTAGTAGTGTAATGCCTACTAAATTCTTAACTTTCAATTTGTATAGTTCAGAAATTATGTTTATTCAGGAGTCTGTTAGTATTTGTGGGAGGAATATTAAGGCATAGTCCACTCTTGAACTCTGAGTAGTAGGTAAATAAACAGATTCTAACTTCCTCTTAGACATATTGCCCCAGTAATATACCCACAGACACTGTGGCATCACCAAAGTCCACAGCCATTCATAAGCTTGAATTGTCTACTCGTTCACATAGGCCAAAGTCTTTGGCCAAATCTCCACTCCATGACTGTATGTCTGAAGGATCTAATTGAGGAACTTTGTGAAAGACCGTTTAAGGGAAAACCACAGATAACAAGATCTATTTAAGCCGACTTTAACTTATGGTTATTTTTTTCTCCTTGTTGGGGGAGGGTAGGTTGGTTAGAGGTCTACTTCCTCTGCATTGCTGTGCAACATCGATCTGTCAGTTCCCAGTCAGACTTGTGAACTTTTCCCCTACTTGCACATCCTGAATATGTTTCAGATGAAGGACCTACTAGAAGAAATATACCATTTCACAGCTACATGTGTGTGCAAACAAGAAGGAAGTGTAACTGTAGGAGTGGCCAAACTATGCCTCTTTTCTCTCCTCCATTGCATTTTGTTACATTTATAATATTTTTATATTTTAACTTCTCTTTAACTGTTAAGCTAACTTAACAATGAGCATAGATACAAGCCGGTTTACTGTTTATGGGTACAAGACTGGTTACTAACATGTCTAACACTCTGCTGGTTATGCACTGACTCTTTTTCAAAGAGACAGACAGGAAGTGTCTTGTGGTTTGAGATGGCAGTAAATTATATTTAAGTGTGAAGATAGGTGTCAAAAGATACAGTAGGTATGCAAACGCAGCAAAATCGTTTCAAAATCTCTATTTTATTTTCCATCTTCAAAGGCAAGAACAACTAATAAGATTAGTGTGACTCTACAGATGGGTTTCTCCATCTTCAAAGGCCAGAACAAATAATAAGATTAACGTGACTACAAATGGGTTTTGAATAGATTATATCAGATTTTGTGTACTGTACGGTACACCTAGAGATTCTTTTTTACCTCCACCAAGGAGGTTATGTTTTCTCAGGCATTGTTTGGTTTGTTTGTTTGTTTGTTAGTTTGTTTGTTTTTGTACAAGATAAGTCAAAGTACAATACGGATTTGGATGATAATTTCAAATACTGTGGGTAGGCTGTTGGGACAAGGAAGAGAGGATTAAATTGTGGTGATGATGGGTGATCAGAACACCATCTGGAATGTATATTATTGCATCAGTGACCACATTGCCTTGACAGAGGTCTGTGCTCTCCCAAGTGCTTTTCTAGTTGAAGTATGTTTTTGGGGTCTTTTATTGGCTTGAATCAGATACAATAGCAGAGATATGACAGGAAATGACTGGGGGAAAAATGGGCAAGGATTGAGATATGGCCTCTGTGTCACCTTGAGTTTCTTGGACCAGTCTCACATACATGAGCACATACAAATTTGTCTTGGTCACATTAAAGATGTAATCAGTGATTTTATGTGGTTAACAACGACTCACTAGCTGTACCTTTAAATGAATAAACATGAAGGGTGTGCCTTGTCTGCTATGTTTTGCTAGGCCCAGTGTATCATGAGTACTGTGACTGCCCTGAGGAAGTTGCTGAGGACTGGCAGGCAGCGTTGGACTGCCCTACTGAAGACCCTCAGGTCGATGCTGACTTTGTGCCATTCCCCTCCATCGACTTGGAGCGTCTCCGACAGGAAGTGCCCCGGCGCTTTGCCCAGAGGGGTGGCCTGATCCACTACACCATCCTCAACAACCAGCTGCACCGCCGCACGCAGGGCAAGTACACCGACTTCAAGATGTTCTCTGACGAGATGCTACTCTCCGTCATGAGGAAGGTAAGAAGCTATGACTTATGATAGACATAATAAGGTGCAGATCACAGAAGTCTGGGTTTTCTAAAATGTTCAAAGGTCAAGTGTTAAAGTCCTTAAAAAAATTCATAAGTACTGGACCTAAAGAAGTAATTATAGAAATTCTTGAATTTTCATTTTTAGGAAGTGTCAGTACCCAGTCATTAGCAATAAGCAGAATTGTCACAGTCTTTAACATTATAATACTTTAGGCTCTGAGAGTCTGCATCATGAGTGGTAGATTGCTGTCAAGAGTTGGTTTGTGGTGGTACCTGCAGGTGCGTTTGCCAGATATGGAGTTTTACCTGAATGTTGGTGATTGGCCAATGGAGAAGAGGAACGTGGGTGATTCGCCGGGACCTGTGCCCGTCATCTCATGGTGCGGCTCCACAGATACGCGTGACATCATCCTGCCCACATATGACATCTCACACTCCACCCTGGAGACCATGAGGGGTGTGACCAATGACCTGCTCTCTATCCAAGGGCACACAGGTGAGAATTCCATCTCCATGGCAACCATCTGGGCCAGAGATTTATTACACCAAACAAACAGATGATGACAAAGCACCTGAAGACCGTTATGTAACACAAATGTCATCTGTAACAATAGCTGGCTTTCACTCTACGTCACTAACGTATTTTTCAGCGTTCTTCTGTATGCGCGAACCTCAACTGATGGGCAACTGGAGCTAGAGCCATTGAAAGCACTGAGTTTTGGCTTCAACTTTTTTGTACAAAAAGCCTTAGTTTTGTGCCGTTTTTGGATGTTATAAACTGTCTAACGGAGAGAAGGGAAAGGGTTATTATCGAGTACCTAAGGAAATCGCCCATAAAGGTGAGAAATGGAAAAAAAAAACTCGGGAGAACCACGTCGTAGTACGTAATGCCCACAGCCTCAATTGTCTGCAAATCTTTCCGCTCTTGAGAAAATTCTGACATTTTCATCAAGTACGGGTCACGTCCAATGTATTTCCCTACTAACTCCTTGTATCTTTACCTACATACCGGCTCCAAACCACTACCATATGCACTTTTCTCCATGCCATCCATTGGTGTTGTTATGCTTGCCTCCACATCCTGCCCGTCAGTTCGAATTGTTCGCGCTCCCGTCATCACGTCACTGGGATCCTGCTATTCAAGATTTAACAATGTACATACAGTATTTGAGATCACATAAAATGGAATATTACATACATATAGTAATATAAATATAGTCTCAGTGGGTTGACACTGAAACCTACTGTACCAGGGTTTATCCTCATCATGTCATGATAAGGTGTTGGGTTATGGATACCCTTTATAGACAAATCTTTACAGACAGTTGCGCACCTTTGTCCCACAGATCCAGTGTGGTCCAATAAGACAGAGAAGGCCTTCTTCAGAGGCAGAGACAGTCGTGAAGAGCGCCTCCACTTGGTCACTCTGTCTAAAGACAACCCTCAGCTTCTGGATGCTGGGATCACAGCCTACTTCTTCTTCAGGCAGCAGGAGAAGGAACTCGGCAAAGCACCACTGGTTGGCTTCTTTGACTTCTTCAAGGTATAAAACACTCTGGAATGATCTGGATCCCTTTTCATTCCCACTGATTGAACGTTGTGTTATTTGCCTTGCCAAAGCTTTATCCTGATAATAGGCACTGTGTCATAGATGTATCCAAATGCTATGCTAATGCTACATCCACAGACACTAGACACAGAGCTCATCTTCTCTTCTCTGGTGTTCATTCCAGTATAAGTACCAGGTGAATGTGGATGGCACCGTGGCTGCATACAGGTTTCCATACCTGATGCTGGGCAACAGTCTGGTCCTGAAGCAGAAGTCTCCATACTACGAACACTTTTACACACACCTGAAGCCTGGGAAACACTACATTCCTGTGGAGAGAAATCTTGTAGACCTCATTGAGAAGATCAAGTGGGCTAAGGTAGGGAGGTCTGGGGAGTCTAGGAATGTGTTGGGTTCTGTTATCATGATGAAAGGGCAAGGGCTAAGGTGTGTGTGTGTGTGTGTGTGTGTGTGTGTGTGTGTGTGTGTGTGTGTGTGGGGTGTGTGTGTGAGGGTTGTATGCTCACAACTTCAGTCTCTTCTGCTCTTGATTCCACTTCTGCACTCTCACACTCAGCCTCCCCTAGTTCCTTCTAAGACTTGTTACGGGTACTGTAATTCTCTTTTTGTAAGTTGCTTTGGATAAAAGTGTCACTTGCATAAATGTAAATGTTAATGTCATCTCCTTCACAGGAAAATGATGCTGAAGCAGAGAGTATAGCTAAAGAAGGGCAGCGATTGGCCAGAGAGCTTCTTCAGCCTCACAGACTATATTGCTACTACTACCTGGTCTTACAGGTGAGCGTTTCTCTCCTTTAACCTTGTGTAGCCAGGGCAGCTCACACGAACCTGCCACCCTGTCAACTACAACAAACCCACGCCATTCTAACCATTAAGATGAAAAGCCCAGGCTTCTAACTCAGTGGTTAGAAGCGTTCTTGAAGGATAGGGTTGTGAAGATTTACACGTACTACTGCTGCCTCGCCCAGGCTAGTTGGTTCTTGAAGGATATGGTTGTGAGGATTTATATGTACTACTGCCGCCTAGCCCTGGCTAGTTGGCATCTGTTACAATTGCATGATGCAGATATTGTATCACACTATCCTATCGATAAATTTCAAGAACCAAGATGGTATTGTAGTGTAATGTTCTAAAAGAATATTACATCAGTGAAGTGAAAATCAGGTCTGAAATGTTTTAACAAGATTCTACATTGAAGTGACTGGATAATGACGGATATGTTACAGTATGTGTTCATTCTTTGCTTTCTCAGACTTATGCATCACGACAATTGGGTCAGCCAACAGTTCATCCAGACATGGAGCTGGTGCCACAGCCATCAGACCACTCAAGCATCTGCTCCTGCCACCGTGGGTCTCAATCCAGCACGGCCAACTCCAGGAAGGATGAGTTATGACGATCTACACACGCTTTACGATGCCGAGACAATGTCATTATCAAAAGAACAACAAACAGGCAAACAGAGTTGAGATGGGAGAAAAAGACCATGAACGTGAAATATCATCATGAGCAGAACTTCATGGAGTTCTAGAACTTCAGAACGTCAAAAGAGTTCTAAAAGGGGTTTTAAGAGTTGTTAGTAGACTACTTTGGATGAAGAAAGTGGAGACGAGTGACAACAGACTCAACTCCACAGGGGCGTGTGTCCGAACTGTACTGAAGCCTGGCAAAAAAAAAGACTCTTGGAAAACACTACTTTGGCTTTAGTGAGCATAGTTTAGAACACAACGCCCTTGAGATCTGCTTCAGATGTGCTGGACTCGGCAAGAGAGAAGAACTTTTAAGAGGCTCAGACAATGACGGCGACTAAAGGTTTACTGTTTCATACTACATGAGTGTGTGGTGTACACTTCTAGTTTTTTTTGTGTTGTGTTACTGAACTATGCTGACACATGTTAGCATTTTTATAGTTGTTAACTGAAGAAAGGGGGCAACAGTCCACTGGATAACTAGTCACTTCTGATATCAAAAGAAGGAGTTATTTAGTCAAAGGACCCAAATTACAGTATGTTATACATGTACATCCGTTAGATTGTGTATGAATGTGTACTCAAGTCCTTATCTATTTCACCTAGGCTTAAAAAGCAGTTGAAGTTGTAACAGTGCCCTTAATGTATAAGATAATCATGCCAAAATGTGTTTTTGTGTTTACATTTGTTAAATAAGCTGAAAATTTCTTGTTATTGCCCTGGAAATTGGAGAGACGTTAAAGTTTTGTGCCATTACCATAACAGTATTTTAGATGCATTATTAAATTAAAAGGTACAGAAATAACCCCACTTCATTGTCTAAGTCTATGAAACCTAAGAGTAGCCATAGTGAATTGTCAGACATCTCTCTGAGTCATGAGAAACTACAGTCAATAACCCCATATGTCGACAACTGTTGGAGTGCAGTTACAACAGAGTGATGTCTTGTGACCACTGTATTGTACATTTTGTATTGTACTGTAGACCTACTAGAAGTATGACTGCATACGCTTGTGTGATACTCAGAACACACACATTCTCACACACACACACACACACACACACACACACACTCACATAGTTTTAGGCCTACATTCACAATTGTAAGTTTTTCTACACACTCTTCTGAAAGTAAAACATGTCAATGTGTTCTACCTTCAGAACCCAATTTTCATTTCCTACCTTTTCTGACATAGGTCATGAATGGGACCAAAAACAAATGTGCATATAAAAGATTAATGTTTAGAACCTGTAAATCTGTTTGTTTGGTTTTTTTGTGTGTGTGTGTGTGTGTGTGTGTGTGCTTGTCTTTTCAAAGCATTCCTGAAATCAATCAATACTTTGTTTTGATTGGGCTGAGAGCTTGCAATTTCCGTTTCTTGTGCAAAAGGAAGGAGGTGGGTGGGACAACATTGTCAGGAGCAGTGAGGTCAGTGCCTTAACACTGGGTCAAATATACTCCATGTTCAGGGAGACTGCTCTCCATAAAATCACATGGCACAAAGGTGTTTAAACAATCTCAGTTTGTGTATAGATAGATAGATAGATAGATAGATAGATAGATAGATAGATAGATACACACACATTGTATTGATTAAATAACATTTGAACATTTGTTAGTAATTTTGTATTATGAAATATGTGAAATATATTACGTTTTTTGTTATTGCTATTTAATTTAGGCTCAGTAGTTGTCCTCCAACCATTATTTTCCTATAGAAATTGAAAAACATTTTTCAGGTCTTTTAAGTGACATTACATTTCCAAATGGCAATGTGTAGCAGGCTATGCCCATTCTGCCGTGGTTTGGACACATTCTACATCAAAATGTACTGTATACCCTCTTGATGGCCCCCCATCCCAAGTGTCCTGTAGCAAGATATTGAACCCCAAATTGCTCCAGGTGAGCAGGTTCGTACATTGCATGGCAACCTCTGGCATTGGTGTATGAATGTTCGTATAGTAGGTGAGTCTAAGGCATACAATCGTAAAACGCTTTGAGTGCTCTAAGGAGTACAAAAGCACTATATGAATGCAATCAATATTCTCGTAATAAAAATTTCAGGCCATTTTTGATTTCTTTTTCTACTTGGGACGACAGCACAGAGTGCAGGCTGGTCATGACACAGCGGTGTGAAACAGACAAGAAGGATGACATCTGGGTGAGCGTTCACTTTAATTGGTAACCCTGGGTCACAAATTCAGAGATATGACATGAGCAATAAAAGCAGGCCGCACCCAGCCACACTATCAGTTAGTTTGATAAAAGTACCGAGTGGATTCTGCCCCCTTATACATGAACAGAGTTGGGCTGCTTCTGAACAACATGTAATGCTTAAATACAAGATCACCCGACAAAGGGTTAAACATGCATCTGTCATCTCTCTCTCTCTCTCACACACACACACACACACATACACTTCACCCATACAAACACAGATCTTTCAATTAAATTATTAAGAATATATACACAACAATACCTACCAAAGGGTATACAGTATGTTAATGTGGGGTTAAAGACCCATTTGCCTTTGTACTGTAGGTATGTTACAGAAATACTGTACACTTAACGAGGCCACTGAATTTTGCACGGACAGGTTAGCATGAGAATATCCCTCCACATTTAGTTGTCTTACATGAAGAGCATTGTGCTCAGCAAAGTCTCAGTTATTCTTCAGGGCCCTGCACAAAACATCACACCACCCCCAGCTTCTACATTTTCAGGAAAGGAAAGAAGAGAAAGAAAGAAAGGTAGCCTCCTTATGATAAGTACCGTGTGTAGGGTTGGGCAATTAATTAAAAATGAATCGAACCGACATTCGTAACCGTTGATCGATGATGACCAAACACATGACTATTAATTGTTTAGCAATATTGTTTTTCTTGAGATTATGTTCATCCTTCTGCATGTGTTCTGTCCTTTGAATGTACACTACTGTGTGTCATCTTGTGATTCTACCACATCCAGTCAATTATTGGCCAATATAAAAATATACCATGATCAAATATTTTCCCTCATCGCCCCGCCCTAAACATGTGTTTCTTAGTGTTCCAAACACCCTGTTACACCCCAACTGAACCCCATGATCTTTCTACTCAAAAAAAAAGAAAAAAGAAAAAGAAAAATTGAATAACTAAAAAATACAGTATTCCAGTAATAAGTATGAATTACTCCTCTTTTCCCATCAACATTGAATTGAAGTGTTTCTTTCAACACTGCTTTTTCCACTTTCCACTGGCAACATTGACCGATCTGAATGTTGCGCCAAATCTGAGGCGAAATAACAAATTGAGGGAACTGTGTGGTTTACATGGCAATATCCTTCCAGAGGCTTGAAACCAAGCACTACCTTCTAAATGTATCATAAAACGATTGTGGACTCTTCAGTAATTTTTAATAATAGTAATAATATCTCAACGTCATCCATCTTTTGTGAAATCCCATAACCAGAGAGAGGTTTAATTTTAAGAACTAAAATGATTTAAAAAAAAAAAAAAAAAAGATATGTTCACCCTAGAGATTAAAATAAAACAAAATATGATGGCACCAGAGTCTACTAAATAAAGCCATACTCTGAAGGCCTTAATTTCACTGAAGGGCAATAACCAAGTCGAATGGCTAACTTGAATGGTTTGCACAATATCCTGTCTTTTACAACTTAACAAGGGAAGTGCATATCAAACCCATCTTTCATCATTTTTTCACATGCATCTTGATGATCTGTTCAGCAGTTAGCATCAGTGTTTGTTCCACCGGCGAAAAAAAAAAAAACCCAAACCATTCAAATTACATAAAAGTCCCCACAAAAGACAGAAAATGAATCCCATCCCCAGTTAGTATTAGCAACAGGCCCAGATCCGTCCCAATAAAAGGGGGTGGAGAGTGGGGGGGGGGGGTGTTGAGTTTCTAGCTTACTGAACTCCACTACGGCCTCCCGCTGCTACAGCATTACATGACAAGTCACAGCACCTGGCAACAAACATCTGATCCGCTCGACGCTCACTCAGTCCCATTCATGGTGTTGGAGCACTGGCGGATCATGAGTGGTCATTTCTCCACTCACACCACACACTCATGCTCACCCACCACACGCACACACGCGCTCACATCCTCCCATTTACATCACACGCTGTCCATTAATGATGACGTCATCAAACTCCTCCTGCAAAGAAAAAAATCCATTAGATGGGATTAGATTGAAGATGGCACATAGAAAATCTGTTCACTGTTTTGTCTTGCCACCCTCCCTCTTGTCATTTCATTTCAACCAAACAAATTCAGTAAAATCATGTACACGTACATGTATCATGTATCGTGTACATGAGTATATGCAGTGTACATCAATCATGTACACTGCATATACCCAACTCAGCATGCACTCTCACCTCCTCACTCTCCTGCTCTTCCTCCTCCTCCTCATCATCCTCTTCCTCCTGCATGGGAGTGTCCGCTGCCCCACCTGCGCGCAGCAGGGCCTGCACTTCTCTGTTTGGCCTGTGGAAGGCGCAGTAGAGCGGTGTGTGGCCTGCGTAGGAGCGCTGGTCCACTGCTGCTCCTGCGCTCAGCAACAGCGCCACCAGTTGGACACTTTGGGCTTCTACAGCCCAGTGCAGGGGAGAGCGACCTGAACTTAGGTCCTACACACAAGATATATTGAGAGGAAAAGAGAAAGAAAGACAGAAAGAACACACAGAGAGTGTGAAAGAAGAAAAATTTGAAATAGTGAAGAATAGTGTAAAATATGTAGAGAGGATGACAGCCAAGGAGGTGAATGGACAGAGACAGGAGAGAGAGACAAAAAGAAGCGGTCATCAGGTGGAAGGACTCTAAAGCAGTATTGCAAGAAATTCAGTGCATTGTGGAGAAACAACAATCCTGGCTGTTTCATTTCATTTCACTTTTACGGTGTCTTGCACAACAGATCAACAAAAAGTTGATGTGTCATTTGTTTGCGTATTTTTCTTTGCAGATGTGTGCAAGTGAAGATTCACATCTCCTCTCTCACCCTCTGGTTCACATCCGCTCCTGCGCTGACCAACATGTTGATGATGTCACTTCTCCCTTTCTGCACGGCCACATGTAGAGCACTCACTCCTGGGGAAGGACAGAGGGCGACAATACAGACACTCAGTCCATTTATATTACTACAGCCAGGGTCCCTCTATAATCTGTTTATTATACTATATCCATAGTCACTTTAAAATGCTATTGTCAGAGCAATTTTATAATACTTTAGCCAAATGTAGAAAACTCACTCCCGAGAGTGGTCAGAGTGGGACAATACAGTTTATAATACTACAGCTCTATATCTGTGTAAGATGTCTTGTCTCAGATGCCTTGTCCTATGTATAAACATTGTTTTAACCATTTCTGAGAGAAAAAAAATATTAATTTACTTATCCCCTTCCTAAAACATTTGCCAGTCATTTTTCCATAACAAAAAAAAAAAAACAACTTTACCAAAACTTAACTAAAAATGGCAATATTGGGAAGGAGACGTTATGTTACGTAAATTTAAGTTTTAATCCAGCTCCTCTCCTCTGCTGTCAAGAGCACCGAGTTACACAGCCAGCCAGCCAGTCGTCTGCCAGCAGCCTGCTCCCCTCAGCATGTGCGGGAGCTGTTGTGGTGACACTGGTGTTTCAGTGCCAAACATCGTAGAGTGTATCAGATACAGCACAGGCCATGAAAACATGCTGCATTTTTAATGAGTCGCTGCGTGCAACCTATGCTGCTCAGAGAAGCTGACAGGAATGGGAATGTCAAACTGTGAGACAGCGACATTTGTAGAGAACTGGGTGTGGGTGTGTTTGGGTATGTTTGTTTGTGTGTGTGTGTTTGTGTTTATGGAAGTGTGTGTGTCTTTGCAGGTGTGTGTGAGATTTGTGTGTTTGTGCGTGCATTCGTGTGAGTGAATGAGTAAGACAGTTAGATATTTTTGGGGCCTATGAATTCCCTTCTCAGATTGTGTGGCGTTAGCAATGCTGGGTAGAAGTCTGGAAATGTCTATGGTTTCATCTTAGTAGTTGAGTAGCGTGCTCTATGAGTTACTAGTTAAGGGTTGGTGATCTAGCCTAGATGGCGCCCCACGTTCATATACAAACTGTGGTCTGGCAACCCTGTCACTGCCAGAAAGTTCCACAGGCGGGATTAGCAAAACACCTATCAAATGCATCTGTATACTACTTGACAGCCTTACAACCAATCATACTGTACCACTGATTCCAATGGCGGTTTGAGGTCACTTCACTAATCCGTCAAGTAAAAGCTTATTTCTCATTGGATCCCAATATCCTTGGGCAGCAGCAATGGCGGAAATAGGCTGCTTGGCCAGACTGACTTAATGACGAAATTTCATGCAGCCTCACAGGAAGTATGGGAAGGCCCAGGTTATTGGCGATCCATAATGAGAGTGATGGCCCATAGAGATATTTTACCACAGTAAAACCTAATATAGAAGGCTATCAGAAACAGTTCACCAACACTAAGCATTCATATCAACTGTCTACGGTCATATAGTAAACCTACACCTTAGAGAGCATTTCAAGGGAGTTTGATTATTAGAGTCATACCCCTGCTTGGTCAGATATCCTATTGTGATTTACACTCCATTCACTTTGAATGGGCCTCCTCAACGTTCACAGGTGATTATTTTTGTATAATGACTGCTGAAAAACCATAATGACCACTGTCAACTGCAACAGGTTTTTTGCTTGAGATTCACATCTCCGTATCATTCCGCGCATAGAGATCAACAAAGAAACATCGTTAAAAGTGAAAGGACATCAGCTGCGTTCTATAGAATGTTTCAAGTTCAAGTTGCTTTGCGAACTATTTGTTTAACCGCGGAAGCCATGAAACGTTAACAAATTAAATTTAAAAGACGTCTCTGTCATTATCATATTGTGTTGCGGCTGCGCCATAAGTCTCCGGTTCTTCCTATTTTTCTATCATGAATCCCACATGAACCTATTTCCAATTTTCTGTCCCCAGTTTATGTTTTAACAGTCCACATGTTATCTTACATTGAGGAAGTACTTTGGGAACAAAATTAGTTTTTGTTTTTATCCTTCAAAAAGAAAAAAGAAAAATGGTAGAAGCATATCTGGACTCCAGTGCCCTAAAGAAAACTCCAAGAGAGTTTATTTTGTATCCGTGTGGTTCTTCTATAGCACTGCTATTTGGTCAAGTGTTTCACCTGAGTAGCTGCTGGTAGTGGTCAGGTGATACTCTTGCTCTGAGCAGGCACCACACCTGAATGGCAGGTAGTGAATGTGTGCATCTGAGCTACTGTAGGTGTTTTTACCTGAGTAATTGGTGACAGTGAGGTGATCAGAAGAGACGCGCGGGCAGGACGTGAGCTCCCTCACACACTCCAGCCGAAGCTCCCGAACAGCCAGGTGCAGTGGAGTGTTGCCCCCCCTCTCCTGGAGCTCCGCACTCGCACCCCCCCACAGGAGGCCCCGCACACACTCTGGCTGGTCCACAATCACTGCCAGATGCAATGCCGTCTGAGGGAGATAGACAGAGAGGGGGCAGAGATAAGGTGTATAAAAAAAATTAATCAAACAAGGAATATGATATCGAAATATTATTAAAAAATTTACTCTGTGACAACAACAGGTCTGTAAAAGGCTTGTGATAAGCCACAAGTGTATTTATATAGCGCATTTTAACACAACACAGTTGATCCAAACCTCACTAACCACCACCAATGTGTAGCACCCACCTGGGTGATGCACGGCAACCGTCACAGTCGGCGCCAGAACGCTCACCACACACCAGCTTGAGGTGGAGAGTGAGGGAATGGACAGGAGGGAAAGGACGAATGAGCTAATTACAGTGGGGGGATGATTAGGGGGCCAGATTGAATGAGCCAGGATGGGACTTTAGCCAGGACACCGGGGAAACCCCTAGTCTTTGCGACAAGTGTCATGGGATCTTTTATGACAAGTAAGATACTGGTAATATAAAAACAATAATGCCATTTTCAGTTTCAAAGCACTCGTTCATCTCCACAGACTACAATGCCCCTAGGGGTTACCATTATGCCATAGGATATTCAATGTGCCTCTACCAACAATGAAAAGGCATGCAACTGACATAGGTCATTAATAACGCCTGTTAAAATACTAGACGTCTGAGAGGTAGGTACTTTCCAGTCTAGGGCAGTGGAAGAATTGGTCGTCACGCCTGATAGCATGTGAAGATTCCTGTGACTTCAGCACTTCCTTTTGTTGACTCATGATGCAACAGGCAATTCTTTTGTGAGACCATCCTGACAAAATTGGCTCACACTTTACCCATTTATTTCACTCATGGTAGAATGCTTTATAATGAGGTCTAAGGTTAAAGATACAGACACAAACAAAAAAGCAAGTTCCTCCAACCCCCCTCTAAACAAGTGCAGACTCGGTATCACACAGGTACACTTGTGGGGATCTTACCTGGCCCAGGTGATTCTGGATGTCTAGGTAGGGAGTCCAGCTGGTTTCCAGCGTGATCACCCCCAGCAGATACTGCACAAAAGCCCTGTGCTCGTGGATCAGCGCCAGGTGCAAGGCCCTGATAACAAGGCCAAAATCTCATACAAAGTACACAACATACAATCCAGAACATGCTTTCTCCCACACCGAACTCACCATGCACAAGACAGTGGCAGAGTGTGCCCTCTGTCCAGATAAAATCAAACACATGCATTCATGGATACACCTCCCACAACAACATAACGTTAGCCTACTTACGTGTCTCCGTCTTCGGATACGAAGTTCAAAGTGTTGAACAACTCTTCTCTTCTCTGCCGCTCTTCCTCCGGACTGACCACCGCTGCAACCCGCTCACTCCGCCCGGTGTCAACATCGTCAGCCACAGCCTGTTCGCCCAGGATAAGTGTCCCAAAACCCTGAGACAAGCTTCCTACCGTCTCATCTGTTATTGAGTCCCCGATAGCCGAGTCTAATCTTTCTCCTGGTTCCACGGATGTGCAGTTCTCCGACTGGTCCTCAGGATGATCGAATGACGGGCAGCAGTCTTTTGGCCGAGTGCTGCTGCTCCAGGCTGCTGGCGACTCGGTGTCAAACGAGCCATCGATACTGAGACCAACGCCACTGATAGAGTCCAGTCCGCTGTCGCACCACTCATCAGACGCTGCGTTGGGGCTGCCGAGTTTGAGCTCGCAGCCGACCACAGGCCGTGGAAATTTGTTGCTCGAATCAGTGGGTGAATCCTCCATCGAATGCCGTTGTATCCCCGCCATTTATAATGGTAATACCACAAAAGAATGCCTGTCTTTATGTTATATACGGTTCTCTTGCTTATTAAATTTTTTTGAGTGGCTAGCTAATGGGTCGAGTTTCACTAGCCTAACGTTAGCAAGCGAGAGTAGGAATTGCTTCAGATGTTCTTCAGGTCGGAACGATTCCTTTATGGTATTAAAAGCCCAAACAACAGCGCAGAGCGCTGCTGTGCTAGCCACTCAACCCTGTTTCTTACTCATTTTAGCTTCCCAGCTCAGTCATAGTGCAGAGGAGATGATTAAGTTGGCCTTGCTACTTCCAGATAAGGTTGTTTGGCAGGAGCTGGAGAGTCCTGGGGAATTCCCGTCAGATCCCAGATCCCATGAAACACAATAACCTGCGCATGCGCATCACGTGTTCACCTACTACTGAAACGGGAAACAACAGGATTAGAATATCATATTTCTGTCAGCTAAGCAACCGTCATTTACGGTATGATATTAGTCATAGGAGCTATATGATAAATACACACGACTACATTAATGTTTCTTATTTTCTTAATCCATGCCTGGATAAAGGTGACCTACGCAGTCGAAATCGTAGCATTCTGCATCGAAGAGGTTCCATCCGCAGGGTGGCACTATCGTATCATGTTTCATAATTGTGATGACTCCTGCGGCACAAAGGCAGTTTTGGCACCATGGACGGGCCTCTTTCAATGTATCATTTAGTTCTGGCCGAACCCTACAAGTTTAGTTGTCTGCATCTGCATTTACAATTAGCAGTATTAAGCAATATCTACAAAAGCAATATTACAAAATTGTGCTAAATAACTTTTTATTTCTTCGAGGCAGTTGAGCTGTGCCCTTAAACTGTCTTTTAGGCCTACTGATGTGCAATTGCTGTGCAATGCAGTAAGCCTGGGCATTTTTACGGCTGACATGCAATATTCTGGACATTTACAGTAGGCCTATTTGAGGTTGAGCATTTTCTTTAGCCTATAGAAAAGCCTAATGTTCAGATCGGACTGTTTCTCATGGGGGCGTGCACCAGGTAACCTGCAGACACCTGCAGCCAACACATTGAGGATTTCCCCTGTAGCTTATGACAGGCCACCCCTAATTAGTCAATTAATCATTTTTCATTGTTCTCAGTTGCAAAGTGGCAGCCAACTTGTCTCTCTTTATCTTCGCAATTATACATTCTCATTGCCCTCAGCTGCTTAAGTGGCTGCCAATGTTGTGGGACCCCACTCACCTTATCCTGTGACATATGAGCTATTTTAACAATTGAGGCTTTGTATCAAACTTACGGTGTGTGTACAGGCAGTATAGACCCAAGAAACACATTCAAAAGCCACAAAAGGTTTTTTTTTTTTTTCGTATCATGACCCCTTTAAACAAAACACATGTAAACCACTGTGTGTTCTTGAAGTTTAAGCTTCACTGAGTGTTTAGAGTTCATGAAGTTTCACTCTAAACATTATGGCATATGGATTTATTGAGTGTTAATATTGTCTTGTCTGTGTGCAAAACTCTTTGAGTGGCCTTCGAGCTAAATGCACTATGTATGTGCCTATAGAAACACTGGAGCATGTTGTATGGCATATACTCCCTTGTCTATTTTGTTGCTTTATAGCAACTTATTATTCCCTATATACTTGATAGCCTCCCCCTGCTGGCCAGTGTTAGTAGCATCTGCAATAAAGATCCTGTCTGAGTGGCTTGCTGCACTGCAGCCGAAGCACACTGACCTCACAGGGACTTATTATAGGTCTCTGTGCTGAACTAGTCCTGAAGCAGTGACTCTGCCAGGCCAGAGCAGCTAGTAAAGCAATATGTAGAGACTGCCATTGCTGTTATGCTGTTTGGCAGCATGTCTTTTGCCAGTGAGTGGCTTCTTCAAGAAGAGAGTCCAAAGGCACTGTATTGCCAAGATTTGTGTGTATGTAAGACTTTACACAGACAGTTATGTAACTGGCATTGGATCAGTTTATACAATAGGTGGGAAATCCCCCTTGTAGAGAAGAAACTGTAACCACTGTATAATTTAACACAGGTACTGCTGGATAAAGTGTGTCTGAATTGAGGAATTATGAAGAAGAAAATTGTGTCTCAAAGATTTCCATTTCAAAGTACTGTAATCCCTCAATCATTTCCCTTATCAGCAATTGCAGATTTAATGTTCTGTAAGTCGGGTTTCAATACAGTGATAGAAAATGTCAGCACCAGGCTGCCAAAATTGAGGCAATACTGAAATGCACAAATGTTGAGAGGTGGGTGACCTTTTGTGACCTAACACTGATTTCAAGAGGTGGCTCTTAAGTCTTTTGGCTGTGGGTCTGCTGGCATTTTGCCTCATGTACTGTGCCCCCCGCCCCCCATACATATTGAATGACTACTCATTAATAACTCATTATATGCTTTTGTCATGAATAATCATGCATCCATGTGCTCGCACCATGTTTAAAGATTCATCTTTATTGCCAAAATCAAGGGCTGGGACGTGTCAGCTGCTGAGAACATGTTGGCACTGGTTTGTCTTTGAGACACAAAATGGCTTTGCACACTCTGGAAGGCAATGAAAGAGTAAAACCTATGTTGTGTTGGCCATAGAGCTCATGTATGGAAGCTGAAACTATATCAGAGTGCAAGCTTGGGGATAAAGGTGGAGTCATGTCTTATGATACAGTCATGAATGCTTTTTATGAATGTGTTATGTACTCACCCATCAAGTAAAGTGTTACTGCATATCCTGTATGGCTGGTGGGAATAAAATTTGCATTTATCTATACCCCTCCGATAATAATTTTGTCATGGTACTAAAACTAATTGTCTAATAAAAAAGGACAGCTCACACTGTGGAGAAAAATTATATACAGTAGTATTCCTTTAATGATGTCACTCAAGAGGATAAAAGAGTTTAAGAGAAGCCAAAAATACAAGCAAATGAAAAAGTTGCATGCCCTGTATGTCATTTAGCACAGCGTGTGTGTGTGTGTGTGTGTGTGTGTGTGTGTGTGTGTGTGTGTGTGTGTATGTGTGTGAGTATGTGTGCTCTTTGCAGTGAGTGCATGAATGCCTTATAATGACATCAAAAGTTTGCTGTTGGCAATTATTTTATCTAATTTATAATTCTGTCACGCACTTTTAATCTGTTCCTGTTCTATACCCCTTTATCTCATTTTTTTTTTTTTAGTCGTTGTCTCGCTAATACACACATCGACTGACTCTCTCTCCCTCTCAATCCCCCCTCTCTATCTCTCTATCTGCTCTGTCAGCAAACTCTTCTCCCCATCCTGCTGCTGCATGCCTCTGTATTCCTCTCAGTCTGATTTTGCATTCATCATTCAGCGGCTCTTATCTCCATGCGGTTGCTGCTACCTTATACTCTCTTTGCTACTCTATATTACTCCTAGTTGTGGACTCACACACACACACACACACCTTTTCCCTCAGACGTTATTGTCGGTACTCCCTCTCTTTTTCCTTACCGTGGAGGTCTCATGTTGTTGTCTCCCAGCTATCTTCAATGCCTCATAATCTTCCACCTGTTTCCCTCTCTCTGTTTGTCAAGGGAAAACTGCACTGGCTCACATCTGCAGTCTCTGTTCTCTCTCGCCTGCCCATGGCTGTGGTCTCTGTGCTGTTTTCAGACTTTCCCGCAGCTATCCTACGGCACTCCTGTCTGACTGTGTCTGGCTTGGGTGACTGAGACACATCTGCAACTATGTTTTCTCTCTTTATTTTAGTCAAAGGGGTTTTGTCTTCCACTGGGAAACAAAAATGCTGTCCTTTCTTCCATACTCCCAAAGCTAAATTCGATTTGTTATTTAGCTACCAATTTAATTGGTCAACTCTCACTTGAATAACTAAACCTGATTTGTCATTTTTTTATTTGTCAAGTATATTACTCTATGTCATTGGTTAAATTTGACCAAAATACTTACTGATGTGACTTCCCACCCTCCTGTCTTTCACTCATGCTCATATCTGACTGTCTGTGACTAGGGGCTAGATAGAACAATGCTTGATGCCCACACTGTCTGAGTCTGAAGTTGTTTTTGCTGTCTATTACTATCTTGCAGTTACATATGCAGCTCTCTTGCTGTGTTTTACTGGGGAATTGATAATGCAATGCTTGGGTTTCTGAGTCATGACTGCAGTTCTCTGTTCTCTGCTGAGGCGATGACTGGGGCCATGTGGTCTACACAAGTACGTCAACCTGGTCTCACAGAATTCTGCGTACGTAGGTAGGTAGGTAGGCTACTTTATTAATCCAGAGGGAGAAGAAATCCAGTGTAAATCAATCCATACCCCTGTTGTTCAAACTCACCAAGTACGATAGGTAGGGGAAAAAAATTACAAAATTTGTTACAACATAGACCGAGCCTTAAAACGCCAACTAACACTAAGTGAATGGGGCATAACAACTTACTTTCAGTTTCATTTCATTATGCCCCATTCAATGAGCAGTAATCGGTTTGTCACCTGGGCTTCTCTGTGGTCGTTTAGGGACACTGCATGTGCAAATCTGCAAATCTGTGCTGCTTGGGTCTGAAGA
>JAODXP020000017.1:18346706-18349206 GCA_027497455.2 Sardinella longiceps
GGGAGGATGGGGTTACAGTTAGACAAATTAAAAGGAGAAGCCGACAAATAATGACTTTGTCCCTCCTAGACCCCTCCTCATGGGGAGCCTTTGAGCAGTAGCCTGGTGGAGATAAGGCGCGTATAGTCGCGTACTGTACTGTACCCACGAGGCCGTTCTCTAAAAGGTTGTTTCATCACGCGCCGGCCACCAGTGGCGAAGGCTCACCTTGGAGTCACCTTGAAGGCCCATTAAACGTGGCTGTCCTCTTAAACGCCCCCGCTGTCTTCCGTGGCGTCGGCACCGCCGATCAAATGCACTGTGACAAGTCACCGAGCGGAAGCCGCCCACTCACACTGGCCTTGTCTCCTCTGTCGCCCATCTCTGTCAGAAGGGATTTGATTTGTCAAACAAAATGTCTCTCCGGTTTTACCCTCTGCATCTGTCTGATGCCCAATGTGTGTGTGTGTGTGTGTGTGTGTGTCTGATGATTTCACCTTTACGAATTTGAACAGGACCATCTTTTCTTGTAAAGACACTGTGGACTGTGGTTTGTTGGACTTGTTGAAAATCTGTGTGTGATACAAGATTGTAAGTAGTTACCGCACTATATTGATTTATATATAGACTTTAATAAGGAATTACTGCATCACATTTCTAGAATGACTCATCGACTAGAACTCATTGACTACACACTAGAATGACTCATTCATCATCACTAGCTTCATTCATCATCACTTGCTAATGATCAAGAGATTCCCACAACCATTGTCACCACCTAGAAACCCATCTGACCAACATCTATAGTCCTTCATTTTTGAAGCTTTTCACAAATAATCTCTCTGGGAGATAATAGCAGTTGTGAATGAAACCTTCAACAGAAGACAGACTATGTACATACCACCTAAGCCCACTTTAAAGGGACACCAGGCAACGTTTTACTGTTAATTTACCAGCCTCAAGGTGACTTTGATGATTAAATGGTTCATTACGGGGTGACCGATGCCTATATCGTCATTCTCATAGCATTTGTTTTGCAGTAATCCCACTTGCAATATGGTGGCGGGTCCACGAAATAGAAACTGAAAGTAGATATAACTGAAATCGCATTTATTACCGGCTTGTCAGATAATGTAGCACATGAAAATGAGCATCTTTGGTTCGTTCTTTTTGGTTTGCAAATAAATTTACATTGGTTGTTGAGAATGTGCAATGTAGTTGTATTTTGTCTAATATTTCGGCGACTGTAGGTGGAGCTCCAGAGATAGAAAAACGCAGTCCTGCCTGATGTCCCTTTAAACAAACATTATTTATATAACCTATATAACATTGTATGTATACCATGGAAAAGAATCATGAATGCTTATGGGTACTCATGAACCTCTTGGATTCTACATAGAAAGTCATTAGTGCCTCAGAGGGCAAAGCTATAGGTGCCTTACCAGAGCAGGCACACTAGTAATCTCCACAATGCAGTGAGCTTTCAGACCCCCCCCTCTTTTCAAGGTCTAGTTACTGCTGAGAACAGCTAGCCTACACCAGTGGTGGAGAACAGAGACTCACCCAGGCTCAGTAATAGTGATGCAGTGATGCACTTCCCATTGATTCAGGAGCTCTGCAGAGCCCCCCTCCTTTTAATGTGCTTACCACTGCAGTCTTCAGCTGCTCAACACTCTGCCGTGCTGGTGGTGATGATGATGGTGGTGCAGTTCAACACTTATGTACCCACCGGAAGGGTTAGGTTTTATAAAACTGTAGACCCACGCAGAGTCTGCGCAGGTTATGATCCATGGCATTGACATTGATTCTGCGGAAGGGATTCTGCAATTTTTTTTTTTTTTTTTTTTTTGCGGCCCCCTCCGACATTGATCATGGCAGTGATGGAAGCCCAGAGCCATGTCGATATCCTGATCTATAGTTTCTAAATGTTTATGTTCTATACTGTCCTTCTGCCTGAGTTCAATCACAGGAAGGATGGCAGTGATGCTCTTGTACCCTGACTCTGGCCTTCGCCAATCACAGCTTTGCTTTTTTTTGCAAGCGGCCAATGAAATGGTACACACCCCCTGCTAGCTGAATGTCATTCATAGGATAGCACTCTGCCGTGTAACTGTGATTCTCTTGCATGTTCCTTATGTGTCACACACACACAAACACACACTCTCTCTCTCTCTCTCTCTCTCTCTCTCTCTCTCTCTCTCTCTCTCTCTCACCCTTTTTTCCCACTGTTTGATAAAGGCTATTTATATTTATCAATCTGGCCAACCAGTCATTCCCCGTATGAGTTGATCCAAAGTCATTACCACAACAAAGGACGCAGAACACTGTCTTCTTCTTTAGTCATTTGAGGAGACACACACACACACACACACACACACACACACACACACACACACACACACACACACACACGCACGCACCATGAGACCACAGAAGCCCCTCTCTCTGCATCTGTGTGGAAAGTAGGACGCCAGAGGAGCCGCTTCAATGAGATCCTGAGGTCCTTGTGTCACTGTGTTCT
>JAODXP020000017.1:18351706-18356706 GCA_027497455.2 Sardinella longiceps
GCTGGTTCTGGTTGGCGCTGGTATGATGGCTGACCCACTTCCTGTCTGTGTGGCAGGTTTGGAGGAACTTTCAATTGGGTCACTATCAACACGGCTTGGCAAATAAGGTATAGAAATGTGTGTGAGAGTGTGTTTGTGTGTGTGTGTGTGTGTGTGTGTGTGTGTGTGTGTGTGTGTGTGTGTGTGTGTGTGTAAGTGATAGGCTATAAATACATATATTGTAGTACATTAAGTTTGTTCATATGTGGTAGTGTTGTGCATTTATACACATGAGTGATATAGATCGATAGATAGAGATAGTCGATAGTCGATAGTCAGTCAGTGTTGTACATTCATGTTTATGCATGTGAGTGAGTGAGTGATTGTGTGTGTGAGAGAGAGAGAGATAGATAGAGAGAGTGAGAGTGCACTTGTATGTGTATGCATATTTCTCAGCACACACTTACGAAAAAAAAAAAAAAAAAAAATCTGTCTGTATGCAGTATAGGCAGAATGAAAATGCCTGGCTGTGAAACAGCGAAAGCACAAACTCTGCTTATCCTAAACAAGCTGAGCCGAGCTTGCACCAGCCCCCTGGGGTCGCATGCAGGTACAGTAAGCAGGAGTCACAAACAGCTATTCATACGCATCAAACTTATACAGAAAAGTGCCCCTTAACCCGTTCCTCACGGATATGGAGAGATTATAACAATTTTGCATGGTCAAGGACTGTCAAAAAAGTAGGCGTCCGTTTAGACATGTATAAAAGAGACACCATGTAGTTTTTGCAGAACCAGACAGTGCATGTCCTTGATGGCTGATGGGAATAAAACTTTGTCCCTTTAACACATGGATTGCCACATGAACAAGTCAGCTTAGAAGCTTTACAGATTTCTCAAGGATTCTCAGAACAACTTTTAAGTTCTTTTTTTGGCGAAAAATTGTTCATGAAAGTGACACCACGATACCCAAAGGAGCTCGTAGTGCACACTACAGCAAGGTCAAGGAACCCTTAATGCATCACAGTATATACTGGCAATGTGTGTCATAGCAATGCATTATGGGAAATCTGGAGCATGGTTAGGACAGGAGTATTCACACACACACTTTCTGTTTCTTCCACTCTTTCATACACACACACACACACACACACACACACACACACACACACACACACACACACCCCCTCACATAAGTCTGAGAATGAAATATAAAATGCACACACATTGATAAAGTTATTAATTTATTTATTCATTTTGACATAGATATTATTGCTGCATTTCTGGAGCTTGTTTTTTTTTTCAGTAGGGGCTCCTCATTCCCTTAACCCGGGTGCTATATTTCATCTTAACGCATGCTTCAGAAGGACACATCACAGTAGCGGGATGCAAAAAAAGAAAAGTTCTCGCTAAAGATCATGACACAATCTATCCATTCTAGCAAATGCTTCGGGAACATGCCTTGTTGAAATCAGTAGAAAAAAAACAGGTTTATTTCTTTTTGGATTATACGTTTCCCCCAGAACAAATAAAAACAAGCTTAAACAAAACTATTATTTCCATGGTTAATAACTCTGTTATTATATTTTCTCTTAATAGCATAATTTATTTTTTCATCATTATAATAATATAATAATGATAATAATAATATCAATAAGCATTGACATTAGATCATCCACAAGCCCACCCCAATTAACTGAAAAAAGCTGTCATTACCTATTAACCCATTGTTAATGCTAAATTATGTACAGATTTCTTTTTAGATTTAACTATGGCACTGGAGTCAAGTAACAATAATAGCATTAGATAAAGGAAACACCCTCTACACGTACAGACAGAGGCAGCCGCGCTCCTCCTGCCGCAGTGAAAAAGAGGCACGACAGAGCGCTTTAATTAATTCCATTTTTAATCAATTCTTCCTTACTTCTTTTAAAATATGCATAATGCAGTGCAAAGGAGCCACTGAGCTTGAGAAAGAGAGATAGAGAGAGGGAGAGAGAGAGTTAAAGAGAAGCTATGCTTGTTCAAGAGAGAGAGAGAGAGGGGATAGCTTGTTTAAGATAGACCGTGAGAGATGGGCTCTCTGTTTGCTAGATAGAGAGAGAGGGAGGGAGGACAGGACTATGTTAGAGAGAGAAAGAGAGAGAGAGGGATGGATGGAAGAGAGAGGGAGGAATACTAAGGGAGGAAGAGGCATTGCAGGGGAGGCGATGTGAGGGTTTGTGCTGAGGTATAGTTTTCATCCAGCCTGAGCCAGAGGAAACACGCTCATCACTCTGTCATGAGAGGAGAGGAAGGGCAGACCCAACATCCTCCCTGACCCCACTGTTCTCTCAGCCTCTTTGCTCTCTCTCTCTCTCTCTCTCTCTCTCTCTCTCTCTCTCTCTCTCTCTCTCTATTCCTCCCTTATTTTTTCTCTTTCTCCTCTTCCTCACTCACAAACTTGCGATTGACTGCCTCTGTCTCTTCCTGGCTTTTTTTCTAGCCATATCTGTCAGTCTTTCTCTCTAACTCTCTTTTCCCTTCTCTACCTCTTTCTCTCTATCTCTCTACCTCCACCTCTTCTCCTTCTTCATCTCTAGCCTACATACTCCATACACACATAAGTGCATGCACAGGTCTCTTTCCTACCACCCCTCCCCCCACCCAACTGCACCCACCACCACCACCAGAACCCCCCCACCCCCACCCTACCCCCTCAGTCCCTCATCATGCAGGGTAGGCTCTTCTAAAGAGTTCACGCTATAGTGGTTCGACCAATCCGCTATCGAGCGTTGGTCTCTCTCTTTCGCTCTCTCTTCTATCTTGCATGCGCTTGCTCGATCGCTCGTCTGCTCGTACGCTCGCTCTGACGCATTCTGCTGGAAGACTTCCACAGTCCCGTGGGGCACAGTGAGGTGTGAGTCTGCGTGGGAGGCCAGGAGGTGACTTAAGCTCTTCTCCTCCTCTTCCTCCTCATCCTCCTCTTTCTCCTCCTCCTCCACAGTCTCTGAAGAGTCCGGTGGCCCTTTCTTCTCACTGCCACCAGAGAGAGAGAGAGAGAGAGAAGGAAAGAGAGAGAGAGAGAGACAGACTCTCCTCCACTCCTCTCTTCTCTCCTCTCCCCATGAGGCTGTGCTGATAGGAGTCAGTCAGAGTGCCCATAGTGATTAAGATCAAATGGAGGTTCACCCACCCACACTTCAGCAGCAGCAGCAGCAGCAGTGGCGGCGGCAGTGTGGCTAAGACATCTCTCTGCCTTTGCAGTGGAGCCTGCAGTTCCCAGGCATACAGTAGTGTGTGTAAGCAGTTTTCAGGAGCACTCTGAGTCTGCCTTCCTGTGTGTGTCCATGTGTGTGTGTGTGTGTGTGTGTGTGTGTGTGTGTGTGTGTGTGTGTGTGTGTGTGTGTGTTGGACAGTCCAGGAAAGTTTTCCAAACCAATCCCACCCACCCCGAAAAATAAATTCCTTGAGGGGATGGGATGTGGAGACTGGGAGAGCATTAATTAAGTGAAGATGTGCCCCCCTTACTGGCATCCCATAATACTAGGCTAATATGGCTGTCCTTCTGAATAAAGTATGAAAACAGAATCAATTCTAACATTTTGTCACGTCGTAACGAGTCCTGTCTTAGTGGTATCAAATTTTGCGACTATATGTTGCTACTCAAAGGTCAAAGGGGTCAAAGGACTCATGATGATGATCATGACTCTCCTTCCCCTGGGGTCAGACGTAAGCGGACTCGCTGGACTGTGTTCGGCCCAGGTTGGGCACCTGGGACATGTGCGATATGTCCTTCTTGCGTATCTCGCAGATGGACTTTCGTCGGGCCTGTGCCCCCCTGATGGCCGTCTTCACCTTGCGCCAGCCCAGGTGGTTGAGCTCGGCCAGGTTGAGCAGCACGCAGATGCCGCTCACCGCGAACATGAACACCAGAAAGACCGTCTTCTCCGTGGGGCGAGACACATAGCACTCCACCTCCTTCACGCACGGGTAGCGGTCGCACTCGTACGAGGCCGGCACGTTGAAGCCGTACAGAAAGTACTGGCCCGCCAGGAAACCGATCTCTAGAACGTTCCGGAACACCACTTGGATGACGTAGAAGCGCGACACACCCTCCAGACGTTTCACCTTGATACCGCCCCTGCCGGTACCACCCATGCTGCGTGGCGCGTTGGGCAAATCCTTGCCATCTTCGTGGTCGTCTTTCTCCCCAGGGTGCACGAGGATGCCGTTGATGCGTTGCAGCTTGCCGCGGCCAGGCGCGTGTCCGTGGTCGATGTAAGGACCGTGGAGGTGGGTGTAGGCGCGGTCACGCTGCTTGGCAGCCTGGTGCACAGAGTAGGTGATGAAACACAAGCTGGGTGTACACACCAGGATGATCTGGAAGACCCAGTAACGGATGTGGGAGATAGGGAAGGCCTTGTCATAGCAGGCCTGGTTGCAACCGGGTTGGAGCGTGTTGCATACAAACATTAACTGTTCGTCCTCATACACCTTTTCCCCTACTATACCCACGATCAGGATGCGGAAGATGACCACCACTGTCAGCAGGATTCTGGAGAGAGGGAGAGAGAGGGGGGGGGGAGAGGGATTAATACAAAGAAAGCAAAAGAATGAGCAGAAGAGGAGATAGAGAGAAAGAAAGAAAGACAGAAAGTGAAGGGAAGAAAGAGAAAGAAAGAAAAAAAGTGTGAAAAAGAAAGAAGATAGGAAGAGAGTGAAGAGAAAAATGAGAGAGTGAGGAAGACAGAGGAAAATGAGAGTGGGTGAGGAAGACAGTGTGAGAGACAGAACAAAAGAGAAGAGAGAAAAAGGGAGATTAGAGGAAAAGAGGAAGAGAGAAAGTATGAGAGATAGGAGGAAAAGAACAAAAGAGAATGAAAAGAAATTCTCAGAACCAACTAGTCAGAATGCTAATGACGGCTGACATATTACAAAACACAGATAAAAAGAGCGAAAGATGAAGAGACAAAGTGTGTGAATGTTTGTGTGAATGTGTGTGTGTGTGTGTGTGTGTGTGTGTGTGTGTGTGTGTGTGTG
>JAODXP020000017.1:18366706-18369206 GCA_027497455.2 Sardinella longiceps
CTAAATAAGACTAAGAAAACAGAGAATAACAAAGGAAAGCAGCTCACGCTAACTGAACAGGGTTAAGAAACTCAATTTCAGTTTTCCTTGACATGTTGAGGCCTTAGCTGCTGGTTTGCTACTCAGCCCTTATTGTACCAACTTTTTTCATTCTTTTATCTACTGACAACACTCAGGGACTTCTAACCATAGGGATTATGGGATAAAATGCACCAGAATATCCCCTTTTACATGTCTAACTGGCATAGTATGCACAATTTGCACATCTTACCTCTTATCTCTTGCACTCAGTCCTATTGAATAGACTTGGGTCCAGTCCCAGGATAGAGGTTAGAATCTTCACCAAGAAGATGGGACAACACTCATCCCCTTGTCTTTGCATATGTCTAACTTTACATAATAGTCTAGCAGCACACAAACAGAATGTACCTGTACCTGAAAAAATGTATAGCGATGAGTCCATTGGCTAGTGCAATACGAGTTACAAAGCAAACCTAACCTATCTCTCTTTCCAGGTGTCCAGCTATTATCATAATAACACATGATACATGCAGGACTGCTGAACATTACTGCCTAAAAATATTAGTTTGCAAGAAGTCCTACTGTTGCTACTAGTTCATCCATTAGACTGCTTGCTAGTGTGTGTATTTAGCTTGGTAACTTGCTTACAATGTCCGCTTGCATCTCATGGAATTCACTTGCAAATAGTTTCAGAATAAAATGTACCAAATGGGTAGTTTCAGATTCAGTCTAAAAATGTATCCTCCAAGATTTCAATGTTTGTGTGTAGCAATTCAACAACAGATTCCTTACCGCAGGTTCCTCATCAAATACTACATAGCACTGTTGTCCCCCCGCCCACACACAAAGATGCACACACACACACACACGCACGCACACACACACACACACACACACACACACGCACACACACACACACACACACACACACACACACACACACACACAAACACACACTCAGACACTCAGTAATTGAGGGTCTTAGGTCTAGAGACTATTATGATTCAGCTTCATCCCAGAAGACTGGACTCAAGGGATTGGTGTCCTAATGTGATCTGTGTTTATGTCTGTGTGTGTGTGTGTGTGTGTGTGTGTGTGTGTGTGTGTGTGTGTGTGTGTGTGTGTGTGTGCGCGTGCGGACACAGGCATGTGTGTGTGTGTTTGATTGCCAGTTCCCTTGCTGCCCTTCTAGAGGTCAAAGTCAGCCACAAACAAACACCAGCAGCACCTCATGTGCCTTTCACTCCCTCTGTGATTCCATTCTACGCCCCTCTTCACCTCACCTCTCCTTCCCTCTCATCTTCATCTCTCTCCTCTCATTTTCCCTTCTCACCTCTCCTCACCTCCTCTCTCTTTTCCTCATCCTTTTCTCACATCCCTCTTCTTTCACCTTTCCTTCTCTCCTCCCTCATTTTTTTTTCTCTCGCCTTTCTCATCCCTCTCTTCTATATTTTCTTACGCATTCCATCACTTTCTTTAAGCCAGACTCCTTTGGCTCTCTCTCTCTTCTCCTCCTGCTTTTGCTCTTTGATCCTCCAATCTTTTCTTGTCCTCTTTCCCCTCTCCATTACTCCTGTCTCTTCTCTGTGTTCCACTTTTCCTCAGCTCTTTTATTCGCCTCTTAATCCTTTGAGCTCACTTCTCACACTCCCCAATTCTGATGCTTGCTTGCGCTCTCTCTCTCTCTCTCTCTCTCTCTCTCTCTCTCTCTCTCTCTCTCTCTCTCTCTCTCTCTCTCTCACACACACACACACACACACACACACACACACACACACACACATACCACCACTTACCACACGCACACACACACACTTTCTCTCAAACTCACATATACCATACCACCACTGAATCAATACGTCTTGCACACACACACGCACACACATACTTACACACACACACAAACACACACACGCACTCACACATCATGCCACCATTGAACTACTGTAGTATGTCTTGCGCACACACCCACACACTGTGAGATCTATGGACACACTTCTTTGTCTTTCCCTCCCAGCTGTTTAAAGTCCTTTAATTTAGTACCTGCAGATGCAGCTCTCTTTGGGAGTACAAATCTTCCTCTTGTGCTCTCTCTCTCTCTCTCTCTCTCTCTCTCTCTCTCTCTCTCTCTCTCTCTCTCTCTCTCTCTCTCTTTCTCTGTGTGTGTCTGTATCTGTGTGTGTGTGCTTGCATGTATTTGAGAGACAGTGATGAAAAAGAGCTGAAAGTGTGAAAGAGAAAAAAATGAGAAAAGACAAAAAAACAATGTGGGTTTGTGGGTCTAATATCAAAGGTAGATATTAAACGTTAACGAATTGGTTTAAGACGCACAACATCACAGGGCTTTTTTTTTTTTTTTTTTTTTTTTGCTACCTCAAGACATTTTCCTCTTCAGTGACTACACTGAAAAAGGCACCCTGGTGCAATTTCTACTGTCTATAATAGTTAACTGTGATAAATTGTAGCTGCTTTACTAATA
>JAODXP020000017.1:18379206-18386706 GCA_027497455.2 Sardinella longiceps
TCAATCTCCCTCCTTTGCACATCCTCCTCTTCTGCCCCCCCCCTTCCATCCTATCTCTCTCTCTCTCTCTCTCTCTCTCTCTGATTAGAGAGAGTGCTATGGAGGAAGAGCTCATGGGAGGCTTGTGGCCATGGCGACTGACGTGCCTGGTAAACACGGAGACAGGGACCTGAGCCACACCACACCATACCACACCACAGCACCATGCCGTACCGGGGTGGGGGGGGCTGAGGCGAGGTGCACCAGGAGCTGCAGAGAGGATGCAGAGAGGACAGATGAGAGAAACATGGAGAAAGAGGAAAGAAAACGGCATCAGAAGAGGAGGAGGAAATGAGAGGATAGATAAGAGGAATATATAGTGAAGGCAAGTAAGAAATGAGAGAAGAAAAAAAAGAAAAGAAAGGGAAGAAGAATAAAATAAAATGAAGGAGTGCAGCTAAAGGAAGGAAGGAGAGAGAAGGGAAATGAAAGAGAAAAAGAGAGTGAGTAGCAGCTTTTGCTGCATAGATATATAACTAAAATAAAAACATTAGATGTGACTTCACTGTCATCATTGTCAGACACCTTCAATCTTATTTCCACATGTAAAACTGAAGTCACAAACAAAACATTGAGACTCCACTGCAAGAGCATCAGTGATTTCAAAGGTTGATCTTAAAATGCAAGAGATACAGTGGCTAGCGGAGAGAATTATGGGTAATAGCAGTAAGATGGCTCATCACTTCCCGATTTAACTGACGGCGGGAGGAGACGCAGGTGTGTCTCCACTGACCCATGAGAGCCATATTACACAGCTCTGTGACATATAAACACACATACACACACGCACGCACACACACACACACACACACACACACACTTGAACTCACAACTGTGTTTTAATTCTATATAATAGAGCAGGATATGCTACTGCACTTGATTTGTCACTGACCCTTAGACAAACAGACTTGACTTCAAATCTTATGATTCCAGCCTAGCCTCCACAGCTTAGGCTACATCAGTAATGGACTTATCAGAATCAGAAATCTGGACAGGAGATAGTTGTTATGGGCACCAAAGGTCAACTGGTGGGAATCCGGTGTCTCTGATAAACGAAAGGCAAGACAAAGCAAAGTTTATTTATGCATTTCATCGAGCAGGTCAATGTGCTTTTTAGGAAAAAAGAGAAGGCCAATAAGGTAGGCTATTGTTGAAAAGACGAACGTAACAAACTCATAGACATAAGGCCACTCAACTGTAGCCTAACTATAATACTTAAAAAGTATAATTTAAAATAAATAATTAGCATATAAAGAATTTCAAAAAGTAATAAACAACAAAACTCAGACCCTAACCCCTAACACTTTAAAAACCAACAGTCTTAAAACGAATTCTTGCTTACAGGAAACAATTATTAGGGGACCTCTGAAACATCTCCATGGGCAATCGTTCCTTCTAGGGGGCGCTATGCACAATACAATGTTTTGAAATGTTTTGCTACAGCTCGTTTAAAACGCATATAAAAATGTTTTGTAATCTTAACTCGAGTACGGGCACAATATCATGCAGTTTCTCACTCTGTTCGCTGAATTTGACCCGCACAGATCTGTGTCGGTGAAAACGAAACTCCATTGTACTGTCCCTGACTATCTGGAGGAACGAAATGAAATTAGCGGAGCCAGTCAGCGGCGTTCACCTGGCTAGCATTTTGTATCCGCTGGAGGTACTTGATGTTTTTTTAAAGGCTTCAACAGTAATTTTAGCTTATCTTTTGAGACCCCTTATGAAGATTATTTTAAATCGAAATGACGCTCTTTCTTGCACAAAATTGTTCCGGTTAGGAATTGAAGTGAAATCAATGGATACACTGTATGTTGACTAACTCAACTTGAAAAAATGTAAATTTCCCCTTAAACAATTTAAGCAAATCCTTCTCACTAACCTAAATGTACCGTACTGTATACAACACTTTTTACTCATGTCATGTTTTAAAATGCTAGACTTGTTTTAAAGCCACCACATGCAACTTTTAGGTAAAATTTCGACGTTTCCTATTCATTACACCTTTATGTAAATTGCCTAGAACTCACTAGACTTGATAAATGACATGTTCCGGAGTAATTCACGACCGTCACACTCCCCCCCACCTCAGGTCTCACGCCAGTAGGCGGGAGAAAAAGTCAGCAGTAGCGTTGCTCCACCCATGTACAGAGCCTCTTGACAATAGCACATTGGGCAGAGTTGATGGTGAATACAGCTGTATGGACAGGTAGCAGCAGGGAATCCTTGCGTTGGGAGATATGAATGCAATCCAGGCGTCGCAAGGCCTGCAGACCCAAGCCTGCCCATGGCTGACGTTCTCTCTGATGCTTAGGATCACAAGTAGCATTTGCAGCAGTCTCAGGATCTGGTGTGGTGCTGATGTATACCTCCCATTGCTGGAGGCTGAAGCGATGTTGCAGCATCTTCCACCAGGTCTCCTGAAGTGCTGTTTCTCGTGTCAGTAGTGTGTCTTGTGCCCGTCGCCATACCATATGGGTGTGAAGCATGCCCCCACATATCCAGCAGGAAAGCTCAGGAACACCGGTCAATTCTGGCTCACCATTTTCACCTTCAATGGCGCCAACCTCTTGCAGGCCTAAATTCTTCTCTGTGATGGCAAACATTCTTGAAAGCATAGCATCCACCAAGGCCAAGCCAACGACGGCACGGAAAGCGCAAAAATCCAAAAAGAGAGAAAAAAAAAGAAACATTCTACTCACTACTGCCTCTAGTGGCCATCCCACCGCTGCCACCAGTTGTGAAGGTAGCCGAGCAGACGCTGTTAGTGGGAGCAGGTTTGGCCACAAAAATCAGAGAGTCAGTGAGTAAGAATGGACAAGAAGTTTTATTTTCGGGCTTGAAAAATGATAATCAAGCTAGAAGTGTCCATAAAGCAAAACTTCAGGAATGGCAAAAATTATAATGAAGAGAAAATAAGAATCCAAAATTCAAGTAAAGTCAAAGATTAAAATACAAAAAGAAAATAAAGTCAAAAATACCAAACCTCTAAATGGCAGAGGGCAATGCGCAATACTATTGCCAACACTCTAAATCGCAGAGGGCTATGCGCAATAACTCTAGAGCTTAGTGCTCATGACACAACATACAAGACGAAGACAAGACTGAAGACATGTGACTAGACAAGCACATATATACAAAATGACGGCGCCATTTACAAACAAGGGGGAACACTTAACAATCAATTAACACACAAAGAACAAAGAGACACTAAGACATGAGCTCAAATTTCCTTAAATATCAATAAACAAATTTACCAAATAAATCTCAACACACACTTCATCCTAGCACACGAAAAGATTTAACACAAAGGTGGTCTGTGCACCTAAGGCATCCCCATGGCCAATAGCTAGATGAACTGGTCCAATTAAACATGGAACCAATAAATACGGCAAAGTTTCCGGACGGCACCCTTTTGCCGCCGGACGTAATGCTGCCAAGCTGAAGACTGCAACAAACAATTCCTCACTAAAATGGTAATCAATTTATGCTCAAACATTTCTATTGCACTCAAGTGTGTGCACCTACTTAAGTACAATAAATGGCAGCAGCATAATAAAGTAGTCTTGTGTATTTTTACAGTATACACTACTGAATCTGCAGTGATAATTCACAACTCAGACGAATTTGACCCCTAAAATATGTTTTAGACACAAATATTAGATGAAAATTTTATGAGGCCTACATTTAACACTTTTTACTCATGTCATGTTTTAAAATGCTAGACTTGTTTTAAGACCCTGCAGAAACCCTAATAGTGTGATGGGGTGGAGGAGATTAAAACAAACAAGTTTACTTTGCTGATATTAACCTGCTGTTGCTGTGCTTACCAAAAGAAGCGGTGTAAGAACTCCCATCCCCACATTGTTCTGTGTTTTATTATTCATAGGCAGCATACTCTCATTTCTGGTGTTTTGATTTGCTCATGTGTACTTAAAATTCCCTTTGGATTTGAAACTGAAAAAGTAGGCCTATGTGAAAAACAAAACTAGGCGGTATGCTACAGAGATGAATAAATGTTAGTTTAAAATGAAACTGACCTCAGCATTTTATTCAGACGTCTGGTATCTGTTTCTTGAATTTCCTCCGGAAAAAAATGTATATCTCATACTATCTTATCCCTTATTTTCTGTTCAAAATCATATGCAGAGAATCTCTGCAGATATTAGCGCTTGAACCCTGATGAACTTAGCTACTCTTTACAATATTCAGATCATACTCTGCATAACACGCACTACATCATGGAACAGAGCTGTAATACAAAGAAAACAATGGGTGAAGTGCTCTCAAACTTCATGCTGTGTTAAAAATAGAAGATGCTGTTCTCTTGCACTAACAATAACACGACACGCTCCTCTATCAGAGATACCACTCAAGGTTGCTCTGAAATGCACATGAATATGTTACCATAATAACAATTTCATTGTGTCTCAAAGTAGGTCAGTGGAAGCACAAAGGCAATCTATACGGCCTTCATAAACATGTAATAAATACTTTATTAATGCCCCTATTAATGCTGCTATTTATGTACAGAAAATTTACTTAAGGGACTGCTCATGTAGGCCGAATACCTAGAACAGTAACGCGCTTTATCCCTTTTAACTACAGTACAAATAAGTAATAGGCTGTACACTTTATGGATACATGCACAACAGATTATTAACTGGGCATCCTGGGCCTACTTGTGCGCAGAGGCTGAGCATGTGCCCTCAGTGTGAATGAGCAGTGTGGGACAACCAAGGCTATAAATGAGGCTCTGGTTCTATGTTATAGCAGCATGCCCTCCCTTCTCCACTCAGCAGTGAACCTGAGTCGAGGTTGCACAGAGCATTAAATCATTGATATCATTGAGGCAATGAAGATATCACAAGATGGATGAAAAGCGAACGTGAGAGACAGTGCAGGGAGAGAAAAAATGTACTTGAAAGACGATTACAGCCTACAGCTTGATCTTCACAGAGAGGGAAAGAGTGAGAGAGAGATGAATGAAATAGGCTTGGCCACACATACCTCAGAAAAAGCAGGAGCAGGATGCCATGAAGCGGAAAACACTGCACACGACTTTATTTAAGATGCAATTATGGCTGTGACCTTCAGCTGTGCCATTAGGACGAGCCACAGCACTAAAGGTGAGGACTTCACTTAACACTAATGAAGTCCTTTGCTGAGGTGAGCAACAATGATGTCTTTGACATAATGAAAAAAAGTTTTTCTTTCCCCACAAAGGTTATTGTAAATTAAGTGTTTTAAAATCAAATGACAACTGTTGTTCATGACTGCCCTTCTTGTTATTGTGGAGCTCCAAGGTACTGTAGGCTGTCAGTTCGAGAGGAGATCAGTGTCCTTTTGTTCTGGCATTGGTTATTTGACCAGTGGTGTATGCTGCCACCTGGTGGTAATACCTAGCTTACTTTGTAGGTTAGCCAATGTTCAATTAAATAAGAAATGCCTGGTTAAGCAGAATTTAGATTGAAAATGGTTAAAATTGGAACTGTTTAAAATAAGCTACCGTAACATGTTCTCGAAGCTCAGAATAGTACTTGATTTTGTTTTGTTTTATTATTATCTTTAGTCCAATCCAGGCTTATGTTTGTTGATATGTGAAATTACCGGTAAGTGTATATAGGCCTATAGAATTATTTAAAGGGATTATACAATTTAAAAAATAAAGGGTGGTATAATTTAGAGAAAATTGAAAAATGTCCGTAACCACACACAATGAGGAGTTAAATAGGCCTTCTTTTGAAAACATAGGCTATGGCCTAAAATAAAGGAATGTCATTCAAAACTCAGATTTCTGATATTATGCTATACATTTATGCACACTTAAGATTGGCTAGCCTACTGTAAACAAGAAAAACACCTCTTAAATTGGTTAAAAGTTAGGCCTAGGGCAAAATGATAATTTAATATCTAGGACTATAATCTGTAAAGCATGGTTTTTGTTTTGTTTTTCTTGATTAGGTTTTTTTTCATAAGCTTTCATCAATGTTTTTGTCCCAATTTCTATGAGAAGAAAATGTATGTGTTGATTAAGGCTTGACCACAGTGTAGGCTATTTTAGGTGACCTTTTCCTTGTTGCATGGCCTCTACCGCCAGGTCTGTTTTATGGAAGTAAAATTCTCTGTTTACAATGCTTTCCGATGCATGACGGGAGGAAAGTGATTGACACGGCGGCCATTTTGCCGCTCTGCTCTGGCCATTGTGTGAGAGATAGTAAATACTGACAGTACAGACAAGCACTACACATTTTTCTCAGCGGGAAATTCATAAAATTCACCCAAGGTAAGTGGCATAATGTATTATGATTTCTTTTTTAAGTCACTTTTAAACGCTTTAGGGCACTTTTGGTGTGGTTATTTTTCTTTTTATGTGTAGAAAATGTTATATTTCCATCGTGTGAGAAAGAGAAATCCGTCGGCGAGACGCTGGCAGAGAAAATAGGCTCTCTACTTCTAGTCGAGGAAGACAGAAAATCCGTCCCACTATGTGCATGTTTGCTTCGATCGTTCTCTGTAAAGCTTTGTTCGACAGCGCTTTAAAATAGCATTTGGCATACCTCTAAGGCATATACATAGTTTTTGCATGTTTTTAGGTCGATGCATTTAGCCATTCTTAATATTTTTAAAAAACTTTGTGCCGTCACCGAGCGTGCATATATACAGCTTCCCTTCAGTTGCCGTTCAAATTGCGGCCATAATCTTGCGGTTAAAGGCGGAACTTTCAGGAGATGGCCCGCCCTACTATTCAGAGGAACATTTCTGATTGGTGTAGGAAGACTCAATTCCTATTTCATTGGTCAGCATTTTGTTGATATTATACAAGCCAATCCCATTCGCTAAGAACGGTTTTGATTGATGGTTCTTGGCCCTGCGCCTGCGTTTATTTTTTTCTGTGACAGAGGCGCTTGCCTGAAATAGTATTTGGGGTCACAACTTAACATAGCTGTGCAGTTCCACATTCAGAGTCTTAATTGGATTGTATTGGCAGGCTACTGATATATAAATATGTTGTAATTACGTAATATAACATGGCACAGTATTTATGTATACTTTTTCTGTGATCTGGTGTTAAATAAAACTTTTTAATGTTTTATTACACACCATAAATAGTTTATCTAATGCATTTAAGATTAAAAAAGGGGGACATGGGCATTTGTCAGTATAATAGCTGGCAATAAAACCTAAACCAAGAGTCAGATAAGGCTGTCATTTCTAAGGCTCTGCTATCAGCCTTTCTGGTGTTGCTGTTAACTCCTTTAAGATTAGGCCTACATGTGTATCCGACTGATTGTGCCTGAATTTTTCAGTGTCTTCTCCTCATGTCAATTTTACTCCCTGCACCCCCATGTTACTCATTGTCACCTTGTTTATCTGCCACAGGTGAACAGAAGACATGGCTCGTACCAAGCAGACCGCCCGTAAGTCTACTGGAGGCAAAGCCCCACGTAAGCAGCTGGC
>JAODXP020000017.1:18389206-18460933 GCA_027497455.2 Sardinella longiceps
TTTGTACTTATTAGGACTTTTCTTGTAAGGTTTCCAAAACAACACAGGTCTGTAAAGGATCAGATTTTGACTGTCATAAAGGTGGAAGAGAGACTAAGCCAAAATTCCAGAAATAACAGTAGCAATGATCCTATGAGGGCTCCATAGTTTGCACATCACCTTTTTTTCAAAATAACTAAGGCCCATTTGTTTATATCAAGAAGTAAATCTGTGTCCACAGTTGTCAGTATTGACAGTTATTGTGAAATGGCATCTCTGATTTACTCATAATTTCTGGCTTTGAACATATCAACATATCAAGTAATACATACCTGTTCAGGTGACAACTGATGACTTGTCTTTATGATTGAGAGCATAAATGTAAGAAATAATAGTACTGATGAAGAAATGATGTGTACTCTAAAAGAAAATGGTCATAACATCCATAGAGGCTGAACATCTTTGCCCATCTCTTCATGTACTGTATGTAGCACAATTTTGTTTGGCCATTAAGCCATTATGCTGGGTTCTCAGAATTTCAAAACCTTGAAAGTTAGTAAACTTAAAGAGCGGAAGAGCCTTGAAAGTTTTTAATAACATTTTATTTTGAAAAGACATAAACAGACAGGGGTCAGTGAAAAGGCTTGAATTGATATATTTCATAATTTTTAAAAAGTTTTTACATTGTCACAGTAACACAGTTTTAGCAATTATTAGCATTGCATTTGGGAAGCTGGATCTGGAAAGTCCTTGAAAAGTACTTGAATTTTTTTGAAGAGGGTATGGAGAATCTTATGCATAGCCAAAACAACCTTCAAATAATGTGTTCTGTGAATGTGAATGTTGATATGCTATACAAAAAGTCTATCCTTTCTCTTATTCAACCTCACTTTACACAATGGCTACAGTGAACAGTGTATTGTTTGGGTTACAGTAAGAAATCTTTGGTTTAAATTTAATGGCATGTTTAAAATTCTCAACTCCTTCAAAGTATTTTCATTAGAAATTGGTTGTGCCTTCTTCTCTTTTGGCAAATAATGGTGTGAGCTTTCAGAAGAACTTTCAGAGAAGCTTTAAACTAAAACAAAAATACCCAGAGAATCCAATTTGCAAAACACGATAGACAGGGCAAAGAATTCAATCCAGAGAATTAAATCTCACATAGTTATTGTATTTATGTATATATATATATATATATATATATATATATATGTGTATGTATATATATATATATATATTTGTTCATGTTACATCTCAAAACTATAAACCACATCTCTTGGTGTCTCTCAGAGTGCAAGGCCTGGGTCTCGTCATAGTCCACCAAATAAGAGACAGTATGTGCCAGTCTTGGCCCTCTTGACTCTCCCGGGGCAGCATGCCTTCCATCTGTGCCTGCTCTGTATACCTACTGAACCCGTCTGTGTCACTCCTGATTATCTGGACTGCACACACGTGATTAGCAGATCCACATGCCTTGTGAGCGCAGTGCACCAACTTTAATTAGCAGTCTTTGGAGTAGGAGCAGGGACAGACGGGGAGGGTATGCTGCACAGGTGGGCGTCAGCAGGGACGGATGTGCAAGAGAGACATAAGGGAAGGAGGATGACAGTGACCGAATAGGATAAGGAAGACCCCCATATCAAACAGCCATTATTATTATTACTATTACTACCACTGTTATTATTATTCTTGTTATTATTGTAAGAACAGAAAATGTATTGGTTATGTTATGACTCCAATTGCCTAAATTCTTTGCAGTTGCGGGATGGCCTTGATATGGAAGAACAGGCGGGAGAGATTTGATTGAGTTGTATTCTGATGTAGCCTAGAGAAAAAAAGTCAGGTATTATTCAGTTCAAGCTTGTGTGTCTGTGAATCTGTCTACACTTAAGAATCTACTTCAGTAGTCCATATAGTAAGCCAGTCTCACAGGAGTTTTTATTAACTACTTTTAAAGGGGATGACTAGGGTTAATGGACGACTGGAGGAGGAATGTCTTGACTGCTGGATGATTGTTCAAGTGATAGTACAGTTATCCTACAGTTAAATCTATCCTGAATGGATCTGGGGGAGAAGTTTTAATGAAACACATGTCTCACTCTCAGTCGGTGACAAGCTGTATGGCCTATAACATTTTTTTTTTTTTGTGATCAACTTTTTATTGATTTTCTGGGGGATGGGGGCAAAGACGGTTACAAATGGTACATTATATAACAAGGCCTATAACATTTTTTTAAACCAAGCCTGAATTTTCCAAGTTTATTATTAATTAATTTTTTATTATTATTATTATTTATTTATTTGTAAATTGTTCATTATATTGGGTTTCATCACCATTTGATGCCAGTGTCAGTTCCTGGCATAGAAAAGAATGGAGAAAACTTAATCTGGCCAAAGGCAACAAAAAGGCGAGAGCCAGGCCGACCCTGTTTGATAGAGTTAATCTCATCTAGGACCAGAACAATCTGCAGTTGGGTCCAGAAGCTCTGTTGGCCCCTCACCTAACTGACCCCTACTGACCCCTCAGATGGCCTTGAAGAGATGTCATCAGTCTGGGACCACCTGTCACACAAGTAATGAGCTAATAAGCAGGGGGAAGGAGGGTGCAAAACTGCTGACCTTTTCCACACCAGCTTAACACAGGCTGAGATGCTCTCTTCTTCTCACCATACTGTAAGAGAGACTTCCCCTTCTCTGCAGCCAGCATCTTTCTCTTTTGGGAATATTTCTAATTGAGAGTTGATCTGGTTTATTTCCCCCTTATCAAAAGCAACTTTTAGCCTGTTTGAGGTATCCTTAACACAGAATTTTGTTTTGGTACCATGTCTACGTTAATTTGAAGGGTGATATTATCCAAATTAACATTAAGGGTGAATTAATGCAAGTTTTATTCCCACCAGCCATCCGGGAAATGCCCTGTGTAGTTCTGGGTGGGGGTGTAGGAAACCACCCCATAATATAAGAAAACTTAGTTAGAGCATGGTATTACTATTTTTTATTGCTATCGAACATCACTAGAGCCAGAAAGACTGTGCAGTGTTTTTTTAGTGTTGGGATTCTATTTCCATCAGTCTTTGTAAATTCTAAATTTAAAATATTTTAAGTAATCAGTAAAAACAGTGAGACTACATGCATGCCGCCACTTAACAATGTCCATCTCTCTCTCCATTCCCTGCTTCCATGACAGGAGAATCGGGGTTGAAAGACACCATGGTGGGGTAGCCTACAGTGTAGTGCCCAGAAAATACCCTGGACAAATGTGGGTACATTTATGTTGTATATTGAAATAGAAATGTAATAACTTAAGCACAATTTTTTTCAGAATATCTATTGAAAATAAATGGCCAAACAATATGAGCATTTTCAGCTGGGAACACAGTTGATGGACCAGACCTGAAATGTTTTTCTCCAGTTCTTGTTTTCAATATTTTTTTTCTGAAATCATGAAGTTGAGCACCAAGTGAAAGACAAAGGTGCAGACACCACCCTTACCTTTCTCACAAAGATCGATCAGCAAATCAGTGCTCTTATGCATGAAACAACAGAAACACATGGCTGGTTCAAGATTGTCACGTTATCATTCAAAATCAGTGGTTGGAGCGGATAGGGTTGATGTTATTGTCAGAGTTTCTGCCCTCCCCACTGAGGTGTGTTGGAGGGGTAGTTCTGGTGCGTGGCGTGCAATACATCCCATTTTTTTGTGTTGCCAAATATGCCAAACATGTCTCCAACAGAAGTTTCTTTCATCTGCTTTTGAATTAACAGCAGTATTATTTAAGCCTGTGCACAGGCACACGAACGCGCGTGCACACACACACACACACACACACACACACACACACACACACACACACACACGCGCACTCACTCACTCACTCACTCACACACACACACACACACACACACACACACACACACACACACTTATATAGGTCTGTAGTTATTCAACACATGGACACACAACTCTCTCTCTCTTTTACACACACATCCCACACACACACACACACACACACACACACACACACACACACACACACACACACACACACACAGACAAACATGAATAAACACACACACACACACACGGCCCACGGTTTCTCGGCCCTGGTCACATTGCATGCGTGTATTGAGGTCAGGGTAGGATTAGGGTGTACTCTCTGCAGCAGCAGCAGAGAGGAGGAGGAGGAGGAGGAGGAAGAGGAGTGGATATGTGATGTGTGTGTGTGTATGTGTGTGTGTGTGTGTGTGTGTGTGTGTGTGTGTGTGTGTGTGTGTGTTAGGAGTGTGGTGGAGGTTGAGTTGGGGTGGGTGAGGGGACAGAGGGACCAACTCAACTCATCTCTGGCTGAGAGACGGACAGAGACTATGAAGAGGAGTGCTCTTATGTGAACACTATCCATTTGCACACTCCCCCCCCCCCTTAACCCACCCCCACCCCTTAGCATATGATGTAAAATGGAGGCCTACTGTATATAGGCCTAGTGTTCAAATGACAAATATAATGATATACAGTATAAAAATCATTTTGACGTGAGGACATGTAATTTGGTAGAAAATGATTGAATGTCTCTGGTTGAGGAATGTCCTTTGAATTCAATTTAGTTGCAAAATGCCATGTAATGCCTCTTAAAAAGGTTATTAATAGTATTACGGTAACAGTCTATTCCACCCACTCTCATGGGCTTTAGGCCGTGACACATTAAGCAGGGTGATTTGTAAAAATATATTTGGGAAAAAAATTACAAATGTGTTGTTTTTTTTGTTTGTTTGTTTGTTTGTTTTTTAGATCTGTATTCCTTGGTACGGTTAAGATGTAACCTTGTGAACTACAATATTTTACAGGAAGATGATACTGGTAACGTGCTGTAACAAAGAAATCTAATGCTTCGTAAAAATGTTTATTGAAGTCAGTAAATGTTACATATTCAGTATACTTGATGTTTTTGATAGTTGTTGCTTTGGTTATAACCCACATTGTTATGAATTTCATTATGAATTGATCATGAAAGTGTGAAAGTGTCCATTGGAGTAAGTACTCATGACATGACATGACCAACATATTTCAACTGTTGCATAATAATAACACATTCATTCAAAACACTTCATGGCTGTTCAAACTGGCTACAAAAGCTAGAGGGACAATAGCAGGAAGCATACAGCAGGAGTAGGAACATGTTTTCTTTTCTTTTTTTTTGATGGAAGATTTTTTGTTAAGCTCTCCAAACTGTAGTTGTAGGCAACCATTAAGAGACTGGCGACTGAATGGTGGCTGGTTTGACCCCCAACTGATTGGGAAAAAAGAGAATGAACGGTGACCTGCCAAGCCATGTCCAGAGGTGAGGTGCTGACTGAGAAGGTGCCCTTGAGCAAGGCACCTCAGCACAAATGCTTCCCAGACATTCCATCAATGGCCCGTCCACTCATATTTATATTTGCTCACTAATTACTCTTTGAATGAGTTTACAGTGTGTGTGCATCTCTGAGCATCCATAACACCTTTATGTTCGTCCATTGATCCCTGGATCTGAATGAAAATGTATATTTACACTGTTCAGGACCATGTTTAAGACCATTTACTCTGAGTTTAAGACCACAGCCTTGCTTTTCTCTTTCAGGACAAGATGGCTTTGAGGTAGGATTGTATGGTGATGTGCCTAGACAGAATCTTATGACACCGCTCAGGCCATAACATCACCTGTGGGTAACACTTCAGATTATGGTCCGTGAGATACTGGGTAAGGTGTAGGTAAGAGTAATGTAACAAAAAGTAAGAAGGATAGACTTTGTGTGTACAGTTTGTATAATTACAAAATAAGAAAGAAGAATGTGAGAATGAAGCAGAGAGAACACTATGTTGCCTAGACTATACTGCTGATGGGATTTGGAGCATCTAAAATTGTATGTACAAAATTCTATGTGACAAAATAAACACTTGAATCTTTAAGGGAATGTCTTAAATGATAGGGCTGTTCGTCAATTCATAAGAAATGTTTTTAATAATTGTAAATAGGCGGTGTGTAATGGGGTATTATAATTAGCCCATGGATAAAACTAACTATTGGTTAAATTAAGCAAATACCCAGTACTTCATAGGCCGTAATCTTACAGTACGTAGACCTACCAGTAATTCGTCAAACACAAAATGATTATTAATGACTCAGCAAGACTGATCAATTTGACTGCCGTTTTTCCTGCCAGTTGGTTAAAAGTCCAATTTTGTCACGGAAATTTCTGCTAGGCCTACATCTGTATACAGTAGGTTTATGGCAGGTATATAAAAGGAAAGACAGTCACGACCAGGACAGATGGTATACCTACAGAGTTTTTAAAATTGTCTTAGTCATTTTCAAATTTAAAACTAAGTGATCACAATATTTCAGAAAGCACAACACATCCAATAGATTAAAAGATCGATAGATTGATAGATACACGTAAACAGATAGATAGATAGATAGATAGATAGATAGATAGATAGATAGATAGATAGATGAGAGGAGAGATGCAAGGCTGGGGGAGGGAAAGAGGGTGCTGTAAGCTGCTGTAAGTCCTTTAGGGTATATCAGAGGGGGTGTAAGAGGATTGCACTGGTCTCTGGGTCATCAGCAAAAATAACCTCCACCCTTGCCACATGGGGTGGAGCCACGCTCACAGCCTGTTAGACAACAATATGGCTGACCAGACGTTTCCACGGCAACACATTCTAGGCCCCACCCATGTGCTCATGTAGTCAGCTATTTGCTAATTGGTGGTGACGGTTCCACACATTTATTACCTCACTCCGCCTTAGCGACATGTTCAGAGTGTTCTGACAGCTACAGCAGGGGTTCCAACTTGATGACCTCAATAACAAACTGGCAACACATAAGAATAAAGCAAAGACTGCATGCAAAAAAAAAGTACTTCATGAAAAAGAGTAACCATTAAGTAAGCAGAAAATGTATGGAAACAGATTGGAAAACTGAAATGTACTCAAATTCCAAAGTTGGTCTTTTCAAAGCTTTCACCAGTTGGCAATAACCTATGTTGCCACTAAATCCTTTCCTCGAGTTTTTAAAAGTTGTGGGTTAAATCCTCAGGCATGTGTAGTCTTGTTTGCTGTTGCCTTGGTTGCTCAGGGTTTGCTAAGGTGAGAGAGAGTAGGGCAGGTAAGCCAGTCAGGGGATGTCATGCTGTTTCCGCCTGTAAACACACCAGTTGCGACACACACACACCTGCTTGACATTTACTGTAGCTCCAAACAGTGATCACCTTAGTCTCAAAGTCACTCTTTTCCGTCATCAGTCACAACAGAGGTTAGGCTGAGGCACCATTTACAGTAGGCTATTCAAAGCAGCCTATGCAACAACAGATGATCTTGTCCCATCATATGGTAGGGTAGGAATACTGACAGAGTATGGACTCACTAATGTCCATAGATCATTACATTTACAATAATTTATTAAGCTGATGCATTTATCCAAAGAGACCTATAGTACACACAATGCAACTATGCAGTACAGTCAGTGATACTTCTGGGTGATCAAACAAATACAGGGGCACATGTTAGCTATTGACTTTCATACGTCAACTATCAAAGTACTGGTTGTCCGGTTGAAAAAGCAATTAAGTGGGATGCTTACAAGACTAGGTGTTTGAGTCCCCTGAATACGATTTTGCCTCTGTTCAAAAGGTGAACCCAAAAGGTTCATCAAACTGGATTGTGGAAGTTGTAGATTGTGGGGCAGTAGTAAAAACATGTGGACCTTTTTGGATAGCACCATTCATTCTCATCTTGGGATGCCTCTCTGTAGGATGTCTGTCAGTTTCTTCTCAGCTTAAACGCCTCAAATCCGACAGCATCATATCAGGTTACAGCCACGCTGACTGATAAACACAACAACAAAACATCAACAATGAGCGACTCAGATTTTACTGCAGCAACAACTTAACTTTAATGATTACTTAATCAACTAAAATAAAAACATGACAATACATAATGTTTCCAGTAATAACTTAAGTTAATAACAAATAACGATCAGCTAAAAGCACAACACACAAACTCCTAAAACTTCCCAAGAAAGACAGGAAGTGTGTGAGAAAAAAAATGGCTGGCTGACAACAAAGCCTCATGAATAGACAACCCCCTGCACCCTATCCCACCCTCTGTGTGTTTGTTTGTGTGTGTGTGTGTGTGTGTGTGTGTGTGTGTGTGTGTGTGTGTGTGGGTGGGTGGGTATCTGTGTGTATGTGTATGTGCATGTGTTAACATTTAGCATGAGCATGTGTATTATGTTTTTTATGTGATTGGTGACTGCATTCATGTATATATATATATATATTTATATATATATATGTATGTGTACCTATACCGGTACATGTGAGTGTTTCATGTGTGTGTGTGTGTGAGTGTGTGCATGTGTGAGAAAGAGAGAGTCGGAGGTTCATGCTGGGTGCTGGTAAAAGTCGCAGCAGGTGTAGTCTAGAACTATCCTGTCAGGATGGCCTCTCAGAGGAGTGCCATCTTCTGTCCAAAAGATTCAGAGGACTCAAAATGGCCGCCTCCCCTCGGCCTCCCTCCTCTCAAAGTTGACTGTTTACTTGTATGATAAATGAGATCCTGTCCAGTAGCAGTTATTTTAGCGATGGGTTTGTTAACAGTTTTATTATCATTTCATTCACTCAAGTCTTCCTTTCTTCATTTTCCTCTTTTCTCTTCCCTCTTCTTTCTCATCTTTGCTCATTCTTTCTCTCTCTACTCGCTTACTTGCTCCTTTGAATTCTTTTCTTTCTCTCCCTCTCTCTTTTCTTTTTTTTTTGTATTTTTGCTCTCGCTATCATTTCTCCCCAGCTGGTGTGGTCATCCGTCTACAGCACCTGAAACTTGTGGTCCAGGCAGTCCACGGTGCTGAAGTTGAGTTTCCAGGCCTGCTGGTCCTTGTAGTCCAGGCAGTCAACGGAGCTGAAGCCCAGCGAGGAAGCCCCGTAGCCCTGAGAGGAGAGCGACGGCGACTGGCTGAGCGAGCCACTCATGGAGGGCACGGTGAGGGGGCTGAGGGCACCTCCACCGCTGGACAGCTGAGAGGTCATGGGGGACAGGTAGGGGCTGCAGTCGAGGCCGCTGAAGTAGGGCGAGGAGCCGTAGCCCTGGCTGTAGGTGGTGGGCTGACCGTAGCTCATGGGGTACGGTGCCGGCCGCTGCATGCAGGGTGTGGTGGAGCTGCAGAGAGGGTCGGAGAGGGGCGACAGCGAGGTGGGGCTCCACACGGACACGGCCGCCGCACCCGCGCTAGCACTGGGCACCACAGCGGGCACCGGGGGTGGCGCCACCTGGGCACTGGCAACAGGGTCAGCATTCAGCTCCGGGGGTGGGGAGGACTTCTTCTTGGGAGGACGGGGCTTTGGCTGGCCACTGGATTGCTGCTGCTGCTGACGGCACTTAGCCCTGCGGTTTTTGAACCACACCTGTGAGAGAGAGAGAGGGAGAGAGAGAGAGAGAGAGAGAGAGGGGGGGGGGGCAAGATAAAGACAAAGAAGGAGTCAATGAGGATTCTGGGTTTGTTACATGGCTGCAATTTATAAGTACTTCATTTGTGCAGTCCTCATTGTCTGTGTGTGTGTGTGTGTGTGTGTGTGTGTGTGTGTGTGTAGACAACATAATTAGATTGCACTACAAATAGTGACGTGGGCAAGTGAGCAGAAAGCCCGTCAGAGTGAGTAACGCTAGCTGGTAACGAAGGTCATTCTGACCACACTGCCAAGCTTTACACAATCCGGCACAACACGTCTCAGTGTGTCACCAGTGACTCAAGCTTGTCTCACCTGTATGAATAAAAAAACCTGCCTCATCCCAGTTCCATGCGGTACAAATACATGTATAAAGATGTATAGTTCCTCCAAAAGATAAAGGAATTATCATATAATAAGATACCCTCAGCTCGAAAAACCTTTGGGAAGACAGAAGTAACTCACATAGGTCTGTGGATGATAACTGCTGTATTTTATCTCACATGTCTGAAAAGATTTACATCAGACAAACCAGGGTTGACTTCCTGTTTAAGATGCATCCATATGCATATGCTCTTCTGCATATTGTCTATGATAGAACTGGGTTTCCCAAACATGCTCATAGTGTGAACACTATTGTTTGTCATTTCACAATGATAATAAGCAACATGTCTTTTGACAAATTTTGACAACTTTTTGAATTGCTGCGGCTTACAATGCTTTTGGGAGTATGAGAGTAGTGTAAGATTAATGGTTGTCAAAACATTTCTATCATTGCCCAATTTAGAGTTTTAGAGAATTTTCTACAATCACTCAAATGATGACTAGAAAACTGAGCTTTTGCACATTGAATTCACACTTGCATTGCATTCTCCTGGATCAGATTATTTTTTTAGTTTTCATTTATATGTAAGACTAATGATGGGGATTGCTGCTGTTGTTGTTGTTGTTGTTTATGTGTTGTTATATAGCCCTACTCCCCATGTGTGGTCTGCCCCATACCTTCAGAATCAAAGTCCCAGACAATGTGATAACTCTCCTGACAGAAGTGTCATATGGCTTCATTTTCAAACTAAAGCCAAGATAAAAACCTCTCCTTTTTAGAAGTTTATCACTTACTGTGACCATTTCATTATTCATATTTCCTATACTGTACCTGACCATTGTGTCTCCCTTGTAACGAGTAAATCTAGTGTGACTCAATCCATAGCCATGTTGTCCACAGAGCACTGAGTGCTTTTGGCCATAAAAAGACATGAGAATTTAAGAACATCTGATACAACATACACCAAACAGCGAATCGTGAGACAATACTAAATGGTGCACAGCACTGCCACTTTTACTGTTGTTTCACTATTCATGCTTATTCAGTTAACGTTAGCTATCGGTTTCTTATTCAGACTATGTTGTATCAACTGTAAAAAAGACAATATTCTTTTTCCAGCAGAAAGCACTCAATGACCTCAAATAACTTGATTCCATAAACAGCGAGGCTATGGGATTAATTCACACAGAATTTCTCCTTTAAACTTGAGTGTATCTACTTTATACAGAACCATAATGGAAATCAGTGTGCATGTAATAATATTAAATGTGTTATCCCTTCCCGTTCATCTATTTTATGTATGAAACTGATGTGTTGTTCATTTTCTATTTAAAGGGTCAAAAAGAAATCACAAAGCAATGTTCTCCCCTGGTCTGTTTGGTAAACTGAAGTTTTTGTGCATGCATGCATGTGTGTGTGTGTGTGTGTGTGTGTGTGTGTCTGAGTGTGTGTGTGTGTGTGTGTGTGTGTGTGTGTGTTGGTTACGTGTGTGTAACCATTGTTGTGGTGTCTTACCTGCACTCTAGACTCAGGCAGGTTGATTTTGAGGGCCACCTCCTCTCTCATGAAGATGTCTGGGTAGCGTGTCTTGGTGAAGAGTGCCTCCAGAATGTCCAGCTGGGTCCGTGTAAAAGTGGTACGTTCCCGACGCTGCTTACGTGGGGTGGCTGGAGAGGAGAGAAAAACAAGAATACATTTATATGATATGACAAGAAAAGGCCAAATAATATTCATGTGTTCCAAAAAAAGATAATGTGAAAAGTATAAATATTGTGGAAAACAAAAGATTATATGAAAAATATTATAAATATTATGAATATGCCTATGGCAGAAATATTACATAAAATAGATATGAGGAAGCAAATCATACAATTATCTTTTTTTAGGCCTAAGTATGAATGTAGCTTATACATTCTTGATAGAGTAATATAATGTATGGGGAATATCCATTTGACTAAGATTAATCTGAAAAAAAAACAAAAAAAACATACACAGTGGCAAAAATTCCTTTGTTTGGCTTGTGTAATAGAAGTCCTTACCAACAGTACCAGAAGAGACATCAAGCAGGCCTACATTTCTTTGCAGACTATGTTTTATAGCCTAACATTTACAAAAAAAAGGGTTTTCTTCCCTAAACACTGTAACAAAAACATATAAATTCTGCTCGCTGAGGAAAAATATATCTTGAAGGCTAGTTATAAAAAGAAACAAACAAAAAAAAAAACTAATTTTGAAATCCTTATGTAACAATGATGTTTAGGCTATGCCTGCATGAAATTTTGATTCAGCTGGTAAGCTCTACTTTTTTGCAGTTAGGGGAAAATGGCAACTTGATAAAGTTTAGCTTACTGGAAAACTAAAAACATAAACAATCGACATTTGTAGGCTACATGAACGAATGATTTCACATATAACGTTGCGCATTGTCCTATTTTATTTTGTTTTGGTTTGTGTTTCTCCACGCACTCGTGGTGCCTCTACAGGTCACCGTGTGTCATTGCGGGTGAACAACATAATGGAAGCCGCTGGTTTGCGAGGTCACCTGTCTCACCTGAAATAAGGTGCAGTGATAAACTCTAAAGCGTCACCCACCTGTTACATTGAGGGAATATGATACAATGCATGTAGCCTATGCTAATTAATAAAAGTCGGTGGCTGTATAATGACTAGTAAGAAGTGTGCTCTCTCTTAAATTGAGTCTCATATAGCCTTTGTTTTTTTGTACTTCATAATTAGCAACAAATTATATGCTTAAACAAGTGCACTGTCTAAACTATCAACGCAGGCGCAGACATGCGTGCAGTACACTACTGCAAAACGTCTCCACATTCCCCTCTTGCTATAACAACTTCTTACATATTCTTCAATATTGAAAAAAAAAATAAAAAATAAAAAATAAGAGAAGCTCAAATTTCTTTTCATTTGTTGAGTGTATTTAATAGGCCTAAGTGTAAATGTGCTTTAGATCATCACAATTTATTTATTTCTTTTACACTTTTTCCTCCATGCGCAAACTCTTCAACCAACACCAATGTTTTTTTTATTGAATTTCCCGGGGAAATTTAACACACTGCAGGGAAAATGTTTTTTTTCTCCCACTTAAATAACACGAAAACAGCATTGAATAGCTATTTACATTGTCCATCGCTGGGCTTCGTTTATAAGCAACGTCGCAACTTCATTTAGCAAGTCAGGAGTAAGCTACAGATTTTGCGCTTACAAACGTTTTCAAACTGGTCTGAAGAATGAAAAGCGTGGATATAAGGATATATGGGGCAACTTCATCAATCCGCGTTTTAAAGATAAAGTCTAATCAATTATTTTTCGTAACCAATAAATAAATAACTCCCCACAACAATTGACCAGTTCCCATGGGTTAGAAACGAATTGCAATTTTAAATTGATAGGTTAAGCTACAACAGATTTCTTCCGCTGAGAAGCATAAGTGAAATTTAAATATAATCTCTACATTTTAATTATGTTATCATTTATATAGACAATTTGGTTTTCTCGATTTCTTTCTTCTGAAACCTATGATGCTGTATGGATACATGTTTTTTTGTTGTTGATGCTGCAACTTCGAAATTCAGCAGTAAAACATTACGGTTTGTCACTTTGTATAATTTTCAGTTAATTCGTTCACTTAGGCTAGCATTCTACAATAATAAAATAACAAATATTATCACAAACCTGGATAGCCGACGGCTGTGTGTAGAAGATCCATGCCTGGTCCTGAGAGTGTTAACCCGTTCACTGCGTAGTGAGGTTGCTTTATGTAGGACATCATGCTGGTGATAACGGGACCTCTCTCCCTCTCTTACAACTCCTCTCTTTTCCGACCGCTTCTCGCGCTCCAGACAAGTGTCTCCCAGAGGGACAGACTTTGACTCGGTGAAACTCAAGTCTACTCCGTTCTAACCACCCCTCTCAATCGGCCGCCAAACTGTCGCAGACACCTGTAGATATGAGAGACGCTTTAGGAATTGTTATGTTCCTTTTCGTTATATTTCTGGACAATATATCTCCACCCTGTTAACAAGCAGTAACAAAAACACTGAAACACACCACTTGGTGCTACTTTGCGCACTAAAATGGTCGTGGAGACATACGCACCTTTCAGTTGAATTCCGCTGCAGGTAGGGGCGCGTGCGCTACAACGAGCGCGGGCACAGTTTGGAGAGCTAATCAGTGGAAGGCGCGTTCTGGCCCCTCTCTCTTTCCCTCCCTCCCCCTGTACCGTTTTTTCGACAGCACGTGAGACAGCAAATGGAAAGATTCACCAATGGGCTGACTTTTTTTTTTTTTTTTTTTTTTTTAACTTTCGGTTCACGTGCCGAATTTCTGTACGTGCGAATTTATATAGAGTAGCCTACAACTCCAGTTGCTCTCTATCGTTACGTTATTCGTGGAGAAATTACTCTATTATTTTTTCTCCTGGCATTGCTTTAAACAAACAATTTTGATAAACTGATATACCTGAGCCCGCTAATAGAAGTTAAAACAATATATCTAATATTGACAACAGTGTTGCTTTACATTTTCTCTCAACAAATATATTTATTATTTCTTAAATGCCAGTAACAATTATGTAAGTCAATAATAATAATGATAATAATAATAATAATATTAATCTGCTTAGTTATACACATTGTATTCAGATTCCTGATGTCTGGAAAAAAAACTAACAAATTCAAAAGTGGAAATGTCTTTATTTGTTTTATGTGTGTGTGTGTGTGTGTGTGTGTGTGTGTGTACAACGTCAGCAATGATCAGGAGCTGGAGGAACAGAGTGTGACAGACTCCTAGCCAGCTGACAGGACGAGACGGTGACGGTGACGGGAAAGGGATGGGGATGGGGATGGGAGACAGAGAGGGGCAGATGAAGGGTGGATTAGAGCAGAGGAAGAATAGAGATGGGGCTGAGGGTTTCCTTTGTGAAGGGGAGCCCAAGGATAAAGAGGGGGGAGAGATACAGAAACCTCAGAGACAGATGGATGGGACGAGTGGATGGAGAGATGGAGGGATGGATGGATGGATGGATGGATGGATGAGTGAAGGACGACTGAAGGAATGAATGAGTAGACACGGCACAAAAGACAGCTGTTGTCATGACGAACATTATCCCCTACTGGCACGGACTAGTCCAGGTGCATGTCAGAGTCAAGTTCTTTCACTCTCCACACACCTACACTTGTGAAACACAAAAGTTTATATTGATATCAAAGGATTTTTGTGGAGCTTGGTGAAAGTCAGGTGTGAGTGCAAAACTGTGGTGATCTCCAACATCCTATTCTGATCCTATTGTCAAACCAGACTTGCATGTCTAGTATATGGAATAGTATTTCCAAAAGAAAACAAAATGGCGCAGCCAGTCAGTCATCAGAAGTGACAACAGTAGTATTGAAACTGATAGTGTCAATGGTGAACAATCTTCAAATGTCAAAATAACTGCAGTAGGAAAAGAAAATCTTTGTCTTATTTAAATTGTTTCCTGATGACGGATAATGTTGCTTCAAACAGCAAAACCTGCCGTTATTACGATGCAAGGATTGGAAACATGTCCCAATCAAGAGCGGCCAGACATAAGAAGTGCGTAAGGCTGGTTCACACCAGGCTAATCAAACTTTGTAACAGATAACAGCTAGGCACAGAGGCCTCAAGGCCCATTCACCATGATGCCATTTAAATCTGGCAGTTACTCTAACATACCTTGGCAGCAAGGTGATTAAAGGTGTTAGGTGATGCATTGTTTCTCTTGCCCGCAAGCTAACCACCTCATGTATAATTATTTGTATGAATGAGTATGGTAGCTACCAGTTCACATGTATCTTGAGTGTTTCTGTAGGGTTAATAAGAGGGAGAACTCAACTCAGTCCCTATTTTACACAATCATAAAAGTCCTTTTTTGCAAGAGTGATCACATTTAGTCCATAACATAATTATACACACCAAATAATATACTGTACATACTAAAATTTACATACTAACACCCTCAGGGATGGAAAAGAGAGGTGTGTCCTTTTGGCATTTCAATATACTGGCGAGATTGCTCAACTCCCCACCCAGAGTATGAGGGTTCGAGCTATGGTAGTGGGTGGAAAAGGGGGACTGAGCAACCAAGGCCCCAAAAAGAGGGAGGGCCCTTGAAGAGTCTGGAATTATATTCCAGGTGTTGAGGGGGGCCCATGGCCACTGCCTGTGCACAGGGCCCACAATTTGGTACTACTCCCCTGCTCGTCCCCATCACTATCAGTTAAACATACATCTCAGCTCTCATCTGTCTCACACACTCCCCCCATCACACCCACTAACAGACACTCACTAGAGGCCACTCCCTTTCAGATAAAGTTTTGTTCTTTCTTGTAACAGTTTTCCTTTTTATTGATTTGGGCTGAATTATTGAAATTAATGATTACCAACCCCATTTTTTCTTTACATAGAATGTGCAAATACTGCATGTGTTTTTTTTTTTTTTTTTTTTTTTTTTGATATTCTGCAGATTCAAAATCTGAACTCATGAACCCTGGTAACAGGATGCATACATTCCTCTTTATGACTGGTGCTGCCTGAGTTATCCAGCTTTGAGATCAGATGTCTGCATTGTCTCCAAACTCCACAGAATTTCTTTTCTATATCAAGTTGCTTTCAGATTGTTTTCACGTAAGCCAGGGCACATGCAAAAATGATTTCAGTGCAGTATTGTCAAATTCTCCTGTCGTAGCAGCGACATGATATTGATCATGCCAATGGCTATATATAAGAGGATCATGCAGCTGATTTGAAAGCCATTGTCACATCTTCCAGGAACTTTTGCACTTGCCCCTGTTATGCAGAATTAACCCAAACGTAAGCCACACACATGATAACAACATCCTCTCCCCTTTCTTAGGTGAGGGTGATAAATTGATTTTGCCATTAAAGGAAAGCTCCGGAGTGAATTCAAGCATAGCCCTGTTGAACGAGCCTGCTAAATGCACAAGTTAGTGAGTGGAACAAAATGATTTGGTACAGCATAGACCGAACGCGAACGCGAAACACTTTACATTGAGTCACCTCAGATCTAACTTTCGGTTTCCAATAATTCAGTGCAAAGCGCTTGTTAGCTTCTGCGTTCGCGGTTGGTCTATGCTGTTCCAAATGATTTTGTTCCACTCGCTAACTAGTGCATTTAGCAGAGGAGCTTTCCTTTAACAATCACTCCAGCAACACTAAAATCACTGAACTCTTGTCAAGCTGTTGTCTATTAGTGGTAAACAGGTTTGTTGGTCCCTCTTCTGCTGTTCTCAGATCTACACAGACCTGTTTATGCTCCAAATGAAAAAAAATTTTCCATGCCACACAGCATAGCTCTTTATAATAACCGTCCTCTATAAATGATTATTAAACAGCTTATTAACATCAGTAAGAAGTTATTTAACTGTTAATAGATAACAGTTAACAGTTAGGTAACGGTAATTAACAGACATTTTACAGCATAGTTAGTAAGTTAGTAAGTTAATAGTTAGTTTACAGTTATGGCTAAATTATAAAATGGTAAAACTTGATGGAATTTATTCATCTCATTGATTGAAACCACCAACCTTCCAATTACCATCTTACCGATGTTAATAATCTATTTAATAACCATTCATAGAGGACGGTTATTATAAAGTGCTACCCCGCACAGAACCTTTAGCCTCTTGTGAAATTTCTATGTGTACTCTGATGCGGATGAAGACTAGCCTAGAAATCTAGATGTACTGTACACTACCAGTAGGCCCAAATGGTTTTGCTCAGCTGGTAGTATACTGTACGCCACAAGCCATAGGGCCATCGCAAGTCTTCTTCAGAGGTTTGGGACGACCAATCACAACGCCCTGTCAGAGATGGACCCTAACAGTAGTTTATCAGAGCTGTTGCAGTTTGAAAGACAGCCAATGATTCTGCCCCATGGATTGGGCCTAGTCTATCGGTCATGGCCAGACTTACAGTACATCCTAATGTTATAAACTGGCTTGCCAGGCTAGGCGGGACAGAGAAAGGATTCAACTTGAAGTGCTTTGCAATTCCTGTGTACCACAATGGTGTTCTATGATAGTGACAGAAGCATGGTAAGGAATTATAAACACATGATTTTATAATGCAGTCTTAACTATAGGGAGTCTTGTAAGAGAATAAGTCTTGTAACTGTCGTTCATAATGGTTTACACATTCATGACTGTACTCATAAGGCATTATGCTGTTATTTCATAAGCCTGTATAACTCTGTCACAAAGCATATAAGCTAAAATTGTTTGATTATGCTTTTATATATATCGAATTCTTCATGACAAGACGAACATATAATTACTCATGGAAATCAATAAGACACTATTACAGACAAATATATGATAAAGAAAACGAATAAGACGTAGTAGCACTTCATAACATGACTACTAATGCCATTAATTGCAAAAATTATGAATACATTATAACCCTATATGAATGTATTTATAATGATTTATTAGAATGTGTTACTGAGCTCCATATACTTTACAACAAGTACTGTCACTGGTACCTCCACAGCAGTGCACATGCTTTGAATAAAACACATACATACGGCACACACACACAAACACACACATACAGTACACATCAGCCTGCAACTTCATCATTGTAGTGTAAGAGATTTTGTTCCGACTGTCTTATTTTACTTTTCAATCAAAACTGAATCTCAATGCTGTATTGAATGTTTTCATGTTGGTATGAAATGACGAAGTGTGTGTGTGTGTGTGTGTGTGTGTGTGTGTGTGTGTGTGTGTGTGTGTGTGTGTGTGTGTGTGTGATGGGGGCTGGGTGATGTGCTGCTGAGGGTGGGGGTAGAAAGGACCTGCCCATCTGGCAGGCACCAGCTATGCAGGCACAAGAGCAATTATGGAAGTGGACTAACCTCTAATCCCCGGCCACATGCTGACACACACACACACACACACACACACACACACACACACACACACATATATACACACTCCATTTATTCACCCACATATAAAATCATACATACACACAAGTAAAATCTACTGACAGACACAGACATACAAAGTCACTCTCAAATGTACATGCATAGGTCTGCTGAGTGACAAACAAAATCCCACAGATGAGAGAGAGAGAGAGAGAGAGAGAGAGAGAGAGAGAGAGAGAGAGAGAGAGAGAGAGAGAGAGAGAGATATGGAGGTACACGCAGATACATTTTACAATGCACATCCAAAAAAGAATGCTGTCCCTCAAACTCAAAACCTGCTCCAATCTCTTGGCACCAAAACACATACACACAGATCTAAAAGAATGGGGCCATGAAGAGAGTAGATTGGGTCGGACAAGGGGAGGAGTGGTGGAGGAGGAGAGGAGAGAAGCAGGTAACGAGGGAAGGACAGACCGCGGAATGGGAGGGTGGACGAGCAGAGGGGGCAGGCCAGGCTCGGGCGGCGTCATCGCTGGCACACTGCGGCAGATAATCCAGATTAGGCAGTCTAAAAAGGGTTGTGTTAATCTGTGCGCCAGCCAGTAATACACAGACCACTGTCAGGACCAATCAGCCACACACACATAATCCCTGTGGCAGGGCAGGACTACACACACACACACACACACACACACACACACACACACACACACACACGCACGCACACAAACCCACACAAGCACTCCAACATACGCACACGCGCACACGCGTACACACACACACACACACACACACACACACACACACACACAGAGGCAGACGCCCACACAAACACACAAGAAACACACACACACACACACACACACACACACACACACACTTAGAGATGCACTAGCACAGACCCACACAAACACATGCAACACACAAATGTGTGTGAAGCTACATCCAAACATGCACGTATATAGCTCCCACACACAAACAAAAATATGCTCATGTACAGAACAACAATATTCATCCCATCGCCCTGGCATATACTGTAGGCATTATCCAGATACACGCCAACACATATCCAGCCCAAATTAAGTATATGTTCAAGTGTACTTGGCAAACACTTCTTTACAAAGTGATGTACAACAAAAATCAACATGGATACAATTTACATATATAGTGTAACTTCTATATTCCTAGTAGTACTGGTATAATAAGAGCATTAGAAAGAAATCTATAGGAAAAAAATAATACATATGGTAAATTAACTTTGTAAAACTCTGTTACAAGTACAGGTTATGCAAGCACACTTAAGTGCATCATAAATAAAACACAAGAGAAGATAGTATCCTTATAAAGACTCATACAAGTGTTGTCTCACATACTGACTCGTGGCCAGATAAACATTCGACTTCAGGATTGACTTCAAGATAGACTATACTGTATTACACATAAGGCTTTACTCAGAGACAAGTACTGTAGGCCCTACTTGCAGTCAAAACCTTGTATGTAATGTATGTTAGTAACTAAAAATATAAGTCAAAATATCAGTGTAGTCTGTTTATTTACTCAGAGACCTTTGATCCTCCTTGAAATGTGTGGCTTTGTTTAAATCAACAAATGCTCTTAACCCACTGAATCTCTGACATAGACTACTACACAAACTAGGATTATGGGAAAAGGAACTAATATAACTGAAATTTTGACTGAAATTTTGAAATTAAGACAATTACACTACATTATTAAAACAGCCTGTATGCATCTCCTGTCAGCAACCTCAATTCTGACTGTGACAATCTTCAGAAAATACTGTCAAGTAGCCTAGTAAGCAGGGTAAGAAATGTGGTAAATTTCTTGGTTTTGAACTGCAGTCAGCACAGTTCCGGCTGTCGTTCACCTTTAACCTAGTGATGCTAAAGCACATCCACAAACTATTCTGAGCAGACTATGTGTGACGTACGCTATAGGCCTAGGCCTCTTGTGAAGAGGTAGGCTATGGGTAGGGTAGTTTCATGGTCTGAATTAAGATGGGATTCAAAATATATATATTCCATTACAGTCTGAACATATATGTTAAAGGTATTCAAGCTGATCAATACTTCCCATCTAGAAAATATAAACATGAGCTGAACTCCAGACTAATAGAGCAGTGTGGCTCTGAAGACTAAATGAATGCCGCGCCCTCTAGTGGAGGTGAATTGAACATTTGGAACAGGATAACATGGGGACCGTGAGACGTCGATGTTATTTATTAGACAAACAGCTGTGTATCATTATTACAATATCATCAATTATAGAGATAAATATAACTGTTGCTGATAATGTCAATAATATTCATTGTATCGTAATTACTACTTGATTTGTGATTCGTGTGGCTCGTGACAGACGCCGTATTACGTTCTTGAAAACGTCGCAGCTGATTCGTTCATCATCTCTGACGTAAACTCGTAACCCCGGATGTTTTGAGTGAGGCTACATGTATGATTTTTGTGTATGAAGAAATAGCTTCAATGCATCTGTACAGTGTCAGTGAAAGCGTGGTAAAAAGTGTATAATAGGGTGAACGTCATTTGCAAACATGCTTCCCGACCTAGAAGATGTTTGTCCGTTTGTCGAGGACAGTTTTAGTCGTTTTGTGTCACAGAGTAACATGTATGGACTCTGCCAGGCAGGGGAACAAGAACTGTTGGCCGCCACTTTAAAGGGTAAAGTGGTTTGTTTCAGATATCAGGATCTCCAACAGAAAATACGACCTGTCGCCAAGGAAGTGCAGTTTACTTACATTCCAGGTAACGTTAAACACGACACCTCATGGTGTGAATTTGTCTGCTATAGGCCTACATTAACAAACAATTTGTAGGCTATTCCTATGCATTGTATCGTTATTTGATTTGCCGCTGCCCTTGTTACCTTGCAGTTGACGCAGAAATCGTGTCAATTGACGCCTTCAACAAGTCCCATCCCAGTAGGGGTCTAGTAGTGGGCATCACGTTCATCAAGGTAAGCATCATCATATCTAACTAACCGTTACACGTCTTTAACAGGCAATGCAGAAAAGCAAGGGTCTTGTTGCTTGTATGTTTCTCTCTCTCAGTTAAGTAACGTTAGTCTTTATAGTCTGGGGTCTCGCTTCAGGTCTCCTCTGCTTTCTTTCAGGACTCAGGGGACAAAGCCACACCCTTCCTAAACATCTACTGTGACTATGAGCCAGGGTCTGAATTCAACCTGGAGTCTATCGCTCGTGAGTTTTGTGTGTGTTTGTGTTTGCTCACATGTGCATCCTAGTTCAAACTTAACTCTCTTGCCTCTGATGCATTTGTGCCTTAAATTATTTGCTTGCGACTTACTACATAATGAAGTAACATTACTTATCTAACTTTTTCTGCAGAGAGCTGTTTGAATTTAGAGTTGCAGTTTACCCCTTTCCAGCTGTACCACACAGAGTGAGCATATTTCATGCACCACAGACACATAGGGAAAGTTATTAGATTTATGTAGGTTTGCGTATGATTCATAATTGCAGAGATACTTGTGTATTTTTAATTACTACACCAATTTTAGATAACTATAGGCAATCCTCGATGATGTGCTAGTAATTAAGTTTTTTTTTCTGTAGAGTACAGTCTTCCACAGATGGCAGCAGTGAAACTGTATTTCTGCTCAGTGGCAATGACCAATGCATACACCTGTACAAAGAAGTGAGTCCATTTCCCTTTTTTAATGTCCGATTATTTATGCTTTCATAATAAGGATTGTTGTTCATAAGTTGTTCAACTTTTGATTGTGTTTTGACTTGTGTTTTTTGTCTGCTCTCTGTCAGAATGCATCTCTCCATCAGTTTGAGGAGCAACCAGTTGAGAGACTCTTCCCTGAGCTACAGGACCTGCCTAGCAAGTAAGTACTGTACCTTAGCTGACACATTAAGAAAATAGAGTTGAACCAATGAATAAGAGAGGAAAAAGAGGTTTCTCTTAGGAAAGCAAGCATTAGAGGTTTCTCCTAGGAAAGCATAAGCATTAGTGTTTGTAAATTATGTATTGATCATCCAATGCATTTGTATCTGTGTCCTGTCCCCCGGTTAGTGTGCTATGGCTCGACACGTTAAGTATTCCTGGAGGGCAGCGCCTCTCTGCGTTTGGCTGCCAGAATGGATGTGTGGGACTGGCTCTCGTCAAACAGGAGGGACCTGGTGAGGCTATTATTCAACTTGCAACTGCACCGGTCCACAACACTAATATTCTGCCATCCATCCGAACCAACATTTTTTTGACCAATTTTCAAAACCGCATCTGCCACACATATACATATATATATCATTGTTTTGTTTTGGGTTTTTTTGGTGGAGGGGGTCTATGGGTAATGCAAGGTGTTAGTGGGGATTGGTTCACGACCTTCTGTACCCAAATTTACATTAAATGTAATATTTCAGTCTGTGGCTGTAACTGCCACAGTGCATCTTTGTAGTGAAGCCAAGTGAATACTTAACTGCACTATGGTACAGCGAAATTCAAAGATAACCCATGTCTGCTGTGAGTCAGTTTTAATGGTAAAAGTTGTCGGCTATTTTGTGTATTCCTCAGAGGTTTTACAGAGTTGGAGGTTGCAACAGGACAGCCCCATCTCAACAGTACTGCTCTTCCCTCTCAACACACACACTGACCTGTCTCCTCGCACACAGCAGACTTCACAGAGCACAGGTGAGTGTGTGTGTGTGTGTGTGTGTGTGTGTGTGTGTGTGTGTGTGTGTGTGTGTGTGTGTGTGTGCGTGCGTGCGTGTGTGTGTGTGTGTTCGTGGAAGAAATGTATTATCTTGAATACATACTGTATCTGAACTGAAATCCCACTTTTTCAGAGGAACAAATTGGAGGCTATAATTTGCTGGTCACTAGCACCATTGAGATGGCTATGGTGTACAGGTCAGTAAACGTGTAAACTTGTCTTTATTTGGTCTATGGTATTTTTTGCCTTCCAGGCGGCGCTTCTTTCAAATCTAGGGTTAGAGAGAGGGTTAAGGGGGTTAGCTCTTGGGTTACGGTTAAGGTAGTGCCTTTCAGACAGTGCTGCTTAGAAAGTGCCATTGAGGGCAAAAAACACCATCAAGCTCTATGTAAACAAATCTGACAGATTTCACAGATGTGTTTGTGTATTAGGGATGTGGAGATATGTGGTATGAGCAAGCCCTGCTCTTTGACTGAAAGTGACCAATGGGACGCTGTGCTCTGTGCGCTTGTTATCGACGTGGATTTTGATGGGCAAAAAGAGGTCCTCCTGGGAACATATGGACAGGTATGACAAGGCTGAACTATGTTTCATATGTGGATGGGAGCTATTTGTTAAAGATCCATTTTGTGGTGGCTTGGTGTTTAAAGCAAACAGGACACAATCATGAATCTCAAAAAATATTTGCCACTCTGAAGCACATACAGTGACAACTCTAGTCATTGTTGGTATAAAACATACAGTCACTGCACAGTTATTTTATTTACAGAGACAGGATTTTGCCTAAGGCTTTGAGAAGCAGATCAATGAATCTGTCAGTACATTACAGTGTAATGGATAAGAATAATGGACCATGGCTTATTCCTGTACCAGGAGCTGCTGTGCTATAAGTTCCACCAGCCAGAGGCAGGAGTAGCAGGCAAATTCCGGTTGCTGTGGAGGCGGAGCTTCAAGAGCCCGCTGCTGTCAATCATCTATCTGGACCTGACAGGAGATGGCCTGAAGGAGCTAGCCGTGCTCACACTCAAGGGCCTGCACATATTACAGGTAACATATTCCATCTAGGTGAATTCATACTGTAAGTGTAGCTAGTAGACACTCTGGTGGGGTGTTGTGGAGCTAAGTCAACAACAGATTTGACAAGTAACACTGGAGAATTAGAAATTGTCCTTCATAATGTCATTTATGTATTTACAAAAGGGAGAGAGCCTACATTGCTATAACCTCACTTACAGCAGATGATGGGCTACGCTGTAAGCATCTGAGAGCGAGCCATTGGAGAGTAGCTTCAGAGGGCAAAAATCCTTGCATATGATTTGAATGGATAAACGACTTCCCTGTCATTTTTACTGATGTGCTTCTTCAACCACTCACATCAAAACCAACTGATGGCGCTGGTAGAGTTACGCAGGGAAAACCACCATAGAAAGCACAGTTTTGAAACCGATTAGAGGTCTTAATTGGTTCGTCCGTTTCATTTTCATCCTGAAATCCCTCCCAACGGCAGGAAGCTTGCGTGGAGATGTTTGCAGTGTAGCGCATCATCATCTGACGTGAGTGAGTCTTCTACCAAGGCTCTCTTCACTGAATCTCTTTAATCAGTCATTACTCTTAAGAAGGACCTATATCAATCTTTGCTGAAACTTTTAAAATTAAATGCTGCAAAGCCTTCAGATTTGAGTAAATATCTTAATATATTGCTTCAAAGGTATGTAATACAAACATCTGCACTTACACATTTCATAATTCTCACTCCCTTTCCTCTCTAAATCTATCAGCATAGCCTGAGCAGCACGGCGGAGCTGGTGCTGCAGCGTTTGGCCAGCAGGGTGGCAGCACTGCAAGTAGCCACCACTGACTCCACCACACAACCTACAAACCAGGAGGAGCCAGAACAGAAACAGGAAGAGACCAGTGGGGATCATAATGCTGCCGCCACCACCACCACCACAACTCCTACCTAGAGCAATCAAATCACTAAAGCAGATTGGTGATCATGGAACTTTTGGGATGGTTTACAGCAAAGATTCCAGAGCGGAGCGCTCTAGAATCTTTGGTTTACAGTGCTGGAGCGGCCAGCGGGTGGTAGGCCGTACTGAGTGAGGACTGGTGAACTTCACAGAAAGTTGATAGAAGCTTGTCTGAATGCAGGCTACAGTATGTGGTCCAGATCATCCTGTCACAACCACATGGAAGCACATGGATCTGGATTTGTCAGCAGAGTGAGAGTAGTAATGTGTCTCATGATTTGAACGAGTTAGGATGAGCACTGTAACTGAGCTATTGAAGGTAATGAGGAAGACAACTTCTCTTGTGACAAATGTGACCCCACATTGTATAAAGTGTCATCTTTACAGAGTACTGGCAGAGTAGCCAACCAACTGGAGGTAACATAGAAACTTGTAACTTGTTCTTTTGCCATTTGTTGAGTACTAATTGCACAGCACTAACCTGGGAGCCTTAATATACATAAGTGAATATGAAGTGTGACTGGAGATTCTTCCTCACTTCTCCAAAGACTGGACTAATGAACCCAACCCCTTGCCTTACTGCTGAACCTGATGTGGAAGAGAGCTTTTTGTGTGATCTGCTGAATTTGATCATGAAAGTCATCAACATTAAAGTACAGTATTCAATGTTTATGTTTATTGCAGTGTTTGTGTGTAAGTGAATGATTTTGAATGTGACAGGTTCCATGTTCAATTACATTGAACCAGCCCACCTAGCCAATAGTGCACCTATTTACAGTATGGGCTACTTTCTGCACTTGTAACATTTAGTCTTACCTTGCAGAGCTACTGTATTGCAAGATGAAAAAAAACTTTTTTTCCATTCCTTTAAAATTTATTTAACAGGTTACCACCAGATTTACATACAGAAGTATAAAACAAATATCTTGATCACAGATCAGTTTGCAAGCAAAAAATAATTTATTGAGAAAAAAAAAAAAATTGGATTATTGAAATTCATGCGGAATCCGAACCATGGACTGATTTGAGATCAGCCTTCTGTTACTTTCACATTTATTTAAAAAGTGCAAATCCCAAGTTTTATTCAGTTTCTCATGTAAGCTTTTCCTGAGAAACTCAGTGCTTCAGTTCCTCCATCTGGCGTGGATGGAGACTCCCAGTGCAGGATTGGTTCTAAGGTGTATGGATGGCAATATGTGATGTCCTTAGCCATGTTGTCTTGTTATTAGTTAATCTACATCAGTCTTGAGTCAAAAGTCTTTTCAGTGTGCTCAGTCTTTTCTCTTCAGTGTTGGGGCTTTAGTCGTCATATTTTACTATCTACTCCATTTTGTCTAGAAAGCATGGTGTTTCGTCAATGGGTTTTACCCTGCGCTAAATTTCTGTCACTGATCTTTTAACCCAGTTTTAAACACAGGACTGGAAGAAATTAGATGGAAAAACTACTCATTGTTTCACAGACTCTTTGTGTAATCTAGTCCTGTGCAAAGAGTTAATAGTCAATAGTCTTTTTTTTCATTTTGTTTTTTTCTGTCAGTGTCTCTCAGTGCCCTTCAGTGCAGTCTTTGATCTTACTTGTTCAGTCTGTTCATCTATCCCTCCCAGTGGGAGCGCTGCCGCCTTGTCTCAACCACCCAATCGATGAACTCGCTGACACGGGCATAGACTCCAGGTTTCCCAGGGCGCCCGCACCCCACCCCAAACGAGGTGGCCCCCGCCTGTATCCACCTACCATCTTCCTCACACATCAGAGGACCCCCAGAGTCTCCCTGGAAGAGAGGAGCACACACATGCACTCTTCACACACACACTAACTGCTCAAATTAAAAATCTAAATCCATTTTCTGAAACATTCAAAAACAAAGTTGTTTTAATAATAATTTCCAGGTAAGTATCAACTTGAGCTGCATCTGAACTCTTTGTGCATTTAAACAAATTATTCCCTGTGTGAAGTATGAGACATAGCATAATTACATCAAAATAATTCTATCTTACTAATTATTATTTATGTATTTCTCAAGTCAGTGCTAAGCCCTACTATGCACCAGTCCAATATAAAAAGTGGTACTCTTTTCCAATCAAGTAAACACTTGCTGTCCGTGGTAAATTTTGGTCTGGAATTCTATGGTACATTCTTTTTCTCAATTTAAATAGAACTGTCGATAAAGACCTTTGGTTCAAGGCATTTTACAACAACCTAAACCCTCAGTGGAAAAAAAACAAAAGCTGATACCTGGCAGGAGTCTACACCTCCTTCTGGAAACCCTGCACACAGCATCTGAGCAGTGATGTTATACTGCGGTAGTAGCTGCTTTGCACACAGGGCCTGGTCCACTATTGGTAACACTACCTGCTGCAGAACATCAGGCACATCACCTGAAAGGAAGAGCCAAGAAGGTGTTTAACATACCACACATCTCCTATTCAGTAGCCTGGCCATTGCCTTCCTACTGCCTAGCGCTCCATCTGGGATTTCAGCCATGAGCCTCGTTTGCTTAGGATGCTTCCCATCCTGACCAATCAGCGAACTTTGAGAATGCAGTGCGATAATCCGATAGGCTAACAGTCAAAGGCTGATCCAATATTTTTCAATTTCTTGCCCGTGTATGAAGAAAAGCATAGACTGAAGGGGTGGTTATGACCTGGCTACATATTCCGCATTGTACCGTTGAAGAGGGGCCTTTGCCATGCTTTTTTTCTTTACTTTTGTTGTGGGTTTGCTTTTTCTAACTGTTTCTTGTGCCCTTCGTTCTTTATAAAGGTGAAGCACTTTGTTCAACCACAAGTTGTTCATAGGGTTTGACTACATGTGTTGGACTGGACTTGGTCACATGGTCTATCTGCCGCTCACCTCCTTCCTCTAGCCGCCCCCAGCCAGCAATGACACACTTCCTGCCAGCCTCAAACCTCTGATGCTTGTAAGGTAGACACACAGGCTGCACATAATCTACAAAAGAAGGATGCATGAGATGTCAGGAACATTTAATATACAGATAACAAAGACAGACAGATAGACAGACAGACACAGAATAGTAGTGAGAATAGGTAATAAACAAACATTAAGGACAAACCAGACAGAGAGATCTAGTTTCTGTGCACAAATTATACATGTTTCTCCAGAGAGAGTACACTGTTGATAAAAACATCGTGTACAAACAGAGTAAATTTACTGAGGTCAGATTCACTCAAACAAATATGTACGGTACAGCTCAGTGATAGGTGAGCACCTGTGAAGTTGGCAGGTGTCTTCAGGTGCATGAGTGCAATGTCTGCCTGTTTGGTCCGGCGGTTGTAGTGCTTATGCATGATGACCTGATCCACCTGGAGGTTCTGCCGGTCCTGGTAGTCAGAACCATATTGGGAGTGGAGACCCAGGACTGCTAGCCAGTTAGACAGGTGGATATTCTTACTGGAGAGATAAGGAGGGAGATGGGACACTGAAATGTCCTGTTACCAGTAATCAGATTGGTTGAACAGCAATAAATAACGGACAAAGAACTTGATTTATACAGGATATTAAGTGTCAGACTAGGAGACAGCTCAATCTAAGTTATTACCTAGTAGACAACAGACATGCTGTGTTACAGTGTTAAGAGATGAAGTCAGATTAAGTACACCCTCACCCACCATGCACAAACTCATACTGTACGAATATTTTTCCACAGATCCCATTCCTTACCCATAAGCACAGTGAGCCGCTGTGAGCAACCAGTCCTTGTCAATCAGCGATGCCCCACATGCATGGCGGCCCTGCCAACTTAACGACACCATCCAGGGCCACGCCCCCTTCACAGCATCCTCCCCGCCTACCACTCTGTTATTCATTTCCTCCTTACTTTCCTCTGCCTGTTCTTTCTCTTTCTCTCTCATCTGTCCATCATTCAATAGACCAGATTGGGTTTTGTTGGAGATCTTACAAACACCACAAGCTGAAATGAGTAAGGAAAAAATGTCCATTTTAAGTGGTTTTCATTGAAAGACATTTCTGACAAAAACGAAACCTTATGCAGAAGTGCACCTCAATAATGGTTAGACATCTGTAATGTGATGTTATGTGTTGACAGCAGAGTATGAATCATTGCCTGTGATGTGTGTACGAGAAATCTCTTGAACTCACGTTCGTTATTGCACCTCAATGCCACAACCATATTCTCTGAGCATGCATCTCTGCAATAGTAACACAAACGGTTTATTGAGAATTTTAGTCACAGCCACAAAATTATGTTGATTGATAATTGTGTATCAACTCGAAACATTGTAAGAAATAAGACACTCTTAATACTGTACATGTACTTCACTACTTAACTTAACTACATTGAGTAGATGAAAGAGAATATATGACAATGGATGTGACATCATGACCAACCTGGGTTCCAAATGTGGACTACCATCAGGCCTCAGGGAAATAGAGATGAACTGAGAATCCTCCTCCCTGGCTAACAGAGGGTTTGCTTCTCCCGATCTACACACACACACACACACACACACACACACACACACACACACACACACACACACACACACAGTCATGAGAGGTGTACATACATACTGTATACACACTCATACACAAACCCAAACTCTTGCCATCTCATAGATTCTGCCAGTACCTAAAAGTCATTGTTTGCTATTTATAACTACATTTTTTAAATATTTCAAACAATAGCACTGTATAGTCCATTTCAGGTCTTACACAGACACACACAGTTAAGTCATTCTTACCTGTATCCCAGGTAGCGGCAGAAGTACTGAGAAAGATCTGGTGTCCAGTTCTGAGCACATACAGCACAATGGCTGCTGTTCACCTGAACCTGCAGCCTGGCCTCACCTGTACTGTTTACAGAGCCCACAGGTAGCAGGTGGACTACAAGAGTCACAGAACAATACAGTACAGAAAATTCAGACACAGGTACAGACATGTACAGTACATAAACCACCACATACAGTATATAAGTATAGTATATACTGTACCTGAGCAGATACCAAATACAAACACACAGCATGCATACTGGTGTAATATGCTACCAGCACTCACAAACAATAAATCCAAATGTGTGCACACACACACACACACACACACACACACACACACACACACACACACACACACACACACACTGTGTGTAAACTGCATTGGGGTCAGTACACAAACAGATACTGACCACACTGGGCTTCATCAGAGGCATCAGGACATTCCGACACACCATTACACACACTGCTGTTAGAAACACACTCCCCAGAGCCACACTGGAACTGGCCAGATGGACATGGCTCTGTAAAAACACAACAACAGAAAAGTAAGATTCAGCATTTTTATCTGCCAGTGTAAGTTCTACAATATGTCAAGCATACAAAGGTCATAGAGTCAGTTAGATAAAGGACTCCATGCTACTTAGTTGTTGTGTGCATAATTGGCAACAAAATTATCAATTGTTGCATAATTGGCAACAAGAGTATCTTATAAGAGTATCTTGCACACATAAAGAGGATCATTGACTGAAGATATTTCAAATCATCATATTGAAAATGTGTCAGTAAAATTTTACTTGACATGGTCAACAAACAAGTCAGACAAGATCATAGGATATTTGTTTCACTAGCTTGTCCTTATGAGTGCTTGGTGTAGCGTAAGAGCGCGTTTGGCTTGGTAGCTGGCCCTGGTCCTAGAGTGGTAGAAGCTGAGATCGTGGAGAACAATGTCCATTTTCACCCCATATGGAGGAGAGTATTTACCATAGTATGTGTCCAGTCTTACCTGGCTGACCCAGTTGGATACCAGAGGTGAAGTTGGCACAGAATCCTCTGTCAGAGCCTGAACTGTCTGTGAACAGCATCACTGTGATCTGATTGGTGGTTGAGAAGACATCTGGGAAGGTACGCTCTCCAGTGAAGACACCTTTGGGAGAAGGGAAAGATATGATCTAGCATGTGCTAAAGAACACAATTACAATACACAGATTCAGTCAGAAACACTAAGTGGCATACGGTAAATACACGCACACACTCACACACACTGTTTTTGGGTTGAGAGAGAGAGAGACTTCCTTACCAAGCATTACAGACTCAGGCCCTGTCCCGTCTCTGACCTCTATGAAATCATAACTCGACTCAAGGGCAAAATCCAGGAAGTGCATTTGGATGTTCCGTCCTTTCTGCGTGTGTAGATTCCAAACACCTGTGGCAGGTGGAACAGAGAATGCATGGTGGTTTTGATACCTTAACTTTCAACTCTGAATCTGTATGATGTAGCCTGACTTGGACGAACACGTTCATAAAATAAATGAAATGTGGTCTGGCAAAGCTAGCATTGCCCGGGAATTCTGGGCAGGATTCATTTAAACGTCTATCAAATGCTATCAAACTTCTATCAGTGTTATGGCACAGAGCTGAACAGTCATCGCAAGCTTGCTTCCTTCAGTCTGCTCGTTTCTCATTATGTCCTGATTTTTCTGGGCTAGAGAGATGAGGAAATTGCCTCCTTGGCCATACTGATTGGCTCGCGAAATTTCATGCAGCAGCAGGAAGTATGGACGGGCCCAGGCTATGTACATGTATGATGTTTTAGACAGTACTCACAGGACGCCTTGTTTCCATAGCTGTTTGGGTAGTTCGGAGAGCAGAATGTTGAGTTGGGCTCCCACAAATCAAAAGGTCCCCCACAGTCAGCTGTCAATCACACAAACACCATGAGATTCGTGGAAGACACTTGAATTTGAGAGAGAGAGAGAGAGAGAGAGAGAGAGAGAGAGAGAGAGAGAGAGAGAGAGAGAAAGAAAGAAAGAAAGAAAGAAAGAAAGAAAGAAAGAAAAAGAAAGAAAGATTTGTCTTACGTGGTATGGGTGGAGGAGTGGTTGGTTTTGGCACTGCAGTGGGCTCAGGTGGACCTCCTTCACATTCACCATTGCTTAGGTTGATGTCATCCAGCGCGACGTCATTTCCTCTGCTTGTTCTTTTCTGGGCCTCAAAAACCACCTGGTTATCAGTGAGAACATCCAAGCCAAATGTCACATTCATGCATTGGGTATATGGTGTGTGTACAGTACAACCCATTGTGAGTGTGTGTGTGTGTGTGTGTGTGTGTGTGTGTGTGTGTGTGTGTGTGTGTGTGTGTGTGTGTGTGTGTGTGTGTGTGTGTGTGTGTGTGTGTGTGTGTGTGTGTGTGTGTGTGTGTTACCCCTGCTTACTCTGATGTTAGAGGTGACATTGAGAGTGATCTGGCCATAATTCCAGTTGTCTCCATAATTGTCCTCCTTGTAGAAGAGCTGAGAGTAAGTGGAGCCATTATCAACCCCAACGCTCAGACTGCTCACCTCTGTCCCATACATGTGGTACCTGAACATACACAACATCAACGCGTTAACTAAGGACTTAGACACACACCTGCAGACACACACATTCTGATGCACACAACCAACTATTGACGCTCACCCATGGTCCATAGACACAGAAATGTACAAAAAATACAAAATACACTTTGCACACGTCAGAAACATGGTGCTAAATGAATCCTCTTTTTGAGGGTGTATCAGTGTGCAGACCTTTGTTATTCTTTCTTTCTAAGTTACACTTTTTGGTCCAGCACCTTCACTTTTATGCATGTGTGCGCTCTTCATCTTGTCTATGTACAATAATGCATACATGCTTATACTGTACTTCACATAGACATTGCATCTACAGTGCAAACACACATCATTTGCACTGACCAGAAGCTGAGACACACAGGCTCACTAGAGGGAGCCAAAGGAAGACTGTGCAATCTGAAGCTCCTCTGAAAGTTTCCAAATCCTCCTGGCGTTACCAGGTAGAAGCCTGCCATCAAAAAAACAAAGAGAGACGCTTATTCGTCATCCAAGACTCACGAATACATTTTTGACAAATGAAACCTGAAGGAAACTGGTCATTGTAAATATTTCATTTTTAGGTTCCATTAAAACCCACTGTGTGGACTAGACCACATTAATGTCTCCTTATCATCTTGTGGAACGGAATACTGTTTTTTGATTGGCTGAAAGGTTGTGTGCTATTTCTGTATAATGCACACCAATGAAGTAATTATATAAATGCTCTTTGAATGCTAACTATAACAACCAGTAAACGGCAGCAACAATGAAATCAGCCGTTACTAGCGATAACCACCACTAAAACGAACGTAGTAGGCTACAGCAACTTCTGAACAGGTTTCTATTTTAAAGGAGCTGCATTCTGCCTCAGGAGTTCTTTGCCTCTTATCTTGCTTATTATTTCGGTCTAACAGCACACCTTGTCTGCTGTTATCCCTTACATATTACATTCTTCCATAAGTTCACCTGATGTCATCTATCACCCACTTGCCACATTATGTACAGTACCTTAACTGTGCAAATGCCCACAGGTAGGAGGCCTCACCTGATGCATTGCCCATGGTGTGGTCAGCATTAGGGCCAGTGGAGGGGGGAAAGGTGGGCCCTTGCATCCTCTCCCAGTCCCCATCATCCTTAGGCTCCTGTCTCCAGAAGCACATACCCTCCTCAAAGGAGCAGCGCACCTTCTGCTCATCTGGGAAAAAAAGAAAAACATACATCACTGAGTGACATTAGCAGACCCTGGGGTGCACGGGGGTTGATTGCATTAAGTAGTCCTATAGCCATAAGTTCATAGGTTAGTTAACCCTTAGCAATCAAGGACTCAAGGAAGTTCATTTGTAATATGCATATGATTACTGGTGTAAAAAAGTAGTGAAATCATATCATATCATATATCATATCTCCACTGTGCTACAAGTTGTTTGGGGAACAAAAATACTAAATGCTGAGAACTCACTGGAGAGAGTGCTGAGGTCCTGCGCTATGAAGGTGGCGTTGAAGCCGGAGAGGGTGTTGATGTAGTCCGTGGAGAAGACCACAGTGGCCTTGTCAGGCAGCAGCCAGAGGGTCCCTGGGGGAGTGGAACCTGACAGAGAGACTGAGACAAGCAAAGAAGAGATTCACGCCATCATCAGATATGAGAGAACTATAGTATGCCTTCCTACAACTGCCACCGCTGCGCCCTGAGCAAGGCACTTAACCCTAACTTGCTCTAGGGTAGACTAGCCCTGAAGTAATTGATAGTTGGCAAATGTGTCGCTTTGGATAAAAGTGTCTGCTAAATGCATAAATGTAATGTAAATGTACAGTTCTCTGTGGCTCACTAATATACTGTCAATATCTACAGCCTCTTTTCTCATCACAATAACAGCACAGACAGAAGCAGACAGTCATCTTTATCACACTCCCATGTGATGACTTACAAGATGAGACGTGAATGTGATGCAGGAAGTGAGCGGTTAACACTCACATGTTAGGGCTTTCTCTGGTCCTATGCCCTCATACAGGGTCAGAACATCAATGTCTTGCTCTGTGTGAAATGACTGGAAGTCCACTTTTATGGAGAGTCCCTTCTCAACCCTACACAAGCACACAGCAACATCACTATCAGCGCTCACATTGATTGTATCATCAACAACAACAACAACAACAATTACAACAACAGCAACAATGACGACAATGATAATAATAGGAATGAGTTGAGAGAGATAAGGTGGGAATAAGCTTGAATACTTTGTTTGTGTGTGTGTGTGTGTGTGTGTGTGTGTGTGTGTGTGTGTGTGTGTGTTTATACCATATGATCCAGCGACACACTCTCTCATCCTCATATGGCAAAGGAAAGTTCTCAGAGTGGAAGTACCCTTCTGGACCCGACAGAAGAAACTGTCCATCACAGGCTGTGGCTGTAGAAACAAAGAATGATTGATAGGTGAGATCAAGAATTTGAGAACCCATCAGAGACACACCAGAGGGAACACATGTCCTATAACACCTCTGCAGAAAACATTACATCCTTGGCGGAGGTAATAAATATAGCAACCACAACCAACCATACAGCACACATAGAGATGGTTGAGGATTCTGACACATGTTTGGCTGTGGAATGTGGATGCTCACCACAGAGCTTTGGGTCCTCATCTGTTCCATCCTGACAGTCCTTCACTCCGTCACACCACAGAGGCAGCGCCACACATTCCTTGCCATTCCCACACATCCTATCACCCTCAGGGCAATGGACTGAGTACACATGCACACACACACACACACACACACACACACACACACACACACACACACACACACACACACACACACACACACACACACACATACAAAGTATTCAAGAGTCAATTTACAGAGACACACAGAAACATAGCACCAGCTTCACAATGCACTGTGATGAGCATTAGAGATTGAAATTGAAAAACATTATGAGACAGATTTTAACATGAAGAGGCCATGCAGTTGTGCAAGGGACATAGGCAACACTTTGGTTGGACAGTGGGGAAAGCAACACATCAAATGCACATCGTTTTGTACTAAAAGACAGCAGTGTACAGTGCATAGTCACATATGGTTAAACAAGTGACATAGATGTGCTACATTAGTGCCGTGAGAGAATTTCATCTGTTTTTCTTTTAAGCTAATATGAACATTATGTAGTAAACAAAAAAATTAAATACAAATGGATAAACAACAAACATCAAACAATATCTTAAATATAATATGGATGAATCACATGAACAATACAGTATGAAAACTGGGCAAACGAGAGGCTGAAGCACAAACTGCTGACTTCAGTTGTTTCGTAGAATTGCTAGAGATTGAAAATGATCACTAATCTACAGACAGCATGGGTTTTCAACAGGGGGTCCGTGGACCCCTGGTGGTCCGTGACGACATTCAAGGGGGTCCGTGACATGGGTTCCAGTTACAACTTAGTGTGATTGAACTTGATATTTGAAAACTTGATTTTAGAAAGCTAAGCACTCCAAATACAGTATAAGAGTGCATACTTGGGTAAATGTGGTGATTGCTGGCTAAAATGTCTCTTTGTATATGATTTCTTGCAATCCTTTTGTTTACAACACCCCCCTCCGCCCCTGGGACCCACCGATGACTTCTTAGTCAGACTGGAGGTCCCTGGGACTGAACCAGTTGAAAACCCCTGAGATACAGTATATAGTTGCCATTATGAGTACTGTCCCATACCTGGAGTAGTGCTCAAATATGGAGTGCTTGTGCTGGCTGATGATTGAGTGGTGCTGGTTCCTTTAGTCGTGGTGGCTGGTCTGGATGTAGTAGTATCTGGTTTCTCTGCATGGCAACCAAAACATTATGCACCAGACATGAACATGAAGAGGCCAGTTCAACAAGTATCCAAACTTGGGTACTGTAGGTCTATCAGTAGATGAAAGAGACAAGCAGGGGCACAACTCTTGTACCGTACCTGAGACCACTACAGAATCGGGGTCCACGACCAGCCCTCCTTGTGTCACGTCTCCACTCTGCAGGCCTTTCACCAGTTGCTCCTGGGCCTCAGTAGATCCAACCACACCCCACAGAGAGAGGGCAAAGGTCACAATCACGCTACCTTGCCTGAGAGGAACAGGGGAAGGGAAGCCAGTACAAAGGAGAGTCTACTTCCATCCCTTTCCAATGTATAAAGAGGGATTAATATACTGTATATACACATAATGATGTGTATATACAATATACAGTATTGATTGCTAATCAATCAGTAACTCGTAATTCATGAATCATGTATTTATTTGTTTTACCTGAAGTTCTGAATTTCACATGCCAGGTACTGGTCTTTGAGGGAGCTTTGACTGTAGGCCTCTGATATCTGAAAATCAACAATGAGAAATGTCACTTTGTAACTGTTAAGCTATTCCGATCTGTTCTCCCATTGTGGCCTCTGGTCGAGACAAGAGCAGAGCAAGTCTGTGTGTGTCCGCAGGGTAATCTCCCTTACCAGTCTCTCAGTGTCGTAGGCTAGGGATTTGAACTGTGCACTGCTGCTGTTGAGAAGCTCTGGGGTAAACTCCGCACCTTTGGATATGGTTACAGTCCCGCTCAGTTCAGTCTGCTCCGACTCATCAAACAATGCTGAAAGAGTGAAAAATACTTAATTAAGTCACTCCAACGAGCACTTCAAGCCTTTGTCATCGGTTTACAGCTTTTACAGCAAACTTTTTTCCTCCGGGAGCTACTTCGACAAAATCAACCTGGCTGAGAGCTACTTTACTACTATTTTACATATGTAGAATAGTTCTGGAGATTAACGTTTTTTTTTTTTACCATACATCCTGAAAAATATTGACCTTTATTTGCACCTTCATTTTCCATGGTCATAAAGCCAACTATGGTGTGGACCACTTATATCAACTTATATCAAGGAGCTTTCATAGAGGTTTAAAACCTTTTGTGAATGTTATGAAATTTGTTTACATTTCCTTTGACCCTTTGGAGAGCTACTCTGAAGCAGGTGGCGAGCTACTAGTAGTTTCCGAGCTACCTGTTGGAGACCCCTCGTTTACTGTAACACTGATACTGAAAAGGCCCTCTGCAGGTGATTCCATTAACAGCAAAAAAGAAAAAACAAAACAAGTAATTGCCTCCTCTTTCTACCTTCTCCTTCCTGTACAAGTTAAAAACATATGTTAAACATTAAAAAAAAATTGTGAAGCCAATTGTATTGATATGCTGGGTATAGCGAAGGGAGAGACCAGTGACCCCACCCAGTTTCGAACCCGGGTCTCCGGGGTGCTAAATGTGCAACTTGACCGCAACGCCAAAGAGCCAGGCTCGTGGCAGTCAGAGCGCATACTCAACCGTAGTGACGGTACTCCGTCACACTGGGCCATGGGAAGAATGGGAATGGTTTGAGAAAGAAAGAAGCGCACTTACTGTAGTAATAGCTATTTACACAAGAGAGAGAACAGAATGAACAGACAGTGAGTGAGTGAGTGATTGAGTGAATAAGTGTGTGTGTGTGTGTGTGTGTGTGTGTGTGTTCTAACCTGTGGAGCTGATGGCCAGCCAGGCAACCACAGCGAGGCCCACACACACCACCAGAAGCAGCACCACCACCACAGACAGCAGAACCTCCAGAGAGGAGAGGCGGCCTCGGGATCTCGACATTGCTTTCCGTCACACACTCACTCACTCACACACACACTCCCACGCTATCCTCTTCTGCACAAATATGCAAATCGTTTCTTATTTCTTTGATGTTCCACGGATGAAATCGTACAGGCAAGCTAGACAGTCCTATGGATCGTCACACATTCCACAGCTCATCCAAGTTCCACTAATCTTCGGTGTCACTCACCCGTTTCACCTGCTTTAACAGATATTTTTAAAATGCAGGTAGCACTGCTGGTGGGAGTTTAAGCTAAACTCATACACCCTTAAATATCTCATTAAAGATGTTAGTAATAAATTCTTCTCACTCTGTCATTCAAAACAAATAAACAGAAAAAACTAATAAACAGAGTCCTCAGTCATCTGTAGATGATAGTGGTAGGGGGCTACAGAAAGTCTGCTATTTATATTGTCAGACTCCCATACAGCAGTAAAGTTTATGGAGCAGTAAACAGGTGGTTATTAGGGATTATCTTGCTCATGCATGTTAATGGTAACAACCCGAGCCAGGCGTGATCTGATGGGCGGGGTAGTGCATTTAGCACTATATCCTATTACACCAATTTTCTCTTCCATTTATTGTGATTCATAGATCCTCTGACAGACATAATGCACACAGTTTGCTACTTAAAGGTTTTGGAGAGTGATTGATTGTACGTGTGATCGGTCCCTCATCCAGGGAAAGCTCAGCTGTGCTCATTAATAAAGTTGCCATAGCAACACAGAGGGTTTCCCTCGTATGTGTATTTATGGGGGATTCCTTCAATTTGTTCATTTCTACTACCATCAATAAATGATTTACTGAGTTTTAAGGCTTATCAGCAGAACAAGTGATTCCCTATCAATGGTCAGAGTTCAACTGCTTGCCAGAATAGATTAGATGTAATGGAATTTTGTCATTAGTCAAACTTACTGACAGAATTATCAAAAGCCAGTCAACCAAACTACACCGTCATTTAGTTAATTAGAATCAGTTAAACATGACATGACACAAATATTCTAGAGGAAATAGAGCGGAGTCAGTAAACAAAATGGATAAAAGGCAGGTTTAAAATATTTTTTTTCTATTAACATGCTTTCTGGCATAATAATTCAATACCACTTCAATAACAGTGTTGGAGAAAGGCTGAAAGGGATAATGCCCTTGCCGTTACCAAGCCAGGTATGCTCGTTTCAGGTGCACTTTGTTTCAAAGACAGTATAGGCAGAACACCACAAATGAAAAGTGCATATTTAAGTCAAACATAGCTACAAAAATAAAAAAAATTGTCATAATTGTACTCAAGACACTTCAGCACAACTCTCTCCTCACTAACTTGGACCGGTGAGCACCACAATAATTGAATCTTTATTTTAATCTGTGTATTTATTTTAAGGCAATATGCAGATTAGGCTGTAAACAAATGGATGAACAATTGACATTAAACAGTACAATACAATATAAATATTTATGACTTAATCATATGAACGATATAAAGTACAAGATATCACGGCTGACTTTTGATTGTTTTATAGAGGCCAGATTGCACTATGAAACAATGCCCTCGAGGCCTATTCACGACCCTTGAGTCTGCTAACAAATAATCATAAATATAAATACTGCTATAATATCTAAACCTCACCAGAAGGCCATTTAGACATACATATTCAAAATCAACAAATCCCAAAAAAGGCATAACATAAAGACATAAAGAACATGGTATTCTCTCATTCCTCCATTCATTTTTAGATAAAGTGCTGAATCATTGTGCTGAAGTCTTTCAGACAAGGCAGAGTAGCCTCAACAGGCTAAACATTGGGCATGAACAGTCAGCATGATATACATGGAAAAAGCTAAGGATCCAAGGTTTTTGGGTTTCTGTGTGCACTGTGTGTGTGTGTGTGTGTGTGTGTGTGTGTGTGTGTGTGTGTGTGTGTGTGTGTGTGTGTGTAAGGATTCATGTATTGTGTCTGCTCTGATGTCAGTGTTTCTGTGTGTGTGTGTGTGTGTGTGTGTGTGTGTGTGTGTGTGTGTGTGTGTGGGTGCGCGTTTATGCGCTTGCGCAAAATAAATCATGTACTGTGTCTGCTCTGATGTCGGTGCTTCCTACTTCTCGTCCTCTTGTGTTTGCGGTGCTTCATTTCCCTCTCCCTGTCTTGCTCGTGATCCTTTGGCTTTGAAGGCACTGTAGGCCTCTCCCGACCCCTGCCTCTTCCCTTCTCAGGCAGAGGGGCCTTCTCTCTGTCCCTCACTCTTTTGCTCTCCGTCTCCTTTGGGAGTGGTGGAGCTTCCTCCCTCTTTGGCGGGTGTGGTGGTGGGGGTGGGGGTGGGGGTGGTGGTGGTGGTGCCTCCTGTGGAGGGGGTGCTGGGGGTGCTAAAGGAGTGAGAGGGGGGGTCCAGAAAGGTCCAACCCAAGGTTGCAGAGGGGTGGAGGTGATGAGGCCGGGGTAAGGGTTGGGGACAACTTGGTGGTGCACAGGGGTGAGAGGGCTTAGCTGAGCCCAGTTACAGACCTAAAAAAAAACATGCATATACACACACACACAGAGATAGAGAGATATTTACCAACATATAATTATAAACCGACCGACGCATACACAAACAAGCGTAGGAATATCATTACATGTCTTCACTGTTGTTGAAAATGAAAGTATATTGTATGTTACTAAGCATCCCTACCGCATTTCCTCTAGAGATGTGGTCTTGAGATCTGCAGTCCCCATGAGGCATAAAACCACTGAAATTAAAGATAGGAGGATCCTGGGAACACACTCCTCTCCTACAAGTACGTACACACACACACACACACACACACACACACACACACACACACACGATTCATCCCAAAGCAAAATTGTGATTGTGTGCCCCCTAGTGTTTGGTTTTTATACTTGATCATTTGCTTGGGCAGACAAATTCCAAATTCAATATCAACACAGGCAGATAGAAAGACAGAAAGGGCTGATAGTGAAAAAAAAAATCCTGCAATTTATATAAGTGTACAATTTTAGTTGAATCCTCTTTACATATCTGGGAACTAGGCTACTAGTGATGCGCGGGTCAGGGTTTTTTGCACCCGCCCCAACCCGACCCATTAGGAAATCCGAACCGCCCCGCCCGACCCGCGAAAATATGCTGTGATAATGACCCATTATCCGACCCGATCCGCGGAAAAATTAAGTGAGCCTATTGCCACTGAATCTAAATGGAAACTAAAGAGAACTCGTTTAATACACTATAACACATAGGCCAGATGACCAGATTTTGCGCTATATTCACAGGAAAGATTGTGATACATTTTTATGAGAGATTAATTAGGCCTATCAAACAACATATTTTTAAATGTCGTTCTTTATTGGAGGATTGTGCAAAATTGCACGGAAGACACCTCTCTTGCGTACAGACACAAACAAGCGCTTATGCAGAAACACACTGGTTTTGTAAACGTGTAACATCAGATCTAACAAATGTAACGAACTTAACATCAGATCTTTGAGAGCTCCATCAAATTTAAATGAACTTCTATCAACTTCGTTTATTGTCTCTTTAACTGCCTGCTGAGCAGAGCATTGTATGGAATTCCAGCAAGTTTATAACACCAGATAAAGGTATTTCCCCTTAACAAAATGGGGTCGATCTTTACACTGAAATTGAACCCCTTTATTCTCAAGCAAGTACATTACAAGTGGGACCAATGCATGCCTCTGGTTAACTACTTTAATTTGATACCAAATACCTCCATTATAGGCGCAGATATACCCATACTAAAGCCTCCGAAAGACAATGAAGCAAATCTGTGTCACCTGCGATTTTGTTTTTCAGCGCTGCGTCCGTAATAAATAGCCTAATAATAACCAAAAAACTTCGGAGTGCCATGATGGGATCCATCATCTCCATGTGCCGTCCATGCAGAAGAACCTGCTGAACTGAACGCGCATTCGCTTGATGTGCTGGTTGCAGGAACGCATTGCACTGCTCTTGCCAGCATTGCAAGGAGAGGGAAATCGTGATAGATGGACACCTTTGTAAAAATACATGTTATAATTTAAAACTCCCTTTAGATATAGGATAATAGCGACTTAACATTATGAGCTGGACTCTTAGGTTAGGTTTTAATATTTCTGAAAATATTTTATAATTATATGCTCGAAGCTAATGCTGAATGGAAGCTGTGCGCAATCGAGACGATCCCTGCATTTGAAATGGCAGTTCACGTCAACAGCTTTGTATGTTACATTTAGATTTACATTTACAGATTTACAGATTCCACTATGCAAAATGTCATAGATTAGCCTACTTTATCATAAATCTACTCATATACATATGAAAGTTGGTAAGTGCGTTTTCACATTTAGACCCGACCCACCCGCACCCGCAATACTTTTAAAACGTTCTACCCAAATCCGCCCGACTCGCGGGTTTATCCGCGGTTATCCGCGGGTCACGGGCTGACCCGCGCATCACTATAGGCTACGCCTGAAATCAGGCATGGCGCCAGCCTGCACACCATCAGCCCTGGACAGACCTCAGACAGGCAAATTAACCACACAGCAAAAGAGAATCAAGGCAAACGTGACAATGTGTAGAGGCCGTTGGTCTCACCTGACTGCACATGGGCCTCTGTCCTCAGTACCTGGAGATCCAAAGCTACTCCAAGGGTCCTGGGAGCTTCCTAAGTAGAAAAGGGGCATCAGGGTTAAAAAAAAAAAAAAAAAAAAAAAAAACATGCCACTGTTCTGAATGGCTTTTATATATATATTTTTTTTCTGCTTTTTAACGTTAATAAGATAGGACAGTGTAGAGATGGACAGGAAACAATTGGGAGAGAGAGATGAGATGGGATCTGGAAATGACCTCGGGTCGGAATCGAACCCTGGTCCCTGGAGTAAAGGTCTGTCGCTCTAGTCACTAAGCCACGACGCCCCCTATGCCACTGTACTGAATCTTCACGCACATCCTACTTAGGTCGGCTGCAGCATCAAGAGATATGCATCACAGAATAAACTTAAAAGATAGGCACACAGGAGCTCCCTTTTTGCAGTTTTATTCAGGATTGGAATGTCTGAAATGTTACACAACATATAAAACTGCAAAAGGAAGCTCCGGTGTGCGTATCTTTTAAGTTTATTCTGTGCCACAGCACCATATTTAGAAGACACAACAGGTAGAACTAATGTATCGAGATGGTTCAGGAGGACACATTTTCAAACAGCAGGATTTGTGTGTGTGTGTGTGTGTGTGTGTGTGTGTGTGTTTACTGTGTGTGTATCTTGTAGATACTACGAGATGCTTGAATTTCTACATACAGTACATCCTTTACATACATTACACTACACTACACTACACTACTTGCACTTCACATTCCAAACCCACCATTTGTCCTGTAATTAAGGTCTAATTTATGTCCCAATTTATGCTGTCATTGTTTTGGCGTCTATGTTTACATTATTATTTTCCTACTAAATGCATGATATAGGCCTAGTACTTGTCTATTGTTCAGTGTAGAGTTACATTAACACCTACCGAAGTCAAATTCATTGTAAAAGTATACTTTGGCTAATAAAAATATTCTGATTCTGATTCAGCATACTGTACCTGTGCTGAAGTCCAGTTTTAGAGGACGTCCATACAGAGGGATCCCATTCAGGAGAGCAATGGCATAAGGCACAGCCTCAGTGTGTTTGTACAGCACAAAACCAAATGGCCTACGCCGGCCATCACGGTCCCGTGCCATGGTCACCCTCCTAACCGGGCCAGCCTAGAGGACGTAAGGCTAACGTTAAATCGTGTCACTCAGCAAACATTCACACATTTTAACCACCCAGACATTGAAAGGAAGGGGAAAGGGTTGGCTGAACTTGGCTCACTCTATAAAAATAAACTTTACTGAGTTCACATTGGAGGCAAAGTGTTGCCTTCAGTCACACAATGGGACAGGGTGTCTTTTCTTCATTATTATACAGTTCATCAATTAGGCTGAAATTTATTTTTTTCTTTCTTTCTTTCTTTTTTTGGATAATATTATCCATGTTAGGTATAGAGAAAAAGCCTTTTGTTAATACTGATTGTGAACTGTGGAAAAAATAAGCCAGTGATAAGCAAAACCAAAACATAAGTCCAGCCATTAGGCTACAGTATCGATAAAAAAAATAATAATAAAAAAAAACATTGTAACAGCTGGCACATTGTAACATTCACAAACTGATGCTACACAGGCTACTGTAGCCTACCAAAGGGCTAAAATTGTTGTAGCCTACCACCTATATAGTTGCTAAACTAATTAAATTGGTGCTCAGCAAACCGAGTCATCCTCAACGAAGTTGACAGTTAGCTTTTTTATGTTAACAAAAAGTTACAAGTCATTGTCAGGTAGCCACTCGTAGGTTACATGAGGCAATGTTGCAACCCGAGTTTGAAGATGGAGGGGTGCCTACCTACCTGCAAAAAAAGCTCATACAATATCTCCTCTTTAACCAGAGGGTCCAAATTTCCAACGAAAACAGTCCTATCAGCATCGCTTGTATCGCCTGGCATCGCAACACAGCGTGTCAGAAATTTTGAAAAGGACTGCGTGTACAAATGTTCACTGATTTAGTCAGCCCTACTGACTGTGCAAGTGATGCCATTGAATGTCGTAAAAAGAGTTGAGGATGTTGCGACGGTGGTGTACATCATTACAACGCCAGAGGGCGCCGACTAACTGAATGCTTTTGGAGTCCTAACCCTTCATTGCAAAATTCTCAAAAAATCTTCAATAAGAATCACAGTCGTTACTGTATTTGAAGCCTATTTAGATTTTAAAGGCGAGTCTCGTTCGTTCGAGACATATGGGTAAATACCCTGTAAAACATACATCAATATCTGCCATGTTGTTCATTTTGAACCACTTTTTCCAAAAAGTTTGAATGACATGTGTGTATAGCCTACATTTTGGACATGGACAATTATGACAATTCTGGAAAGAAAAAGGTAAGGACCACACATTTACAGTTCCCCGGAGCCTTTGTTGTCTTGTAAATAATCCATGAAGAGGATTCCAGGTGGGATCACAAATGGAATGTGTCACCTTTCAGTAGCTTGGCTCAAGGCAGGGGGTGTGGCCCAGCTATGTCAGGGAGGTGCAAAGCAGTCTCTTGGCTACTTCCTTGAATGAAAACTCACTCCTGACTGGGAGAGAATGGAGCAACTGCAGACAACGGTAAATCTCTCTTTACTTGCCTCTCTCTCTTTTTCTATATATTTTCTCTCTCTCACTCTCTCCCTTTTTTTTTAAGTATCTTCCAAGTTTTCTCTTCAGTGTTTTCTGTCAGATTTCTAGAATATTCTGAATTCAGTGAAATGAAGTTAATATTTGGCTTGAGAGGAGTGTTGTATGGACTCTGAGAATTGATTTTGGTGTGTGTGTGTGTGTGTGTGTGTGTGTGTGTGTGTGTGTGTGTGTGTGTGTGTGTGTGTGTGTGTGTGAGGACACTGAGGTACATGAAGGACTTCTCTCATATGGCATCTTATTGTTTTCCTCAGGGAGCAGTGCCCTATATACAGTCCACCCTGATAAGGGTGTGTGTGTGTGTGTGTGTGTGTGTGAGAGAGAGAGAGAGAGAGAGAGAGAGAGAGAGAGAGAGAGAGAGAGAGAGAGAGAGAGAGAGAGAGAGAGAGAGAGAACAAGCGCACATGTGCTGTGTGTGAGTGCATTTTTGTGTGTCAGAAAAATTAGCTTTTGACAACAAGAAGAAACTCCTTGCCAGACACCTCAGGCAAAGATTATGGAATATTCCGCTTTTACCCTCTCTGCCTGAAGTGTGTTCTCTGCTCTCTTTCTCCCCATTTACTCTGAGAGTCCTTATCAGATTACTGAAGGCAATGAATAGTGTTTACAGCATTTAAGTACTCATTGTCACCACTGGTTATTTATTTATTTGTAGCTTGTGTCTTTTAGGCTTGTACAGCATGGCGTATTTCATGTATGTGAGACGTACAGAGTGAGGTTATTAGAGAGTGGTGCTTATTATTGATGATTAGATGATTAGATAGTTTTTTTCATGGCCTGAAAGCTATAAATATTTCTTGTGTGATCTACAATTATTCACAAAATGTTCTGTTTCTCTACCCCACAACTACTCTGTCATCCTCTGTTAAAGCTAAGTGAAACCCAGGGATGGGTTTTAGTTTCAGATATCCCATGAAGTACAGTGTCTGCTATGGTGCAGTGGTCATTGTGAAACTCTTGGCTCATGGCCCATTGCAGTCATGTTATACTTCTAGTGTTTGGTCGCTCGCAGAGAAGACGTCATGTGTCAGCTTGAAGGCTGGGAGAACTCCGCCCACCAGAAACTTGATTGACTAGAATGTCGACTGTTTGGATGCGGCGGGCACCTTTGATTGGACGTATATCACACCCACTGAGCTGAGGGCGAAACCAGATCAAGCTTTCATAACCTGGCCCTCACCTAATGCCCAAGCACTCTCTGGTTGAGGGAATAAAAATGGCCAATTGTCTTTACAGCAGTGGACTTCTTAGAAAAGCAATGTAAATGTGTGAATATTCCTTGTGCTGTAGCAATTGTAGAGGATTTCCCACAGAGGACAATCAACAAACAGCAGCTTATTTAACACTACACAACATGATGCAGGTTACAACAGTAAAAACAGTTTCTGACCAGTGACAACCAGGCACAGCAATACACAATAGGCCACAATAGAGGTCTCCCTCATCCAGTGCTAAAAGAATAGTAAAATACAATACAAGGGTGTTGCATAGATGTGTATTATCAGGACTGTTAGTATGATATTTGATACTTGTGTGAATCCAGCTGAGTGGTATTTGAGTTTTGTCAGATAGACCAGTGTGTACAAAGTCCATATGAGACGACTCTATAAGAATAGGAAGGAAGTGGTTGGAAAGAGAGAGTGGCTGTTTTGGTTACTGTTTAATGGTGAAAATACTCCTCTACTGACATCATACCAAATTCAGGAGAAGTTCTCAGTCACTCGGCTATGGGCTGAGTAATGTCAGTCTTTGTTTTCCTATGCTGTGCCTCTCTGGAATGGATGTTTTGCAGTCAGGCGTGCTTTGTTTGTACTTGGACATACCCTCTAGAAAAAGTGTGTGTGTGTGTGTGTGTGTGTGGGGGAGAGAGGGAGAGAGAGAGAGAGAGAGAGAGAGAGAGAGAGAGAGAGAGAGAGAGAGAGAGAGAGAGAGAGAGAGACATATATACAACTTAAAATAAAGATAACACCAAAGTAAGGGTTAATCAGTATGTATCATGTTACTTACTGCCCTCTGATTTTGAAGTAGGAGACCACAAACTTTGATGTGGTTGGAGAACACAACTAAGATAATGTAGCAGCTTTCCTGTGTGTGAACTTGTGTTCATGTTTTAATGTGCTTCAGTGCACTGTGTGCTTGTTTTGTGGAAGCTACACAGGATGTGTCACTGAAGCTGCAACAATTGCATTCCACTTTAAATACTTGAACTGGCTGCACAAGAGCAGAGAGAGAGAGAGAGAGAGAGAGAGAGAGAGAGAGAGAGAGAGAGAGGGGGGGGGGGGAGAGAGACAGAGAGATTATGTGTATGTGTTATGTTTTTGTGCTTGGTTACCAGAACCAATGTGTTTGCTTCTGCAGGTCTGCAGAATGTTTCATTACTGCCTCTTACTTCTACTGGGGACATCATGTATAGTACACACAGGTAATATTATCACAGACACAGACATTCATAAGCACTCAATAAGCTAAGATACACTTAGGGTGACATTTGTTTCTCTTTTTACTGTTTCTCTTCAGTGTTTTCAGTTGTGGGATCACTACCAAGCACGCATACACACACACACAAGTGCACACACACACACACACACACACACACACACACACACACACACACACACACACACACACACACACACACACACACACACACACACACACACACATGCACTCACTCTCTTCTTTTCTTCAGGTTTGGCTGAGAACTGTGCCGACTTCACAGACTTGGGCATCCCCGATGCCATCCTGGGCACAAGCGTGGACGTTCGGCTCCTGCTGTACACTCGTGCCAACCTCACCTGTGCCCGTGAGCTAAACCACCTCAATCCCTTCTCCCAGCCTGAGCTCAATGCCAGCCGCCCAACCGCATTCATCATCCATGGCTTCAGGCCGACGGGGTCGCCCCCGGGATGGTATGAGTTACTGGCGCAGCTGCTGTTAGAGCGGGCCGACCTTAATGTGATCGTAGTGGACTGGAACCGTGGTGCTGCCAACATCAACTACTTAATTGCTGTGAAGAACACAAGGAAAGTGGCTGACAACATGACCGCCTTCATACTGGATATGAAGGTGAGAGAGCGCGAGAATGAGAGATAAAGTGAGAGAGAGACCAGAACTCTGGATGTACATGTATGCAAGTATACCCATTGAGTGTTTCTCAAAGTCGAGGAAACGTGCTTGGAAGGCTGCTTTTTTGAGCATTCCATGTCATTATCTGTCACCAAGTACTGTTCCAAAGTCAATTTTAGCGAGAACAGAGGCCTTTGTTCATAGATTTTTCAAGGATGCACTGATGGAACCTCGTTTTTGAAGTGTACGACTTCCAAGGCGAGTGTGCTACCAAGGAAGCATTCTCGACTTTGAGAAACACTCATTGCCTCAAACAATCTGCATTCTTCTTGTTGAGACCACTGAGCTCTAGAATACTGGAGGGCCGGTTTGTTACATTGACTAACGTTCATTTTCAAGCCCAGGAAGTTGTCCTATCTGAGCTTGGTTGTGGGAATATGAATTTTTGTGGACAGTTGAGCGTATACATGATCATACTGCAGTGATAAATTACCAGGCACACCCCCACACATGGAGTGCGTATTTAAGCTAAGGAAAAATCCTGGTGGTCATTTTAAAAAAATATGTAGAGATTCTTTGAATTTACTTGAGTGCTGTATCTTGTGAGGACAAAGTGCTTATGTTGAGACCACACAAAAATACGTAATGTCACATAATCCCTGTAGCGGCAACCTCGCAGCCACCTCTTCAGAGTAGAAGTATACTGTAGGTCAGATCAACGCGCGTCTTAGAAAAATAGAGGCATTTAGGCTATTCGTCTAATAACTTAGTGCATACAAACAAAAGCGCTCCCGTATCACGCAGTTGAAAAACTGTTTGCCACTTCCACTCTACCTGACCGGCAGGTAACGGCACATATATAAAACGTCAATCAATCAACTCATCAACGTCACGCTCAAGCAGACAGGAAGAGCAGCAAATAAGCATATTAATACGAAAACCTAAACATATTGCCAACTAAAGATCCAAACATAAATCAATATATCATTAGAATGCAAATAGGCCTAATGTTCATATTAAATTCAGAAAAACAAAAAAGATGTAAAACGACTCCAACAATCCCATTCATTCTGCATAGACAAAAATTTCCACAACTCACAAATTTGCTTGTCCCCCGTTTCAAGTTTCAAGTGCAACTTTGTTTTAGATCAAAAAACTCATAGGTCGTCGAATACACTGTTGTACTTGTGATGTGCACTGGAAATATAAACTTAGACTTACGACAAAATAGGCAACATTTGATTGAAATTGTTTATTTCATAGCGGGCTGCATGAAAGAAAGCAGAGGGACACAGTTTGCCACCGGGCTGTAGTTTGGCAATTGCTTTTCTAGGCAGTGAAGAGGTATTCTGGGAGAGTTTAGCAAGTGTGTGAACCACATTTCACAGCTTCAACTCTCAAGTGTCTCACATACACAAAGGCCCATATAGACAATTCCAAGACAATTATGTGATCATATTTATATACTGAACATGTTATTTGCCATCAGTGCACAAAGCATCCATGTCTGGAAGTGTGTTATTTGCCATCAGTGCACAAAGCATCCATGTCTGGAAGTGTGTTATTTGCCATCAGTGCACAAAGCATCCATGTCTGGAAGTGTGTTATTTGCCATCAGTGCACAAAGCATCCATGTCTGGAAGTGTGTTTTTCTGGAGCAAATACACCCTTTGGATATGGACTGTGAACATGTCTGGACTGTCCATGTTTGGTGTGGGCTAGTGTGAACACGTCTTACCCTTTTTTTTAAAAAAAAAAAAAAAGATTTGTTTGGCTTTTTTCACCTTTTTATTGGATAGGACAGTGTAGAGAGACAGGAAATGAGTGGGAGAGAGACGTGGATAGGGAAATTACCTCAGATTGGAATTGAACCCCGGATTTATGTTATGGCTAACCTCACTCACGTCAGATGCCACGTCCCCTGCATCTGACGTGAGTGAGGTTATGTTATGGCGCTAACTGAGCCATGACGCTCCCAACACGCCCCTCTGTTGATGACGCTTTATGGCTTCTCTGTGTATTATGACCTCTCTTTTTTTATTGGTCTCTGTGTCAGACAGTGTCCCTCATTACCTCTGTGTGACAGAAACTACCAGTAAAGACTTTCTGTAATAAGGTCATCTCTGACGTTGGTAGGGTATTTTTTATAATTTTGGTTCAACCACACAGTAGTAGTCACTGGTGCAAGTCATCCACTCACATTTCTCTTCTTGGTCAGCCGCTGTTGGAACAAGTATCTACAGAATAAAACAAAATAACATTGTTTATGACAGAACTATGTGTTCTCTCCCTCTCTCTCTGCATGTAGGAAATCCCTCTCTCTCTTTTGATATTTATAAAGCCCATACTTTCATGTGTTGGTGGAAGTCTATGTGTGATGGGTATATGGGTGACATGATGGTGGGTTGAAGAATAGATGCAGTTACAGCTGTGTGTATCTATGTATTTCATGTCTGCAATGTGTGTATGGTCAGTAAAAACAAATATCCTACAGTATATCTGTGGACAAATAAAGACTAACTATCTCTGTCTTTGTCACCCTCTCCCCACCACTCCACCCTTCTCCCCTTTGACTCTCTATTTCCCTCCCCCTAAAGAGGCATGGTGCACCTCTAAGTTCATTCCATCTAATCGGAGTGAGTTTGGGAGCCCACATCTCAGGTTTCATTGGGGACAAGCTCAACGGCTCTATTGGCAGGATCACAGGTAAGAATGCCAGGAGAGCGCACAGACTTTATAACCCTCATCCCATTCCCCTTTCTTCCTCTCACAACATGTACAGTATAAAAGAGACAACACCGGATATGTTAGTGATGTGTTAAGACAAAGCCGCATCTGTCATAATAATTAGATTTCACTCTAATCAATGAAACTGGCTACAGAAGGCGTGATGATGAGTGCAGCAAACATTAAAAAAATACGCCAGTCATCTAAGTATTTGTAAATGACGCAGCTTGATTTTATGCTTCCATAACGCATCCAGTGAAGCCCTAGGGTAACTGGCTGTTAGTTCATTACAATTACTCTCATAATAAGCAATTGTCATTTAGCAGTTGCATTTTCAACCAGTGTGTCACACAGTGAAAGTACAATAGGTCGTCTCTGAGGGAGCTGAGTCAATAACCTTGCTGTCTATCACCACAGTGTGCTGTCTGTGTCCCAGTCCTGACTGTGATGCCTTTCTCTCTCCCCAGCACTGGACCCAGCTGGGCCTGAGTTCACAGGAAAGTCTCCTGAGCAACGCCTGGACCCCACAGATGCTCAGTTTGTAGATGTAGTTCACTCAGACATGGATGGTGAATCACATAATATGTCTTATCCACTCCTCTTTTTTTCACTGTTTTGTATTTTTCTCATCAACAACAAACATCTTCCCTCCCCTTCCCTTCAGGAGATATATTTTCAGTGATGTTTTCTGGGTAGGGCCACTGTTGTGTGTAAACGGTCCTCTCACTTCCTCGTCCTATTTTGTCCTATAGTACGTTCTCTCCTTCCCTTTCCTGTTACGTTTTCCTGTGTTGATTATTTTTGAAGTGACTAAATATGTGAGCATAGTATCTCTGTTCCCATAGCGCTGGGCTTCCGGAAGCCTCTGGGTCACATAGACTTCTACCCCAATGGCGGATCAGATCAGCCTGGATGCCCCCGGACCATTCTAGCTGGTGAGCCTATAAGAAGGGATTTACTGTGCACTTTAATAGGCCTATCTGTTACAGATCGTTTTCATATGTGTTAGTTTGGTAATGAGATGTGTTTAGATTACACAGGCACTGCCTTTCAACTTTTCAAAGTCATGGTTTAACCAAGATTATTCTGTTTGCCTCCAATGAACACGATTTATAGTATATGTCTTCCCTCTCCCTATATTCAGTGTTTCTAGAATTCCATCTTCACTAGGTTCTTGTTGAAAGCAAGTCTGACCATATTGGCACTGATCGTTCATACAGCATGTTGATTTTTCTCCACTTTCTCAGGAACGGCCTATTTCAAATGTGACCACCAGAGGTCAGTGTATTTGTTCATGAACTCCATCAACAAGACGTGCAACCTGATTGCGTACCCTTGTGAATCCTATGTGGATTTCCTTGACGGGAAATGTTTGGATTGCGGGAAGTTCGAGGGTGAAGGCTGTCCATTGTTTGGTAAGGCACAAGTTATTTACTTTCAGTTTCAACACTTTCAGTTTCATTATGTGCAGAAATGTATGAAATGTGTGACATGTATGTGCATGTAAGTCAAATCTGAGGTTTGGTCTGCAGGTTATGATGTCACTAAGTGGAAAAACACTCTGGTCAAGCGGAAACAAACGATGACATTCTTCACTACAAACAGCTGGTCTCCATTTTGCAGTGAGTCTTCATACTGTCTGGTATAGTGTAGGTCGGCTTTAGTGGTGGATTGGGATATTCTTGTTCCTTTTCAAAATGTTTTCCGTTTTGGTTTACAGTAGCCTACCTAACTACAGACTACAGAGGTTTACATATGTGTGCGCATGTTTTATACAATCACATTAAAGATGATTTACAAATAAGCAATGACATTGTCTTATCCTGTTTTGACAAAAGATTAAAGTAAACATTTGCACAATCAATAAATTATATTGAAATCTTGGGTAGTGATGGATATGTAAATCTTCATGATCTATGATTTGAGATGGGGAGTAGGCTACCAATACTCAAGTAGCCTACTGTATTTTAGTAGCTTTTTCAGGTATCTGTACTTTCTACTACTCACATTTTAAAAGCTGGATAGTTACTTTGGCCTTTTAATGCATTGTGAGAGAAGTTATCAATATTTTAAGTTAATGGCAAGGTGTGGCTTCCCAACATTAAGGCGGATTCCACTGTTTAAAAATGAAACCCTTCTGGGTTTTAGATCCTCAAATTCTTACTTCGGAAAGGATTTTTAAAAGCAATAATATTCCGCTCTAAAATAAAACTGCTCTTAAAACTGAGGATGGAAATGCAATGTCCTGTTTCTACAGAGACTAGCTACAAGGTGGACATTGTGACATGGAACCTTGAGACACGTTGGGGTTTTCTGACTCTGAGACTCCACAGTAAAGGTCAGACGACAGAGGCCAAGATAGACCAGTAAGTATTACTGAATGTGCATGTCAGCATGAGATAACTCATGTTTACCACAACGTCTGGCTCACATGCTGACACAAAGCACGTACACACACACACACACACACACACACACACACACACACACACACACACACACAAAAAAAGCACATGCAAGCACAAGACACAAAATTATAAACATTATGCACAATTTCCCATTTCTCTTCCTCATTTTGTTTCTCTTCTGTTCTGTTGCTGTGGCTTGTGCCAACACCCCCCACTGTGTCTATCTGTGCGTCTCTCTCTCTCTCTCTCTCATACAGTAAAGCAGCTGAGTTTAAACTCTACACAGAAAAAAGCCTGTTGGCACAGTTTGACAGAGACCTGCAGCCTGTGGAGCAGGTGTCCCTTAGCTTCTCCACAGGAAACGTCCTGAAGCCACGCTACAAGCTACGTGTGCTCCGCCTCCGCCTCACACCCCTTTACGGTTCAAACAGGTCAGCAATGCAGCAAAGTACAGCACTTTTACTCTTGGCTTTGACCTTACTCTAAGCTACAGTGAGACTGTCATCTGCGACTGTATAGTAAGCATGTCTGTGCTTGGAGATTCTTAAGTATTACCTGACTTATATTTTTATAATACTTCTAATAGATAAATCTGACAAATTTATCAACATGGCCAGTCAGTCTGATTTTTAACTTGCTGTATGGCTTTTTTTTTATTATTCAATTAATTTGTGTGTATTTGGTTTTTTTTCCCCTCTAGGCCAATGTGCCGCTATGATCTCTTGCTGGAAGAGAACAAGGAGGTGATCTTCAGGCCAATTCCCTGTGAAAACACAAACTTCTGAACAGGTGTTCGTTCCCAAAAGCATAGTTGCTAACTTAGTTGCAACCACAGGGTGGATTGGGGGTTCAATGGGAAATTGCATTGCAACCAACATAGTTGCTAACTTAGTAACGGGATAACTTAGTTAGCGACTATGCATTTGGGAAACAGACGTCACTCGTCTCTGTTGGTTCAGCTCAGCGGGAGACATCAATTAGTCAGCCCCATGTAGCTAGATCTCTGCTGCCCTCTGCAGGCCTGATCTATCCACTACGGCCTTCATTCACCCCTGTTGTGTCCTCATAGCTCAGAATGAGCAACCAGCAGGTGTATTCAACATTACCTGACGATGTCAAGCCAACTGCAGCAGAGTGCAACTAGTAATGCCTTAAGGATTAAGTGGATCTTAATCATATATGCACATATGTACATACAGAATCATGTACATTAGGAATACTAAAAATAAACAAAATGTAATATACTATACATAATAGGGTCCGAAAAAGTCCCAATGTGCATTTTTAAACTCTTTTAAATGGTTATTTTACATTTTATTATGATTTGAATCATGCTTGTATGTTTGTATAGTAAATATGAAATTAATAAACATGATTTTTTTATTCTTTTAAATATTGTGTTTTTTTTCTTTTTATACATATCTAGTGTACATTATGCAAATTGGTTATTTACAAGTTCTATGCAAACAATCACAGTCCGATAACCCTGCCTACTGACTGTGCTCTGTTAAAATCTGTATGTATAAAGAAAATGGGCAAAGTAAGATAGAAGATAAAGAGAAGTATTACCCTATTAGTCAATATAAATAATAACTGAGTACAATTGGGCAAAAACAGTTCCGTTAAATGGCTCTTGGGAAAGAAATATTTCAAAATTTCTGAAGAATTGCACGTTCATTCTTCTACAGTACTTGTGAGATTGCATTGTTATACTTCACCCAAAATCTTGGCCAAGCATAGCAGTCCTTCATTTTCCCATTCTTGTATGCAATGTACATGTCCAAGGGCTTCTGGATCTTTGAAGCTTCACTCCCAATTGCTTTCAGGCGTTTTGGCTCAATTTTAAGACCACTATTAATATGTCAGGGACTGACTCCTGGACTGTCCAGCTGTCATATTACTGCACCACTGGTCTTCTGATGACCGTCATCTACTCACTGATGTTTTATGACTAATGACAGCAGTGCTCAAATAGTCAACAACAAACAAAACTACATCCAACTACTCTTCCTTGAACTTGAAGGAAAATGTTGTGAAGACACAAAGGAGAATTCAGGTGCAAATTGCAATCTTCATGAAAAAGAACCTCCCATTGGTTGTACATTCCAAACTCTTCCTTCAGCTCGATGTAATGCTATTAGGTTCAGGAAAGACGTGAACTTAGGAAAATACAATCAGTTCATTAAAGTCTCAGGACTATTTGCATGGTGCAGGCGTCAGAGTTCAGAAAAACACAATCTTCATTAAAAACTTAGGACTATTTGGATGGTGCAGATATCAGATGTTCATGAAGATTTAGACAGTTGCTTCTTTATCTTGTCCACCTCCACCTGCATGAAACACACACGAAAATACAGAAAAAAAATCAGCCCAATTCTTTGGCTTCCATATTTTTACAAGAATGTAATTCAACTTCTCTGACATTTATTTAAGTGTCAAATAATGTTGATAATGATAAATGTGTGGGATTTAGATTTAGTGTCATGTATGTTGGAAAACATCCCACACACTGACCAATGCAACCAGCAACTAGAAAAGCACTAGAGAGCGCAGACCTCTGCCAAGACAATGTGGTCACAGACACAATATAGATTCCAGATGGTGTTCTGGATCACTGATCACCCCCAAAATTGAATAAGATGTCACTTGTCCCAATACACGTCTGAAAATTTCATCTAAACATGTTCAGCACTTTTGCAGTTATGTTGTACACAGACACACAAACACACACACGCTGGCTAAAACATAACTTCCTTGCCGGAGGTAATTATTCATTTGGAAGATAAACATTTCTGTCTTAGGCCTTCATCAGACCTTCATCTTCTTCTTCATTGTTTTTTTCAGGGCAGGCAGGTAGTATGATATGATACAATGTGCATATTCCTTCCATGAGCCTTGCAATATAAAAAAAAGAAGAACAGACTTGCTAGAGACACAGGGCTGCATCATGGTAAGGCCATGAATTCAATTAGGTGGCTTAGCTCTTCTCAAATGGGACAATTCACACCTATCCCTTACCCCCACCGATTCCCCAAACATCAAAAATCTGCTTTTTTTGGACATTCAATAGCTATGCCATAGTTTTTGTCAAGTTTGACTTGATAGCCTAGCCATTTTGTACCTGAAAATGAACATAACACATATCATGAAAGTGGAACCATAGCCATCAGGAATTGTATTTATTTATTTATTTATTATTTATTTAATCACTTGCGTTAAAGTGTTAATTTTGCCAACACTAATTAATATTGATATTTTTATGCCTATTTTTATTTTCAAAACATTCAACAGAACCACTGCAGTTTCATGTGATATTAGCATGGTAGGCTATCTGTGTGATGAAACCCCACAAATGATCTGATAGATAAACTAGGCACAGTGTGGCCAACCGTTTAGTAATGTCTAGTGTTGTGTCCCACCTGCCATGTCAGAGCAACACAGCTTGAGAAACACTGCTGTGGGCTAACGTTTTTTCCACAGTAGGAAGACTTTGCAATGATAGGTTTGCATCATATCACAACTTAATATTGTCAGCCTAGTTTAGGCTACAACCTGGGTGTTGAAATAGCTCATCTTTTTTTGGTTTGTTTGTTTATTGGTGGCTACCTGTGCAAAAATCGGACAAACAGGCCTAACCCTTGGCCTATACTAAGGTAGTGTTATGTTTCTGAGGACATACAATAGGCACAGGCAGCCTTACTTACATCATCAGCAAAACACACTCTCATTCATGTCTTCTAATAATTTTTGCTTTACATGCAGACCCTCCGATTCAGCCTATAAAATCACAGCATGGACACCTATTGCTTCAGCCATGGAGTGCAGAATATTGGCATGTCAAAAAAAAGTGACTATTAAAATAATGCTATTGTTCACATAGGCTATGTGAATAAATGTATATCTTTGATATAAAAACAAAATATTAAATATTGATGACTATGACCTGCAGAGAGAGGCGAATCTTCTTCTCTTCATCAAGTTCACTCATCAGTAATGTCACCTCTTTCCTGAGAAACAGTCACCAAAAGTGCAATGTATTAATGTAATAATAGTTATTCCTATATATACATACTGTTACACACACATACAGTACATATGCACACACACACACACACACACACACACACAAACACACACACACAGAATTTCCACTCATGACATGCATAAACAAATAAATCTGACAACCAAATGACCACTATACATGTATATTATATACACACACTCACATTTACACAGACATTTTGCTATCACACCTACTTATGTTGACTCTTGAGCAGCTCCAAGTCATCTCTCATCTCTCTTAGCTGCAGCTTAAGTTGATCCAGAACTGGAGAGCCTGAGGGCGTGACCTTCAAGGCTGTGCGCGGGTGATGCAGCACGGCCGAGAGGGCCCCAGAGAACAGGGACGCGGGTGAGGGCGATGACGGTGGGGAGGGGGTAACACTGCCACTGCTTCTACCCCCTAGGCTGGCATCAGAGCCCAGTGAGGTGGGTGTCGAAGGGGCAGACATGGAGGTACGACTGGCACTGGCATTAGCCGCCTGTTGTGCAAGGAATGAATGAATGAATGAATGAATAAATCAGGGAATGAATGAATTAATTAATCAATCAAACTGAAATGCAACATCTCAGTATGTCCACATGATGCACCAATCCATGAGTTGCTGTCAAAATATCTGTATCAGACTTGGACCGCTGAAGACATACAGCTTTAATGGTGTAATTATATATAAAAAAGATTAATCCATCAAAGCAATATTGAAGTTGTGAGTTCAAGACTAATCAGGAACATCAGTTTCCTGTGTACTCTGACATGCATGTAGAGATGGTATGAGCTTCAGAGCAATGGATATTTGCCTAGTGGTCTAGTGAGTTTCTCTTAAGGTAGGCCTCATGTGCTCGCCCAATCCTTTTTAGTGTAGGAAATGTATTCCGCTTATACCAGCCTAGAGGTTTATAACTTTTATTTAATAAATGGAATCAAACCCTAGATTATGTGCACTAGATTGCAGACATCTACTTTGTTTCCAAGCCTTTGGATGGCTCCAGTGCAATCAGTGAGTGTGCAGTACTTCCACAGACAGTTCCAACAGAGCAATGCTGAGGTTGTGAGTTCGGGTCTCAACTGAAGCATCAAATCTTCATTATTTTTAGCTCCAGTGGCACAATCGGTCAGCGTGACTCCTGTGTTAAGGCCATCAAACCCAGAACTCTAAACTAGATTGATGGATAGACTACAATCTTTAGGAAACTTAGTGAGACCTGGGTCATTAAGGCTATCAAACCCGGAATACACTCTAGACTAGATTGTACCGCACACAACTGACTTGCCTTTAGCTTTGTCCGTGGCTCCAGTGGTTCAATCGCTCAGTGCACGGTACTTCTAAGACAGTTCCAGCAGAGAATGCTGTGGTTGTGAGTTCGAGCCTCACCTGGCGCATCTAATCTTTAGGAAACCTAGTGTGACTCCTGTGTCATTAAGGCAGTGGTTGTGAGTTCAAGGCTTTAAGCATTTAGTCAGACTCCTGTGTCATTAAGGTCATCACACCTACAATATACTGCACTGTAGACTAGAATGTAGCACACACATCTGATTGGAATATAGCTTTGTCCGTGGGTCTAGTGGCGCAATCGGTCAGCGCACAATACTTATAAAACAGCAAAGCAATGCCGAGCTTGTGAGTTCGAGCCTCGCCTGGAGCAGCTAAACTTTAAGCACTTAGTCTTAGACAAGATTGTTCCAGACACATTCTCACCACAGCTCCAGTGGCGCAATTGGTCAGCGCGCGGTATTCCAGACCACACTTCTTGTGTCGTTAAGGCTATCAAACCGGTAATATAATACACTCTAGATTAGATTGTACCGGGCACAACTGATTTGCCTTTAGCTTTATCCATGGCTCCAGGGGCACAATCGGTCAGCATGCGGTACTTATAAGACAGTTCCAGCAGAGCAATGCCGAGGTTGTGAGTTCGAGCCTCACCTGGAGCATCTAATCTTTAAGCGCTTAGTGTGACTACTGTGTCATTAAGGCCGAGGTTATGAGTTCAAGCATTTAGTCCGACTCCAGTGTCATAAAGGACATCACACCTCCAATATACTGCACCGTAGACTGGATTCTACCGCACACATGATTGGCCTCTACAATTATCCGTGGCTCCAGTGGCGCAATCGGTTAGCGCGCGGTACTTATAAGACAGTTCCAGCAGAGCAATGCCGAGGTTGTGAGTTCGAGCCTCAACTGGAGCATCTAATCTTTAAGCGCTTAGTGTGACTCCTGTGTCATTAAGGCCGAGGTTATGAGTTCAAGCATTTAGTCCGACTCCAGTGTCATAAAGGACATCACACCTCCAATGTACTGCACCGTAGACTGGATTCTACCGCACACATGATTGGCCTCTACCCTTATCCGTGGCTCCAGTGGAGCAATCGGTTAGCGCGCGGTACTTATAAGACAGTTCCAGCAGAGCAATGCCGAGGTTGTGAGTTCGAGCCTCACCTGGAGCAGCAAAACTTTAAGCACTTAGTGTGACTCCTGTGTCATTAAGGCCATTAAACCTGCTATATACTAAAACTCTAGACTAGACTGTTCCACACACAACTGATTTGTCTCTCGTTCTCACCATAGCTCCAGTGGTGCAATCGGTCAGCGTGCTGTACTTATGAGACAGTTCCAGCAGAGCAATGCAGAGTTTGTGAGTTCGAGCCTCATCTGTAGCATCTAATTTTTAGGAAACTTAGTGTGACTCCTGTGTCATTAAGGCTATCAAACCGGGAATTTAATACACTCTAGACTAGATTGTGTCGCACAAAACTGATTCGCCTTTAGCTTTTTCCGTGGCTCCAGTGGCGCAATCGGTTAGCGCGCGGTACTTATAAGACAGTTCCAGCAGAGCAATGCCGAGGTTGTGAGTTCGAGCCTCACCTGGAGCATCTAAACTTTAAGCACTTAGTGTGACTCCTGTGTCATTAAGGCCATTAAACCTGCTACATACTAAACTCTTGACTAGACTGTTCCACACACAACTGATTTGCCTCTCGTTCTCACCATAGCTCCAGTGGTGCAATCGGTCAGCGTGCGGTACTTATGAGACAGTTCCAGCAGAGCAATGCAGAGTTTGTGAGTTCGAGCCTCATCTGTAGCATCTAATTTTTGGGAAACTTAGTGTGACTCCTGTGTCATTAAGGCTATCAAACTGGGAATTTAATACACTCTAGACTAGATTGTACCGCACAAATCTGATTGGCCTCTACATTTTTCCGTGGCTCCAGTGGCGCAATCGGTTAGCGCGCGGTACTTATAAGACAGTTCCAGCAGAGCAATGCCGAGGTTGTGAGTTCGAGCCTCACCTGGAGCAGCAAAACTTTAAGCACTTAGTGTGACTCCTGTGTCATTAAGCCTGCTATATACTGAACTCTAGACTAGACTGTTCCACACAAACAACTGATTTGCCTCTCGTTCTCACCATAGCTTCAGTGGTGCAATCGGTCAGCGTGCGGTACTTATGAGACAGTTCCAGCAGAGTTTGTGAGTTCGAGCCTCATCTGTAGCATCTAATTTTTGGGAAACTTAGTGTGACTCCTGTGTCATTAAGGCTATCAAACCGGGAATTTAATACACTCTAGACTAGATTGTGTCGCACAAAACTGATTCGCCTTTAGCGTTTTCCGTGGCTCCAGTGGCGCAATCGGTTAGCGCGCGGTACTTATAAGACAGTTCCAGCAGAGCAATGCCGAGGTTGTGAGTTCGAGCCTCACCTGGAGCAGCTAAACTTTAAGCACTTAGTGTGACTCCTGTGTCATTAAGGCCATTAAACCTGCTACATACTAAACTCTAGACTAGACTGTTCCACACACAACTGATTTGCCTCTCGTTCTCACCATAGCTCCAGTGGCGCAATCGGTTAGCGCGCGGTACTTATATGACAGTTCCAGCAGAGCAATGCCGAGGTTGTGAGTTCGAGCCTCACCTGGAGCATCTAATCTTTAAGCGCTTAGTGTGACTCCTGTGTCATTAAGGCCGAGGTTATGAGTTCAAGCATTTAGTCCGACTCCAGTGTCATAAAGGACATCACACCTCCAATGTACTGCACCGTAGACTGGATTCTACTGCACACATGATTGGCCTCTACCCTTATCCGTGGCTCCAGTGGCGCAATCGGTTAGCGCGCGGTACTTATAAGACAGTTCCAGCAGAGCAATGCCGAGGTTGTGAGTTCGAGCCTCACCTGGAGCAGCTAAACTTTAAGCACTTAGTGTGACTCCTGTGTCATTAAGGCCATTAAACCTGCTACATACTAAACTCTAGACTAGACTGTTCCACACACAACTGATTTGCCTCTCGTTCTCACCATAGCTCCAGTGGCGCAATCGGTTAGCGCGCGGTACTTATAAGACAGTTCCAGCAGAGCAATGCCGAGGTTGTGAGTTCGAGCCTCACCTGGAGCATCTAATCTTTAAGCGCTTAGTGTGACTCCTGTGTCATTAAGGCCGAGGTTATGAGTTCAAGCATTTAGTCCGACTCCAGTGTCATAAAGGACATCACACCTCCAATGTACTGCACCGTAGACTGGATTCTACTGCACACATGATTGGCCTCTACCCTTATCCGTGGCTCCAGTGGCGCAATCGGTTAGCGCGCGGTACTTATAAGACAGTTCCAGCAGAGCAATGCCGAGGTTGTGAGTTCGAGCCTCACCTGGAGCAGCTAAACTTTAAGCACTTAGTGTGACTCCTGTGTCATTAAGGCCATTAAACCTGCTACATACTAAACTCTAGACTAGACTGTTCCACACACAACTGATTTGCCTCTCGTTCTCACCATAGCTCCAGTGGCGCAATAGGTTAGCGCGCGGTACTTATAAGACAGTTCCAGCAGAGCAATGCCGAGGTTGTGAGTTCGAGCCTCACCTGGAGCATCTAAACTTTAAGCACTTAGTGTGACTCCTGTGTCATTAAGGCCATTAAACCTGCTATATACTAATAGCATTTAGTCCGACTCCAGTGTCATAAAGGACATCACACCTCCAATGTACTGCACCGTAGACTGGATTCTACCGCACACATGATTGGCCTCTACCCTTTTCCGTGGCTCCAGTGGCGCAATCGGTTAGCGCGCGGTACTTATAAGACAGTTCCAGCAGAGCAATGCCGAGGTTGTGAGTTCGAGCCTCACCTGGAGCAGCTAAACTTTAAGCACTTAGTGTGACTCCTGTGTCATTAAGGCCATTAAACCTGCTACATACTAAACTCTAGACTAGACTGTTCCACACAGAACTGATTTGCCTCTCGTTCTCACCATAGCTCCAGTGGCGCAATCGGTTAGCGCGCGGTACTTATAAGACAGTTCCAGCAGAGCAATGCTGAGGTTGTGAGTTCGAGCCTCACCTGGAGCAGCTAAACTTTAAGCACTTAGTGTGACTCCTGTGTCATTAAGGCCATTAAACCTGCTATATACTAAACTCTAGACTAGACTGTTCCACACACAACTGATTTGCCTCTCATTCTCGCCATAGCTCCAGTGGTGCAATCGGTCAGCGTGCGGTACTTATGAGACAGTTCCAGCAGAGCAATGCGGAGTTTGTGAGTTCGAGCCTCTCGTTCTCACCATAGCTCCAGTGGTGCAATCGGTCAGCGTGCTGTACATAGGAGACAGTTCCAGCAGAGTTTGTGAGTTCGAGCCTCATCTGTAGCATCTAATTTCTGGGAAACTTAGTGTGACTCCTGTGTCATTAAGGCTATCAAACCGGGAATTTAATACACTCGAGACTAGATTGTGTCGCACAAAACTGATTCGCCTTTAGCTTTTTCCGTGGCTCCAGTGGCGCAATCGGTTAGCGCGCGGTACTTATAAGACAGTTCCAGCAGAGTAATGCCGAGGTTGTGAGTTCGAGCCTCACCTGGAGCATCTAAAGTTTAAGCACTTAGTGTGACTCCTGTGTCATTAAGGCCATTAAACCTGCTACATACTAAACTCTAGACTAGACTGTTCCACACACAACAGATTTGCCTCTCGTTCTCACCATAGCTCCAGTGGCGCAATCGGTTAGCGTGCGGTACTTATGATGACAGTTCCAGCAGAGCAATGCCGAGGTTGTGAGTTCGAGCCTCACCTGGAGCATCTAATCTTTAAGCAGCTTAGTGTGACTCCTGTGTCATTAAGGCCGAGGTTATGAGTTCAAGCATTTAGTCCGACTTCAGTGTCATAAAGGACATCACACCTCCAATGTACTGCACCGTAGACTGGATTCTACCGCACACATGATTGGCCTCTACCCTTATCCGTGGCTCCAGTGGCGCAATCGGTTAGCGCGCGGTACTTATAAGACAGTTCCAGCAGAGCAATGCCGAGGTTGTGAGTTCGAGCCTCACCTGGAGCAGCTAAACTTTAAGCACTTAGTGTGACTCCTGTGTCATTAAGGCCATTAAACCTGCTACATACTAAACTCTAGACTAGACTGTTCCACACACAACTGATTTGCCTCTCGTTCTCACCATAGCTCCAGTGGCGCAATAGGTTAGCGCGCGGTACTTATAAGACAGTTCCAGCAGAGCAATGCCGAGGTTGTGAGTTCGAGCCTCACCTGGAGCAGCTAAACTTTAAGCACTTAGTGTGACTCCTGTGTCATTAAGGCCGAGATTATGAGTTCAAGCATTTAGTCCGACTTCAGTGTCATAAAGGACATCACACCTCCAATGTACTGCACCGTAGACTGGATTCTACCGCACACATGATTGGCCTCTACCCTTTTCCGTGGCTCCAGTGGCGCAATCGGTTAGCGCGCGGTACTTATAAGACAGTTCCAGCAGAGCAATGCCGAGGTTGTGAGTTCGAGCCTCACCTGGAGCAGCTAAACTTTAAGCACTTAGTGTGACTCCTGTGTCATTAAGGCCATTAAACCTGCTACATACTAAACTCTAGACTAGACTGTTCCACACAAAACTGATTTGCCTCTTGTTCTCACCATAGCTCCAGTGGCGCAATCGGTTAGCGCGCGGTACTTATAAGACAGTTCCAGCAGACTAATGCAGAGGTTGTGAGTTTTAGCCTCACCTGGAGCAGCTAAACTTTAAGCACTTAGTGTGACTCCTGTGTCATTAAGGCCATTAAACCTGCTATATACTAAACTCTAGACTAGACTGTTCCACACACAACTGATTTGCCTCTCGTTCTCACCATAGCTCCAGTGGTGCAATCGGTCAGCGTGCGGTACTTATGAGACAGTTCCAGCAGAGCAATGCGGAGTTTGTGAGTTCGAGCCTCTCGTTCTCACCATAGCTCCAGTGGTGCAATCGGTCAGCGTGCTGTACATAGGAGACAGTTCCAGCAGAGTTTGTGAGTTCGAGCCTCATCTGTAGCATCTAATTTCTGGGAAACTTAGTGTGACTCCTGTGTCATTAAGGCTATCAAACCGGGAATTTAATACACTCTAGACTAGATTGTGTCGCACAAAACTGATTCGCCTTTAGCTTTTTCCGTGGCTCCAGTGGCGCAATCGGTTAGCGCGCGGTACTTATAAGACAGTTCCAGCAGAGCAATGCCGAGGTTGTGAGTTCGAGCCTCACCTGGAGCATCTAAACTTTAAGCACTTAGTGTGACTCCTCTGTCATTAAGGCCATTAAACCTGCTATATACTAAACTCTTGACTAGACTGTTCCACACACAACTGATTTGCCTCTCGTTCTCACCATAGCTCCAGTGGTGCAATCGGTCAGCGTGCGGTACTTATGAGACAGTTCCAGCAGAGCAATGCAGAGTTTGTGAGTTTGAGCCTCATCTGTAGCATCTAATTTTTAGGAAACTTAGTGTGACTCCTGTGTCATTAAGGCCATTAAACCTGCTATATACTAAACTCTAGACTAGAATGTTCCACACACAACTGATTTGCCTCTCATTCTCACCATAGCGCCAGTGGTGCAATCGGTCAGCGTGCGGTACTTATGAGACAGTTCCAGCAGAGCAATGCGGAGTTTGTGAGTTCGAGCCTCTCGTTCTCACCATAGCTCCAGTGGTGCAATCGGTCAGCGTGCTGTACATAGGAGACAGTTCCAGCAGAGTTTGTGAGTTCGAGCCTCATCTGTAGCATCTAATTTCTGGGAAACTTAGTGTGACTCCTGTGTCATTAAGGCTATCAAACCGGGAATTTAATACACTCGAGACTAGATTGTGTCGCACAAAACTGATTCGCCTTTAGCTTTTTCCGTGGCTCCAGTGGCGCAATCGGTTAGCGCGCGGTACTTATAAGACAGTTCCAGCAGAGCAATGCCGAGGTTGTGAGTTCGAGCCTCACCTGGAGCATCTAAACTTTAAGCACTTAGTGCGACTCCTCTGTCATTAAGGCCATTAAACCTGCTACATACTAAACTCTTGACTAGACTGTTCCACACACAACTGATTTGCCTCTCGTTCTCACCATAGCTCCAGTGGTGCAATCGGTCAGCGTGCGGTACTTATGAGACAGTTCCAGCAGAGCAATGCAGAGTTTGTGAGTTCGAGCCTCATCTGTAGCATCTAATTTTTGGGAAACTTAGTGTGACTCCTGTGTCATTAAGGCTATCAAACTGGGAATTTAATACACTCTAGACTAGATTGTACCGCACAAATCTGATTGGCCTCTACATTTTTCCGTGGCTCCAGTGGCGCAATCGGTTAGCGCGCGGTACTTATAAGACAGTTCCAGCAGAGCAATGCCGAGGTTGTGAGTTCGAGCCTCACCTGGAGCAGCTAAACTTTAAGCACTTAGTGTGACTCCTGTGTCATTAAGCCTGCTATATACTAAACTCTAGACTAGACTGTTCCACACACACAACTGATTTGTCTCTCGTTCTCACCATAGCTTCAGTGGTGCAATCGGTCAGCGTGCGGTACTTATGAGACAGTTCCAGCAGAGTTTGTGAGTTCGAGCCTCATCTGTAGCATCTAATTTTTGGGAAACTTAGTGTGACTCCTGTGTCATTAAGGCTATCAAACCGGGAATTTAATACACTCTAGACTAGATTGTGTCGCACAAAACTGATTCGCCTTTAGCTTTTTCCGTGGCTCCAGTGGCGCAATCGGTTAGCGCGCGGTACTTATAAGACAGTTCCAGCAGAGCAATGCCGAGGTTGTGAGTTCGAGCCTCACCTGGAGCATCTAATCTTTAAGCGCTTAGTGTGACTCCTGTGTCATTAAGGCCGAGGTTATGAGTTCAAGCATTTAGTCCGACTCCAGTGTCATAAAGGACATCACACCTCCAATGTACTGCACCGTAGACTGGATTCTACCGCACACATGATTGGCCTCTACCCTTATCCGTGGCTCCAGTGGCGCAATCGGTTAGCGCGCGGTACTTATAAGACAGTTCCAGCAGAGCAATGCCGAGGTTGTGAGTTCGAGCCTCACCTGGAGCAGCTAAACTTTAAGCACTTAGTGTGACTCCTGTGTCATTAAGGCCATTAAACCTGCTACATACTAAACTCTAGACTAGACTGTTCCACACACAACTGATTTGCCTCTCGTTCTCACCATAGCTCCAGTGGCGCAATCGGTTAGCGCGCGGTACTTATAAGACAGTTCCAGCAGAGCAATGCCGAGGTTGTGAGTTCGAGCCTCACCTGGAGCAGCTAAACTTTAAGCACTTAGTGTGACTCCTGTGTCATTAAGGCCGAGGTTATGAGTTCAAGCATTTAGTCCGACTCCAGTGTCATAAAGGACATCACACCTCCAATGTACTGCACCGTAGACTGGATTCTACCGCACACATGATTGGCCTCTACCCTTTTCCGTGGCTCCAGTGGCGCAATCGGTTAGCGCGCGGTACTTATAAGACAGTTCCAGCAGAGCAATGCCGAGGTTGTGAGTTCGAGCCTCACCTGGAGCAGCTAAACTTTAAGCACTTAGTGTGACTCCTGTGTCATTAAGGCCATTAAACCTGCTACATACTAAACTCTAGACTAGACTGTTCCACACACAACTGATTTGCCTCTCGTTCTCACCATAGCTCCAGTGGCGCAATCGGTTAGCGCGCGGTACTTATAAGACAGTTCCAGCAGAGCAATGCTGAGGTTGTGAGTTCGAGCCTCACCTGGAGCAGCTAAACTTTAAGCACTTAGTGTGACTCCTGTGTCATTAAGGCCATTAAACCTGCTATATCTAACTCGAGCGAGACTGTCACACACACTGATGTCACTCACCTAGCCACTGGTTCCAGTCACAGAGCATGCATGAGTTCGAGCCTCGTTCTCACCATAGCTCCAGTGGGCAACGGTCAGCGTGCGTACATAGGAGACAGTTCCAGCAGAGTTTGTGAGTTCGAGCCTCATCTGTAGCATCTCATTTTGGGAAACTTAGTGTGACTCCTGTGTCATTAAGGCTATCAAACCGGGAATTTAATACACTCTAGACTAGATTGTGTCGCACAAAACTGAGTCGCCTTTAGCTTTTTCCGTGGCTCCAGTGGCGCAATCGGTTAGCGCGCGGTACTTATAAGACAGTTCCAGCAGAGCAATGCCGAGGTTGTGAGTTCGAGCCTCACCTGGAGCATCTAAACTTTAAGCACTTAGTGCGACTCCTCTGTCATTAAGGCCATTAAACCTGCTACATACTAAACTCTTGACTAGACTGTTCCACACACAACTGATTTGCCTCTCGTTCTCACCATAGCTCCAGTGGTGCAATCGGTCAGCGTGCGGTACTTATGAGACAGTTCCAGCAGAGCAATGCAGAGTTTGTGAGTTTGAGCCTCATCTGTAGCATCTAATTTTTGGGAAACTTAGTGTGACTCCTGTGTCATTAAGGCCATTAAACCTGCTATATACTAAACTCGAGACGAGACTGTTCCACACACAACTGATTTGCCTCTCGTTCTCACCATAGCTCCAGTGGTGCAATCGGTCAGCGTGCGGTACTTATGAGACAGTTCCAGCAGAGCAATGCAGAGTTTGTGAGTTCGAGCCTCATCTGTAGCATCTAATTTTTGGGAAACTTAGTGTGACTCCTGTGTCATTAAGGCTATCAAACTGGGAATTTAATACACTCTAGACTAGATTGTACCGCACAAATCTGATTGGCCTCTACATTTTTCCGTGGCTCCAGTGGCGCAATCGGTTAGCGCGCGGTACTTATAAGACAGTTCCAGCAGAGCAATGCCGAGGTTGTGAGTTCGAGCCTCACCTGGAGCAGCTAAACTTTAAGCACTTAGTGTGACTCCTGTGTCATTAAGCCTGCTCTATACTAAACTCTAGACTAGACTGTTCCACACACACAACTGATTTGCCTCTCGTTCTCACCATAGCTTCAGTGGTGCAATCGGTCAGCGTGCGGTACTTATGAGACAGTTCCAGCAGAGAGTTTGTGAGTTCGAGCCTCATCTGTAGCATCTAATTTTTGGGAAACTTAGTGTGACTCCTGTGTCATTAAGGCTATCAAACCGGGAATTTAATACACTCTAGACTAGATTGTGTCGCACAAAACTGATTCGCCTTTAGCGTTTTCCGTGGCTCCAGTGGCGCAATCGGTTAGCGCGCGGTACTTATAAGACAGTTCCAGCAGAGCAATGCCGAGGTTGTGAGTTCGAGCCTCACCTGGAGCAGCTAAACTTTAAGCACTTAGTGTGACTCCTGTGTCATTAAGGCCATTAAACCTGCTACATACTAAACTCTAGACTAGACTGTTCCACACACAACAGATTTGCCTCTCGTTCTCACCATAGCTCCAGTGGCGCAATCGGTTAGCGCGCGGTACTTATAAGACAGTTCCAGCAGAGCAATGCCGAGGTTGTGAGTTCGAGCCTCACCTGGAGCATCTAATCTTTAAGCGCTTAGTGTGACTCCTGTGTCATTAAGGCCGAGGTTATGAGTTCAAGCATTTAGTCCGACTCCAGTGTCATAAAGGACATCACACCTCCAATGTACTGCACCGTAGACTGGATTCTACTGCACACATGATTAGCCTCTACCCTTATCCGTGGCTCCAGTGGCGCAATCGGTTAGCGCGCGGTACTTATAAGACAGTTCCAGCAGAGCAATGCCGAGGTTGTGAGTTCGAGCCTCACCTGGAGCAGCTAAACTTTAAGCACTTAGTGTGACTCCTGTGTCATTAAGGCCATTAAACCTGCTATATACTAAACTCTAGACTGGAATGTTCCACACACAACTGATTTGCCTCTCATTCTCACCATAGCGCCAGTGGTGCAATCGGTCAGCGTGCTGTACTTATGAGACAGTTCCAGCAGAGCAATGCGGAGTTTGTGAGTTCGAGCCTGTCGTTCTCACCATAGCTCCAGTGGTGCAATCGGTCAGTGTGCTGTACATAGGAGACAGTTCCAGCAGAGTTTGTGAGTTCGAGCCTCATCTGTAGCATCTCATTTTTGGGAAACTTAGTGTGACTCCTGTGTCATTAAGGCTATCAAACCGGGAATTTAATACACTCTAGACTAGATTGTGTCGCACAAAACTGATTCGCCTTTAGCTTTTTCCGTGGCTCCAGTGGCGCAATCGGTTAGCGCGCGGTACTTATAAGACAGTTCCAGCAGAGTAATGCCGAGGTTGTGAGCTCGAGCCTCACCTGGAGCAGCTAAACTTTAAGCACTTAGTGTGACTCCTGTGTCATTAAGGCCATTAAACCTGCTACATACTAAACTCTAGACTAGACTGTTCCACACACAACAGATTTGCCTCTCGTTCTCACCATAGCTCCAGTGGCGCAATCGGTTAGCGCGCGGTACTTATATGACAGTTCCAGCAGAGCAATGCCGAGGTTGTGAGTTCGAGCCTCACCTGGAGCATCTAATCTTTAAGCGCTTAGTGTGACTCCTGTGTCATTAAGGCCGAGGTTATGAGTTCAAGCATTTAGTCCGACTTCAGTGTCATAAAGGACATCTCACCTCCAATGTACTGCACCGTAGACTGGATTCTACCGCACACATGATTGGCCTCTACCCTTATCCGTGGCTCCAGTGGCGCAATCGGTTAGCGCGCGGTACTTATAAGACAGTTCCAGCAGAGCAATGCCGAGGTTGTGAGTTCGAGCCTCACCTGGAGCAGCTAAACTTTAAGCACTTAGTGTGACTCCTGTGTCATTAAGGCCATTAAACCTGCTACATACTAAACTCTAGACTAGACTGTTCCACACACAACTGATTTGCCTCTCGTTCTCACCATAGCTCCAGTGGCGCAATAGGTTAGCGCGCGGTACTTATAAGACAGTTCCAGCAGAGCAATGCCGAGGTTGTGAGTTCGAGCCTCACCTGGAGCAGCTAAACTTTAAGCACTTAGTGTGACTCCTGTGTCATTAAGGCCGAGATTATGAGTTCAAGCATTTAGTCCGACTTCAGTGTCATAAAGGACATCACACCTCCAATGTACTGCACCGTAGACTGGATTCTACCGCACACATGATTGGCCTCTACCCTTTTCCGTGGCTCCAGTGGCGCAATCGGTTAGCGCGCGGTACTTATAAGACAGTTCCAGCAGAGCAATGCCGAGGTTGTGAGTTCGAGCCTCACCTGGAGCAGCTAAACTTTAAGCACTTAGTGTGACTCCTGTGTCATTAAGGCCATTAAACCTGCTACATACTAAACTCTAGACTAGACTGTTCCACACACAACTGATTTGCCTCTTGTTCTCACCATAGCTCCAGTGGCGCAATCGGTTAGCGCGCGGTACTTATAAGACAGTTCCAGCAGACTAATGCAGAGGTTGTGAGTTTTAGCCTCACCTGGAGCAGCTAAACTTTAAGCACTTAGTGCGACTCCTCTGTCATTAAGGCCATTAAACCTGCTATATACTAAACTCGAGACGAGACTGTTCCACACACAACTGATTTGCCTCTCATTCTCGCCATAGCTCCAGTGGTGCAATCGGTCAGCGTGCGGTACTTATGAGACAGTTCCAGCAGAGCAATGCGGAGTTTGTGAGTTCGAGCCTG